>JAWWEN010000009.1:2591907-2641052 GCA_035582955.1 Sycophila texana
CTGCAGCATGGCGGCCGCGGCGGGCCCGACCAGGTGCAGCCCGGCGCCGCCCCCGCCGGGGCCCCCCAGCGCCACGCGGCCCCCGCCCTTCGCCAGGTCCACAGCGGCGGCCTCCAGCCTCCTCGGCTGCTTCCGCGCTCAGCTGCAGCGCCGGCGCATCTATTCGGGCGTCGCGCGGCGCGGCTGGCCTTGAGCGTCCGTAGCTCCTCTCTCTCCTTGACCCTGATAAGAGCGCGCGCCAGCTGGCCGCCGGCGCCTCTTCTCGCTTTCTTCTCGCTTTCTTGCCGCTTTCTCGCTATCGGGGTCAGTCTTTCCCGCTCCACTTGTGCACTGCTCACTGCTGAGGCGCGCTGCCTTTCATGCGCGACGAGCCGCCGGTCGCGTGGCCGCCGCCGAGCTGTCTCCTGAGTTGAAGGGCCGAGGCTTCGCGTCGCGGCCGCGACATGGTCCGGCTCGGGAAGGCACTCCTCGGCACTGCTGCGCGCGCGCGCGCTACGGAACTGCCCGACTCGGCCTCGAGTGCGGCTCGCCACTGACTGAGGGCCCGACACACTGACTCGGCGCGACTCTCGCCTCTTCTCTCTCTGTCTGGCTCGGGCGCGCGCAGGCTCGGCCGGCCAGGAACGCAGGCGGCGGGCGGCCTCGGCAGAGGGGGAACGCCGCCACCGCCGCCACCGCCGCCACCGCCGCCACCGCCGCCGCGCGGAGAGGGAGATGCACCGAGCCGGGACGAGGAGAAGTTTCGGCTCTTTATGGGCCGCCTCCCCCCTCGCCACGGATTAGGCGTCCGAGTAGTAGGCGAGCCTTTTTTCCAGCGAGCTTGCGCCGATCGCGGAGGCGCTGGAGAGGGAAATAAAATGCATTCGAGTTTGGCCTGGGCTCGCGCGGGACGGAGAGTCAAGAATGCCAGGAGCGGCTTTCAGAGCCGCCAAAGATGCCAGTCTGCCCGATCCTGTTTCTCTCCCCTCTCTCTACATACCTCCTTTAAATGCACGCACCTATCTATCCTTCTTTACTTTATTTTCTATTTAGTTCTCCAGCTCGCTCGGCCTGCAGAGGAGGACTCTTTTTTTTTCAACTTCACTCGCAAGCTAAAGGTACTAGAAATTTGGCAGTTGCAATAGGATTTTTGCAGGCTCGGCACAATGCTCAGGCGAGTAGGGAAAGGAAAATTCCAGGCGCAGAAAGGGTGCACCCGTGCAGCGCAAGGACTGGGAATTCCCATGCAGCTCTTTTAGCGCGTGCATTTAAAGGACGGGAGCGGGGAGAGGTGGGAAAGCCAGTATGCGTGGCCACACGGGGAAGGGATGTAGGGGAAGGGCCTCGGGGTTGGTGGGGGTCGCCTCACCCTGACGTCATCCACCTGTTACGGCGGACAGTGTCTCTCTCCGGGAGCGAGAGCGCGAGAGCTGCGAGAGAGATAGTAGACGCACATCCCGAGGATGGCTAGGTCAAGTCGCGGCCTCTTGCGTTTGCTTGGGTCACGGCCAGGAAAATCAGGCCACCTCCGTCCCTCTCACTCTCTGTCGCCGACGCTTCCCAACTATTTTCCAGCCTCGCTGTTCTTTCGTAATGCCTCATTGCCGCATTCATTTTAAGCCAAGACAAGAGGGGATTAATCATTCCTGCCGGATGCTAGCTGGACTGCGATTTATTAGCGCAGAGTCAAGAATCTGCAGTCTACCCTCTCCGCCATGCTCTTCTCATTTTTATTATTGTTATTATTCATTGCTTCGGAAAAAGAAGCAATATTCTCGCCGATTTAATTCGAACTTTGGTATTTTTCGGTCCAAAACGATGGAAAAATACGAAAATAGACTCGCGCTTTTGGACCGCCAAGAAATCGTCTCTAGCCAACTATTTTTATTTTTTTTACTTCTGTTTGCTTCGCTGACATTTTAAGATAACCGATTTTTCGGGTTTTTAGACAATGCTGACGTAACGGTTCTTTTAACCTCAGTCGCCTTTTTGTATAAGCACTTATTTTTGTTTGGCAGTTTGACGAAAGCCGGCTGCTCTAAATTTGACGAGATGCGCCGTCTACATTTAAAATTTGGCCCTTTCTTCGGGAAAAAAGAAAAATGTTAAATTATGCCGAGTGCACAGCGGATAAATAAAAAAAATTTGTTTCTACTAAAGTTTAGTCAAGGTTTTCCGTTAAAAGAGAAGAAATCTGTTATGCAAAGCGTGTAAAACGAAGCGACGAGAAAAATCGTGTTACCAAGCATCGGTATCACTTGACACATAATAAAAAGACAATGACAAAATAGATTTCAATGTGTACTGGGAGGCTTAAAAAGTGGGACTTGAAAATGATTAGGGATGTTTTACGTGACAAAAGGATGTAAGTCGCCTTAATTAGGTAAGGCTTCGCGGCGCGTGAGAACTAGCAGAAAGTTTGGGAAAAAGAATCGGTTTGTACCTCTTGGGCTCTTGCGAAAAGTAAAGCTTGTCGAGATAAATGAATAACTCTATCGGGAGGCCGGGAAATAAGGATGAAAAATGAGCTTATGTAGAATCCTTTGCACGGACTCGCTAATTAGCCGAGTAATCCGTGCTGTGGTAATAAAAGCAATAAGAGTGAGAAGCGAAGAAGGGAAAAAGGTGTCCGTCAGAGAGGGAGAGAGAGAGGCATTGTCTTCCTGGAGTGTAGGCCAGGTTCGCGTCGGGAGGAGGTAATGAGCGCGCACGAGCACAAGAGAGAGGGAGAGCGGAGCGACCGGACACGATTACAGAGTCGCGTGAAGCTTCGCTGAGCATCGCAAGGCCTTCGCCACGCATCAAGGCCTCTCCGGGACTAGCTCCGTCTTGCTCCTGCTCGCGGCGGAATCTGGGCTCGCTCTCGCGGCTCGCGCGAGACAACAGCGCCAGTGGCAACTACGACGCGCACGCTAGAGCGAAAACAAAAAGTCAACTTTCCAGTTCCCTCCTTCGCTCCCGGGGACCCTTTTACGCTTTGCGAGCCAACATTCTTCTTTATTTCTGCTTCTTTATTTCTGCTTCTTTATTTCCCTTTTTTCTCATTTTATAACAGTACTAGTCGCCTCTTAATGCAACAATCTTACTTTGAAGAATCGAGATCGATGCTTTACTCACGCAATAAACGGGTTAGGAGGCTCTGCTAAAATCGTTAACTCACCTGAAACAGAGAAAATGTCAATTTTTAGTACATCACTGAATGCTTAATTCATAACGATGGATTAATAATAAATAGTAAATCAGAATTTGGGTATATGCTCGTTAGTCGGCGATAAGGTGAACGCGTGCTCGAGTACGGGCACACGGGCACGAGGCGCACCGACGACTCCTGTATCTCAATCCAGCATCGCGAGCGATCGCGAGGAGGAGGGAGAGAGGAACGCTATCTCGATCCCTCGCTCGTATTCCTTCAGAATTTCTCGGCTACGCGCTCACGTGCTAACGTCGCATACATTAAGTCTCCCTCCACTTGTAGCTATCCTTCGCGCTCGGAGGAAAAATAAAAACAGGAAAAACGGAAAGTCGCCACGGGCGGCATTTTAATTCCACGGCCCTTTCTCACTCCTTATTAAGTAAATGCACAAGGGGAGAAAAAAATGCACGAGGCGTTTCTCTGCTTTCGAAGGTAGACATGCTCACCTTGAGCCTTCGACTTGATACAGCATGGAAAACTATTGTAATGCATCAACTTTTATAATAATCTTTCCCACGTGCACTCGTAACTACTCCAACATTCACACATAAATTCTGGCTATCAAAACTGTCGCGCAGTAACGAATCGAAGAAACTGCGCGAAGAGACTCAAGTAAAAGGCAAAAAGATGAATTAGAGCGCAGAAGGGGGAAATTCATGAAAATAAAGCAAGTTCTGAAAGCAGAGGCGAAGGAGCCTAAGGAGTAGAAGGGAGAGGCTCTGGAACCACCTGTTACTCGGCGCAGCCGCACTGCCGCACTGCCGCAGGAGTAGAGCGGCGAGTCGCGCACTATCGCCTCCATTGTGTCCTCCTTTTGAGAGCATTAGCGCCCTAACCACATCCATGCGATGTCTACCGGCACGCTCGGAGGAAAAGAAGGAGGCGTCCCGGAAGTCCTCTCAAAATTAGCCGAGAATTTCGCGCTAAGGCATATGCTTCGACTCCTATCTCGGCCGACTTCCGCAGGAAAGAACCTGCAGCCTTTTTTAACTCTTGCCTTTCTGTAGTGCAGTTCGCGAGTGGGCCCCTGCACCGCAACAGCTAGACTCGACACCACGATGAAACGACCTTTTCTCGCGCTCCTTTTTCTCATGCAAATTTTTCATTTTCCCTTTTCCCCTCGCCACGCTTCTTTATTTTCCTACCAAACTCATTGTTACAAAAGTGACTAATGGAAATGAGTAAGAATTTTAGTGTTGGAGCAAATTGCGTGGGTCCTGACAAAAGAGAAGAAATAGAGAAACAGCTGAGACTTGCTAATTCGAGGGCTTCCGGTCAATTGTATAGCTAGGCTGCAGCGGTAGAGGGAACTCCACTACGTAATATCAGAGCAATTTCGCGCTTCTCACGCTGCTCGGAATTTTCACAAGCAGATATTTTTCAAACAAATCTAAGCAGAAAATGGCTAAATTACTCGCGGGCTCAAGGACAACTTTTGAAAATCTTGCAGAAACAGCAAGTGCACAAGAGATAAAAATTGGGGAAAAAATGTCAATGCCTATGCTAATTCTCCTCGGTCATTCTCACGCGCTCCTGTTCCTTCTCGCCTTGTTCGCGTTGCGATTCGCGGCAACGCGCGACGATCAACATAACAAAGTGCCTTTTAGCCGCGCACAGTCGTAGCTGGGAACGAAACCCGGCAAAAATAACCTTCCACTTCTCGCAGGTGCAATTTTTTTACAACATCCTTCGCGTACATCTTTGCCTCTCTTTTCGGCAACTAATCCGATGCAAAAATCGAAATTTGAGCTTTCGCGGCACAATGGGCACTCGGTCCAACGATAGGGGCGCATGCAAATGTCCCGTGGCCGAACGAGCTCGTTAGCGCGCGTTGCTGCGATTCTGCGCTGTCGATGCCTTTCCTCCTTTCCTTTTTCTTTCCTGCTTCTCTTATTCTCTCTTCTCCCTTCTCTCTTCTCTCTTCTCTCTTCTCTTTTCTCTTTTCTCTTTTCTTTCGCTACAACAGTTTTCTATTTATAAAAGAACTCGCCTTTCAGGGCACATCGCGCGCTAATAATGAACTTCTGAACCGTCACTGCTTCTTTGCACTCAGCAGCTTGATGTATCTGAGAAATTCTATGTACAAAAGTTCAGCATTTTTATTTTTTAAAAAAGCACTATATACCATTTGTTAATTTTAATACTAGAAAAGTAAGGTATCTAAAGTTGGTTTTAGCGTTGTCAGGAAAAAAAGATGTCTCGCGAAACTCGATCGGCGAAGCACCGTAGTGGTAAGGCAGAGCTTGGTATCCGACACCTTGTAAAAAGTGGGCAGTCATGTTTCCGAGGACTTGGTGCACAAGCGCTGCAAACGGAAAAGGGTGTCGGCCAAGCTAATCTCCAGAAGCATTCGATGGCGGACGTGTATTGGCAACGACGCAGGTAGCAGAAGCTATACTCTCTTACTTGCTCAAGCGCCGACGATTTGTCGAAAAACCTACGTATTTTCCCGCCAGTGTGAGCCGGCGCGGGAGGGCCTCTTTTACCTGAGTGTCGATGAGCTAATCCCGCACAGCCGAAGGGTGACTGAACCAACGGAACGATGGCACCTTCATAAACCACTCACAAATTTTCAATTTCACTTGTTGCACTTGTTGTACTTGTTGTACGGCTCCGATAGCAAATAACTCAGCGGGGCACGGGCAAATCTATTAAAAACATATATGCTCAACTGCGCTCTTTCTCTCTCTTCAGTTTAGATGACCGAATACCTGCGACCTTGGAAGTGAAAGCGAGACAAAATGCGGGAGCACCTGCTGCGCAGAGCTGCTCTATTCAGAGGTTTATATCCCCTAAAATTATACCTTCTATTTTCCATATTTTTTTATTTTCGGAGTCGCGTCCCTTGCTCAATTATGTCAGCAACGCTGATTCTTGCGAGATATTTACTTTGCGAGCCGGCAGCTGGAAAAGCACTTAAAGTTAGTTCCTTTTCTAGCTTTACAACTTGTAACGTTCAAAAATATAAGCAGTCCTTGTTTGTGCTATTGATTGAAGAAAAGTTAAAATAACCGTTAAAGGCATGTGCCACAACAATTGTCAATAAGACGAACAAGTCGGAAATTTGCAAAAGTAGCGGCGAAATAAAAGTAAAAGCCAAATGAAGAGCGAGAAAATAGGCAGGAGCCTCGAGTTTGCAGTAGGCGATTTGCCGTAAGAAGCAGTGGGACAAGATCGCGAGGTGCGCGTAGGCGTGAGATGCGAGCACGTCACTCGCTCTGCGGAGTGCAGACTCGCTTTTCGCATTAGGCATGCGTCGTTATGCGGCGGGTGTGCCTCGGCCACGAGCGCGACCTTGAGGGAAAAAAAAGGAGAGGCACGACCGCTCGGTTTTTCGCGCGACGCGCTCAGGGTCTCGGGCGTGTGCGCAACTACAGCTACATACGCCTTTTATTGCCGTGCGAGTCGCGTTCCGGATTCCGCGCGTTTGCCAACCTCTCTGTGCCCTCTTCCACTTTTCCGCAGCTCTCGCTTTAAAATGCCTGCGATTCTTATCCGATGGGCTTGGCGAATTAGCCGTCGTATCCCTTTCGCCATTCCTTAAGCTCTTTTTTCACTAACAATTCATGCTCGAGCTCGGAAAATTATCTTCGCATTAGTCACGGTCCGCAAACTCAGGACTCGAGAGACAAAAGTGAGGTGCTCTTGGGAATATCTTAACCAGTCAAAGTTATAATGACGATTAGGAAAAAATTCTCTTTTTATAATTTGTATTTTTGAAAATAGCTAAATAATCTTTATTGTCAGTCAATGAAAAGTGAGCGCGACACTGAGCTGCGCCTGCACCTCGGCCTGCACACTCCCGTAAGCCGTGCAAAGGGAGGGAGAGGGAGGGAGGGCGGGTCAGGGCTGAGCTCCGCTCATCTGCGGCGCCTGCATGCGGAGACCGCCGCGACTGCCGCCCACCCGCTCACCCGCTCGATCGGAAAAAATCAAGGACCCCACGGCCTCGGCCCGCATCTCCTACTCCGCTTCTCTGCTCCAGCGTGCAGCGTGCGGCCACGCCACGAGCTGCGCACTTTCCGGATTATAAAAATATAGTCGATCCAAACGGAATGTCATTAGACATTTCTTTCCTTAATTATAGCATTACATTAAAATCACATGTTTGCAACTTAAAGAGAGAGAATTTTTATGACTTTTCAGAGTTTGAATCCAGCTTGCAATGCAGTCACAACTCCTTACGCCTCGAACGGACGTGATTATGCTGCAAAGGAGAAGATAGATGTTTGACCTTAGAAATTAATAAGGCTGCCGCGGCAGCCACACTCGCGCGCAGCTGATATTATGTAATTAAGCGATTATCCCGGGAAGGTGACGCCGCTCCTTGACAAATTCCATTTTCGCCCGACGGAAGTTAATCTCTCGAATCTCTGGATGTCCCACAGAACTTGAGTATTTTCCTGATGCGTTAGTAAAGAGACAGTTTGGAAAAGTACGCTTTGGAGGGGGAAGAATATACTACAATCTATGCCCGCGTATAGAGAAGCACGTGCGGCCGGCACCCCCGCCGCACAGCTCGCGTCCTTCCTAAATGGCTCGAGGTCACAGAAATTGGGCCAATTGGCTGCGACTGCCCTCGGCCCCCTTTCCCGCTCTTCCCGATCTTTCCCGAATCTTTCTTTCCGACAATGCATTCGAACCGAGGCGGAGTCTAGATTTTCATTAAAACCAGTCAATTTTACTGATAGCATCATTAGAGATTCACCTGCCTATACTAATGTCGAAGTGAAAGCTAGTCGTCCTTTTTCAAAATCTAGTGGAAAAAATAGAAGAGAGGGTTGTACGCAACGTACCGCTTACGCTTGCGATTATATGCGTTCGGAGGATCTCGAAATTCGAAAAATGAGAAAGGAAATTTTTTGTTAGAAAAATGCGAGCAGCCGGCATTTACCAATTGAATATCGTATCGGTGGATCAATACGAAAAGTGAAACGCGCATCGGGATCCCGCGCCTAGTCGCCTCCCCCAGTCAGCTCGCCGGCTGACCCGATTCCCGGCCTCTTCCAGCGCCAAGAAGCGACGCTGATATGTTGTTCCCGTTCAAACTCCCGGGACGCAAACGCGTGCGCGCTCCGCCGCAACTGGGTCAGAGGGAGATATCGACATTATGCCAAACTAGACGACCAAGATGTCAGCGTACTTTTACTTTTTTCATTTATCGCCAACCGTCTTGCTTTACTATTACTGCTGCACATCTTTTTCTTACTAGATAGATATAGAAATTTTCATGTGGATAGACGTAGAGAGTAATGAATTTTTCGCGGTTCACCTTCAGTGCGATCTAATTTAGCTGCGAACTTAGAGCGATGTACAAGGTCCGTTTGCAAGCTTATTCGCCAAGTCATTCTAGTTTAATCTTATTATTTAGCATAGCTCCTCTCCAAGCGGCTTGCATGCGGGGGGTGGCAGACTAGTTAACCCAAATAGCTGTGGAGGAGACACGACGGAAGTGAACGCAAGCACGTGGCGCAGCCGGGAGTAGTTGAAGCGCTATAATCGATTTTCCGCCTTTCATTCTTTCTCTCCTGCGACGCAACTCGCCCCTTTATTTTTTTAGATCGGACAATAAAATTGAACTCGCGACAACATTCGTAAGAAGCTGATTTAGTTTCTCATTTAGTTTTTGCAGACGTGAGAAAAAAGGCGCGGTGTACGGAAGGAAGGAGGGGAAGAAGGAACAACCGATAAAGCTATCTCAGGTCGGGAGGCGCACGCTCAAGGTCTGGACGCGAATTCGAGCTCGACTCCCTCACTTTCCCACACTGCCGCGAGAAGGGTACGCGCGCTATCATCCATTCTGTTCCTTATTGCTTTCTCATAGAGAAAGCCTTGTGTCGCCAAAATCACGTAATTAAATCAGGTGACTTCTGAAAAATTACGTGATTTTTCCTCACGTGATTAAATCATAATTTTTCAGAATTCATCGTAATTTTTCAGAAGTCACGTAATTTAATTGAACTTTTGATGAGAAAAAGGTCCACCAACTGCGAATTAAGATTGAGTCAAGGGCACTTTTGACATGCAAACCCGGCTGGACTCTTTTGGTAACTTTTGCACGAGGTGGTTGATTATTCCCAAGTTTCGCATACAAGTACCATTTGATTGTTGAAAGACCACTTTAAAATTTCAAGTACTTGTACAGAATACGTTCAATTTTAGAGCTATTTCAATATTTTTTGAATTTTGAAAATTTCGAAATTTTCATAACTTCTAAACGAAGCGGTGGATAATTCTCATTTTTTTACACAAGTTTTATTCAGTTGTCGTGAGACTGCTTGAAAATTTCAAGTTATGCTATACCGATCGGTTTCGATTTTAGAGCTAGTTAGTGTTTTTGAAAATTCAGAAATTTTTAATTTTTCTTCCAATTATTATTTTATTTGCTGTATTTTGATTATTCTAATTCATATTTGATGTTATGTGACAAAAATGTGTTTTTTTTTTCACTTAAACTGTATATTATTCACTTAAGCTTTATACATTTTTGAGGTATTTGTAATAAATAATCCATTTAGAGCCAATTTTATTTATCAAAAGTGGGTTAAAAATTAATTTGAAAATTCAGGAGCTTTTGTATTCATTAGTTTTGATCTTCAATTTTTTTCGAAAATTTGGAAATTTTCATTATTTTTTAGAGATACAGACATGTCTAGAATAGAATAGAATAGAATAGAATAGAATATATCGCGTATATAATAAATATATAAAAAAGTTTTTTCTTTTAGAAAATCTAAATATTTAAAATACATGATAAAGAGATCTGAGTCATTTTAAAATTACTGCAAAGTATTGCACTTGCGTGATATCACAGTCAATATGTTAATAATTAATACTGGAAAGTAAGTCACATGTTCCAGAGTGATATCACAGACTATTCCTTGAGATTGATAAAATAGACTAATAATAAGAATTATAAATAAAAACAAAACACTTGCACACACCATTCACGCTAATAAGTTAAATTCACTCTTGTAAATAAAATGTATATGGGACGACACAATAATAAATTAACAGCTAAATAAATAAATAATAAATAAATAACCGGTATACCTACTATAGGTCATCCCAGTTAAAAGCGAATTAGTCAAGATGATGAAGGTACTTTCTCAAAGCAAGTTTAAACCCGCCCAGCGAAGGAAGATTTCTTAGTTCGGCAGGTAAAGAGTTCCATGATTTTGATATGATTCTGATAATTCTTTAATTTTGCCGCTAGTGACAGATCTGGGTACATACTTAGCGAAGAGCTAATAATCTCCTCCTGTATCAGTGCGTAGCTAGCCCAAATCAGCTCTATGGGGAGAAATGTTTCTTAACTCTTGAGCAGTAGTCTAGATGAGGAAGCATTGTGAGAAAGCAGTTGGCAGCGTTTTTTTATCTCTTCTATGCTTTAACGTAAAAACAAATTGACAAAAGAATGGCAAAACTATTTGAAGAAAATTTGAAACACGCCAAGTTCTCTCGTTGCACAACTCAGCTTCGGATCATCCGCGTGCCTCGCACCGTGACTTCCGCTAGCACGAAAGCAGTAAAAAAGTGCTCCGATCGCCTTCGGAAAAAAAAGGAAGCGAACCGATGAAAAGGCCTGCGTCGCGGAATGCCGTGGCGATCGACGTAGGGGCGTAGGGGAGAGAAGAAAGCAAGAAACCGATAGCTTTATGAACTGCGGAGATTTAAAGAAATGTATACGGTAAGGTGCAATAAAATATCGAGTATAAGTAAAACTCGGCGGTTTGGTGTGTCAAATCGGAATTAATACTGTCAGATAAGGGATTCCCCTCCAAGTTAATGTAAACATTGATATACGGATTATGCACATATAAATTGGTCCCATTAATGCGTTGCAATCGAACTGTCAAGAAGAATAAGCTGGGCATGTGTTAATTTAGAGCTCGACTAAAGAAAGATTGGATAAAAATTGGATAAAGTCGGGAGCGTCGGGGTAGTCGAGTGCGAAGAGCCTATCTGTTGGTCTCGATCGCTGGCGGAAAGAGCTTGCGCTCACTCGGAAATCGGCCAAGTGCAAAAGTTGCTGGGACGTGAGTCAGCTTGGCGAGTTGCGCTCGTCAAAGTCGGCGAGAGCGAAACGTTGCTCTCGCTCTCGCGGCAACAGGTACGCGCGGCCCGAGGACAATGCTCTCCGCCAAGGATAGCCGCTCGTGCGACCGGCTCATCCGCCTCTCCGCCTCCCGCCACTCCTCTCTCTCCGGGCGCGAATTCGCGGCCCCGTTTTCCCTCGCTAGCCTCGGGGGGAGCGGCTCCCGCGAAAACCGGATTTCCCGCGACGCGACCAGAGCAGCCTGGCTGCCTGGCGCCACCTGTTGGCCACGACTCACGAGGCCGACGTCAGGCCGCCGTGCCGCCGAACAGTCGCCAGAGATGGCGGCCTCGGTCCGCCACTGCCTCAGAAAGTCAGAATGTCAGAAAGCTAATAAATCAATTATATAAATAGGAATAATAACTCGACTCCCGTTCCAATGAAAACTTTACCTCATGAACAGCTGTGCATTTTAACGTTTAATTCCGGGACAGTCGCGCGGAAACAGCCGGAAGACCTTCGCGGCACTCTAGATTTGGGTCAGAGCCGCGGCGATAGCGCTGATAGCTCAGCGATAAGCCGAGAGCCGGCGATTGCGAAGCAACGACCTACATCAATCGCGACGAGTCACCGCGGCTGCTCATGCATATGCGTTCTTGCGAGGGAAAAAGGTAAGAAGAAAAATGTTATTTTGGCCATTGCCAAGAAATCATCATTTTAGATGCTTGCAAAAGCGTAACTGGAAAAAATGGCATGCACAATCATTTGGTTTGCGTGCCCGCGTCGCTCGCGAACGCACTGTTGTGCTCTAGAGCCGCGACAGGCGCGAGCGCGACAGCCTCCGCGAACGAGCGCTTAAGTGGAACACGGAAAAAACCGGTTTCATCATTGACCCGCTGGCTCGCGGACATGGCGCGCGACGGGGACCGTCCCGCTGGCGGTCAGTGTTACGCGTAAAAACGAGCGCGCTTTTCATTCTTTTCGCTCCGAGATGCAGGCGCAAGCGAGCAAAATGTCATAAGTTCCTTGGAGCACCTCGGCAGCTCCGCCATCGCTGACGATGCATTCTTCTGCCTTAATGGACGCTTGCTCGGGCATGTGGGCTCCTTCGCTCCTTCGACTCGGTTGCGAGAACCCGCATGCAGGCCCGGATGACGCCTCGTTCCCTTGTAAAAGCTGCGCAGCCCTGGAAACTCGACGAGCCGCGATCACGTAGCGTCCTTTCCAACGGTTATTCTTACGCACTCGCCATTTAATCAGCCTACACATTGACCAATCGCTTTCTCTAGTTTCTCGCAGATTTTTACTAAACTAGCGCACGTGCTTTCGCAATTTTTACAACTGCTCTGTCAAAAACATTTATTTAAACGTCCAACAACTTTCACAATTATATTAAATTCATAATTTCTAATTTTTCGAATGAAGACTAGAATGACGGTAGGAACTGCGATATCTTGCGAATATAACAAATATTATCGCATATGGAGTTTTTAAATGAATTACAGCTATAATTCGTATTTTATAAGCTGGAGGAAAGGCGCAGCTCGGGTAAAATGATAAATCTTCATCGATATGCTCATTACGAAGGTTGAGTAAAAGAATTGAATCAGAGGAATAAAGCAGGACATAGAAGAAAGAAATGCAGGAAAGGAAAGTTTCGAGCGAGCAAGTAGGTCCCTCGGCATGCCCTTATGCGGAAAGTAGGGAAGGAGGTGAAAAAGAGCGAAGTCAGTGGCAGCGTATAGTAGAAAGGTGAGGAGTGAAAAGAAAAGACTGCACTCGGATTTTCCTTCCGCAGCATTTTTCCACCTACCGCGTGACGGCCTTGTACAATCAGTCGCTGAGTCGTTGAGGCAGAAGAGGGAAGAGCGCAGTCAAAAAATCATAGTAATAATGAATTTACAACTCGATGGCTGTGTAAGAAGCTGCGCAAGAAAGCAAGGAGGCGCGAATGCACCTGACGTCACATGCTTTCTGCTCTCGTTTTCGCGCAACTGGAGCAACTGGAGCAAGAGGACGTCTTTCACAAAACTGCACCTTAATTCATCTTATACCTACTCATTATTCATTTAGATTTTCCCGTCGTCTATATTAATAAGTTATTTTATCAAATGGCTTTTCCTCATAGAATTATTCTGTTACGCCGAATCAAAATTTAAAAAGACTTATTGCTACATAATTGCTTAGCGAAGAGAAACAAAGATAAAGATAGCTGGAATAAAGTGAAGTTAAAGAAGCCACGCGCGGGTATCATTTTGCCTTCGAGAAAAACAAGTCTGAGTCCACAGCAGTGGAAAAAAAAAGCCCGTCAAAGCGTTGACGTTCCGCGGGAATACAATAATACATCATTTATCCGCACGTCTGAACGCAACGTATCGTCCGGTGAAACGCGTGAACGCAACCTAATACGTCGGTAACCGCGATCCATAAATCACATTAGTATGCGAAGGAGTGAGGCGAGATGAAAACTGTCCATCGTCCGAGCGAGTATATAAGAAGAATACTGCGCAAGCAACGCTGCTCTTTTAGCTGGCGAATATAAGGGGCTGACAATTTTATATTTTACAGAGGCCTTTTTTATAATGGTAATGAAAAGAAATTGTGACGACGAAATAGGCGAAAGGCCAAGTTTGGCCAGCGGCTCATGTTTTTCGACTAACAAGAAGAAAGTTTGGGAGGTATTTTTAGCTGCGCAAACAAAAAGTTGCCGGAACAACTGTCGTTGCATTTATTTAAAATTAAATCGCCAGTTACGAGTTACGGCGACCTTATCCGCGGCGCACCTAGGCCGATCCGAATTTTACCGAGATGGCACTCGGTGAGATTAGATGGCGCCACCCAAGGGCGCGCTGGCAAAATACTTTTTATGCTTCTTGTGGCATGGCTGTATTTAAAAAAAAAAACAATAAAAATTACTATTCATTCATTCAAAATACTTTTTTCTCTTTTAAACTGCCCTAAGTTATCAAAGTAAAGCAAGACTTTCTCGCTCCAATTTGAAGCGGAACTTTGTTATAAACAGAAATGCAAATAAACGTCCTATCCGTGGAATTGCTTGAAAAAAGTCTGTTTTTTTTTTTCTAAATGAAATAATGCACAGTACGAAAATGTCGAGCGGATATCTATGTCAGAAAAGAGAACGGCTTCCGGATTGAGTTGAGCGTTTGTCGAGGAGTTTACGAGTATACGAGAAGCAATTTAGCTTTCACTCCAAGGTGCCATTTAAAGGCTTTTTAGAGAAACTAATGAGTTGTTTGATGAAATAATTGTGACGCAATGAAAAATAGGTTGTATAGTTAGTACTCACCAATCTTGCCGTTGGGACTGTAAGGGTCGTAGCTGCCGGAGCTCATGGGACTCGCGTAGCCGTTATTGCTGGCTGGTTGCGAGCCAATGAGACTCTGGGGTGGCGGCGGCTGACCCTGGCTGACCGGCGTCGAGTGCGCCATCGGCGGCTGCTGCTGCGGCGTCAAGTAGAGATGCTGCTGGGGGAGCGGGCCTTGCGGCGACTCCGGTGCCAGCCAGTCGTCGGTCCTCGGGCGCTTGTTGCTGCTGGGCGCGATGCCGGCGAAGAGGCCGCTGCCGTTGCCGGGCGGCCGGGAGGAGACGGAGCCTGAGCTGGAGCCCGAGGAGCCGGGCGACTGCTGCGCGTCCGGGGCCTCGGCCTTCACCAGTCCCAGAGCCGCCTGATTGAGCTCCGCCTGCTGCGCCTCCATGCCGATGAGCAGCTGCTGCTGCTGCTGCTGTTGCTGCTGCTGCTGCTGCTGCTGCTGCTGCTGCTGCTGGAGCTGGTGCAGGTGCTGTTGCTGCTGGTGGGCTGGTGCTTCTCCGTTGCTGCTTCCAGGAGCCGCGGCGACTAGCCGGGATGCGGGGGCCAGCACGAGCGCTCCCGCCCCCACAACGGCCGACGCCTCATCGTAGCGCACCGCAACGTTGCCGCTCACTAAGCTGGCCACCGTGACGCGCGAGCTTCGACTGCGCGTACCCTACGCCGCGCACTTAAACAGGAGACTTGATCAGCCAAAGTGCGCCTGAATTGATCGTCTCAGCTGCCACTGGAAGAAAAAATGGAATGCATGTTGTAGTTGAATAGACGAAAGGAAGCTAGGCGCCGGCTTCTTTGGCGTCAGTTTTTGCGCGAATTTGCTGGACGGCGTGAGCGAGTGAAAGCGCGTTTGATAACTAGCTGCGCTAGTTTACGGGAGCGCCTCCTCGAGTGAGTATGAGTAATAACGGTACACGGGAACCTGGCGGCGCGGCCCGGTCCCCGAAACTGCCGAGCACAGCGGCGATGGCGCTACCACGCCAGAGAAACTTTTTTACTTTTGCGCAGCTCAAATAATCTGACTCTTAACTGCGCGAAATAGTAAATTCATTATTACTAGTTTCCCCGAGTTATACTAATGAATTAAAAACTAAATTAAAGTTCGATCGAGCCTCGCGGCGAATTCTTTTTCTCTACACGAGGATATTGGGGCTCTGAAGCAATGGCCACTACAGCTAATGGAGCATGCACGCTCTGCGCTCGCAATCCTTCATTTCTTTCGGAGACGGAAATTATCTAGGAGAGAAAAACAGCTCGGCCAGTTGGAGGTCAACTTTTCGATTGCTAGATCAGAATCTCGATTGCGATAGCCTACTGAATATTACGTCAACTTGAGTTCGAGCCTACTTCAGTGACGCACTGACCGGAACGATTTGGACACATTGTTTTCAGTTCTGTGTACTGTCTAGAAAGGAGCCACAATCTCTATATTGTTCAATTTTTACAAACAGCTTCAACTAATTTATAATCTGTTCATTTTATCAAAATAGCTTCTTTATTAATCGAAATATCGAGAATCAAGATAAAAAATTAGTATGCTTTGCTGACAAATGCTTTCTCGTAAGTATTGAGCAAAAAATAAACAGCGAGTCTTAAGAAGGCTCCTAAGGCTTCTGTCAAGAGCTTCTTTCTGCTCTTTTCCAAAATTCATCGTCATTCATTTATTCAGATTTATTGTCTTTACGTGATCGAGGCTATATTTTTCTTTTTCAATACGCGACCTCACCGCATCCAGAAACACGTTCAATAGGATAACAAGACGACAAGACTTGCAGTTAGACGTTAAATTTCGCCGGGTGCAGCGTAGTAGTGAATTGCGCCAAGCCGTTGCGACAATCGATTTGAGCACGCGCGACTACTGCGGCAGACAGTCGAGAGGAAAAGAGCTGACGAAATGTGTAGACTGCCTCGGCGCGCATAATTTCGGACTTGCGAGTGACAGGTGCACGCACACCGGGCACGCGACTCCTACTCTCCTAAGCCACTGTCGCAACTTATGTATCCGACTTTGCGAATCGCTATGCGCTAAGCGAGAAAAACCAGCCTCTTTCACTTTTCAACTAATGTACAAATTTATTGACAACATGAAGATGGCTAGCGGTACGTCAAAATTGCTTTGCTCACGAAGGAAGGAATTTGAAGAGCGTAACCCTGACCCACCCTACGAGCCCCCAGGGCGCAGACGCCTCTTCGTACATTATACTTACCGTTTTCTTTCTTTCTCTTTTTATCGCTTTCGCAGCAGCAAGTGCATTTTCCTCATAAACCGATATTTTCCTTCCGACTGGTTCGATTGATAGGCCGAACGCAGGGCGGCCGACGTATAAAAAGAAAGATCTATAATTAAATCTCCAATAGCGACGTCGAGCGGCCGAGTTGGCGATACCGCGGGAGCGCGCATCCGTAAATAAAGAAAGCACGCTAAGAATGCGCCGACGATGAGATCCGCTGCAGCCGAGAGCGATGTTCACGGATCTTGACGGATATTCAACTCCGCGCCAGAAATAGGCTGCTTATCGATCAGCTTTTTGCTTATTCTATCCGTAGTTGGGCGTCGCGCGTACGCCTCCCAAGCGCTTCATTCAGCCGATCGGTGGATTCTCCAAATGTGCAGTTAAAGCGAGAAAAAAGCTCGGTGCCACGCTGGCGTGTTCGCGCTGCAGAATCGATCCGATGGCCTAGTTAGCGAGACGAAGTCGTTGCAGTTGGCAGCAGTGAGGCATCCTGGCCGTGCGCGAAACGCCCACGAACGAGTCCGGCGCTATACGCTCCAGTCTTGTCTGGAGGTTCGTTACCGGGACAACCGCGAGCCGAGCTGCCGAGCCGAGCTGCCGAGCCACGAACCCCCGAGCGAGGGCAGCCAGGCATTGACCTAGATGCAGCGTTGCTCTCTCCTCTTTCGCCGTCGACTTTATTTCGCTTTGAAAGCATACACCGATTCGGCCGGCCGACGCTACAGGCAGCTTTATCTTTTATTATCTTATTGAAAGCCGGTTCGCTTTGTTAAACAGCCTCTTGGCCTATGCAGCTGCTCAGCCGAGTCACAATTTGAGCCTCGCGTCCTTCGTTCCTGCGTTCCGGTGCATTGTTATCAGGTCCTTTTGTGCGAGCGTTTACGAAGGAGGCGAGCTAGAAGAGTTAAAAGGAGGGGGCAAGCAGTTTCGCAGCGGCGCTCTCGCTCACTCCTTCCCTCTGCGTTGTGCATGCGCGCGCGTTCCCTTTCGAGGGACTGGACTGGATTGCGCGCCGGCCACAAACCGTATTGATCGAGCCTGGATCCAGTTTCTGCCGCGCGCGCGCGCATTCCCTCCCTTCCCTCGCTCTCGTGTCATTTGCAAATTGCAGCTTCCTTCCGAACTCGATGTTATTGCTTCTTATTCCTCCTGATCCAAGTGAGCCCAAGGCTTTGGGCGCAGAGCGCGAGTAATCGATTGTCGCGACTGGCCTCGTGTGCACGGCGCCGCTGGCTTGCACATGCGCCCCGCGCAACTGGAGCAGCGGGCGTCGGCAGCGCGGCAGCGGCGGCAGAGCACGAGTCTACGCGGCTAGAGCTAGCATGCATTGACCCTGTCGACCCAGTTCATAGAGCAAGGCTAGCGGCGGCCGCGCCTGCAGATTTCGCTCCTCGAACTCGAGATCCGAAAGGACTCGGGATGCAGGGCGCAGCTTAACCTTCGCATTTCATTGATCCGCGGCGAGCAGTGCCGCGCCTGAATTAGTAATAGGCTCGCGCCTATCGATTCTCACGCGGCTCTTATACATGCACACCTAAATGACCGGGCTACGCATTTATCGGCGAAAAAAAGATTTCTGCAAGCAACCAACTCTTTTGACTGATCGAATTTCCAAAGATGTTCCAAAGATGTTCCAAAGATGATCCTATAACTACTGAGGTTCCGATAAATCGTGCAGCAGAGTAATAGGAGCTTGCCCGAGAGCGGCTGAGCACGATTATCTGAATTGCGGGGTCGAGCACCGCGGCCCAAGTTGGCTGGGCTCCCGCCCTTGTGTCGCAACCCTGGCTGGCGTTGCGCGCGCAAACGCACCGAGCTAAAAATATCCTCGACGTGCAGGCACCGCGGCGCAAAAGTCGCGCGGACCCGCGGAGCCGAGCGTTCAAGAGCAATATCAAGAACCCGAGCGCGTCCAACTGACCGTCGAAGCATCTACCTGCAAAACTGCGCTACAAAACTAACTTTTCACTCGGTATAATTATTTGTTAGTCGAGGCCACGATTTCTCTCTCGCCTCAGCCAACACGTGCTCCGGATAAAAAAAAGCCGCTGATAAACGAATTATCAATTTAAATTTTCGATAAGCCCATCAAAAAGCAGGCGCAAGGTCAAGCAGATAAGTAGACGGCGCGCGAATAAAAACACAATTAAATACGTGCCTCGGCCCGATTAGCACTCGCTTCATTCATTTGATACATGTAAACATGTACGCATACACGCACTCGAGCCAATCTTAGTTTACAAAGCAGCTGCTCTTACGACGATCTACCGTATCTTGTCTTTTAAAAAATCTTTTGGAAATTCTCAAAATACCGAGATGAAAAGCTTCCGATAAAGTAGTAAGCTAATTCTCTATATTTCATTTAATTAAAAAATTATACTATATTTAGACAGATAATTAATTACTCGCCATTACTAGAATGTTTTCCATATGCCAAGGTAAAACTTACAGATAACACCTATAAATTTTACTTAACTTGATGCATTGTCTAATAACAGATGCAAGCACTTAACTTAGCAATTTACTGTATTAATCAGCGGTGGGACAAACTTTATTGCAAGTTAATATTTATTCACGGTTGCTGGTATCATAGCGTTAATCTTTTTACAAATCCTTAGAGCGTAATATGAGAGAGAGAGAGAGAGAGAGAGAGAGAGAGAGAGAGAGAGAGAGAGAGAGAAATGATTCAACGCGAAGCACTGAAAAGCAAAAAGCAAGCTGGAAATATAGACTGGCTTGAATAATAGAGACTGCGGTCTATTTATGCCATGAAATCAATACCACCTCCTCGCGCATCGCGCAGTTCTAACAAGCCAAGGGTTGGCTGCTCGCGCACGCGGTTTGCCTGTTTTCATCGCCTTCTGTGTCTCTCTCCCTCTCTTTACAAGGGCTTTGAGCCCCCCACTAGTGAGCTTGACTGAACTTACTTGCTAGCTTTAAATAAAAAAATTGATCTTTCATCAAAGTAGCGGCTGTTGATAAATACCTATACTGTTCCGCCGAATTATTTTGATAGCCAAGAAGATTGCCAAGAAAGTTGAGTGTAAAAAAAGTAATCTCGGTATGAAAAAAGTACGTCGGTGCCCTTAAAAAAAAGCAGGAAAGATGCCGCATTTATTTAGTGCGCGTGTGTGGGGCAGGTCGCGCTCGTCGACGATAAATCAGTGCCGCCTTCTGTAATTACGCGCGTGGAAATAGACGCATACGCGGCGCGAGATAAATAAGTGTTGTGCTCTTCTTCCATAGGTTCCAGCGGGAGAACCTCGCCGTCTTTTCGCTCGCGCAAGCTGAGAGCAGAACGGCGATGGCGACAAATAAGATCGCCCGGGGGAAAATCGACGCAGGCACGCCCTCATAAATTGCCAGGGTAAATGCTCCTGCTGCAAGACAGAAACAAGTACCGCGCTCTTGCTTTCTTATTTTCTTCTTCTTGCTGAGTCAGCCTCCCTCTCTTTGCCTTTTGCCTCCCCCGCAATAAACGTCCGATTTTCCCGAGAGGCATGCACACTCGTAAAACGACGCTCAGGGACAAATGGACAATTCTCGCGCACTTCCGAAAAAACTTGCTTTTAACTTGCAAACAGATATTATTCTAGCTCTAATCCTAATTATTCCAAACGCTTGCGGTGAAACGAGTAAAATGTCAGTGAAATGGAAAATTGAAAAAAAAAAATTGAAAAGCTGAAAGCGTCGCTGTAAAAATAGCCTCATCCTCGTTTCCCCGTTTCCTCATTTTCGCCTTTGTCATTTGTTAAGCGATGTTAAAACGAGCTTACCGGCTGATCCACGTGTGCAAATGGTGCGCGAGCATAAGGAGAGACGCAGAAAATACGCGGAGGAGAGGTTGAGAGAAAAAAGGCGAAGAGTGCAGGCGCACGAGTAACGTGAGAAGTCGAGTGAGAAGAGTCGAGACCTGGGCCGAGACAGCTCTCGACGGAGCGAGGCGTCACGTGCGGCTGTTTCGGCACGTATCTTTTCAAAATTTCAAATCTCCAAGGCGCGCGGTAAGACACACTCGCTTATTTCAGCCTCGTTTATTTTTTATCCTCCTTCCTCCTTACTCGCTCGCTTCTGGAATGTCAACAGCGATGCTCTAATATTAAATACTGATGCGCCGCTTTATTCAATGCTTTTGCATGTTGAAAAGGCTTATCCTTTCCAAAGTCATCGGTGTATATAAAGAGATTTAAAAGATGCGAGAAACCGAAATTTTGCTTCTCTTCGAAGACTTTTTTCTCTCAAAAGTAAATGAATGTTTAGATTGACGGAAGGTAAGGTAAGGAGAGGAGAAAAGGTGCACCTGGGTAAGAGATAGTTATCGCGCCGGATACGAACTGGACTGCAGCCAGACAATCGAGAATGGAAATGATAGGCGGACCAAAGCGTCATGTCCACGTTTAGCGAGTCAGATATCGGCCGTCGACTGGCTGATGACTGACTAAAAGTTCGCATCGAGTTAACAGCGGGAAAAGGCTGGTTAGTGGCTCACCTCCAAGTCGGTCGCAGCTTCAGAATAGTCCGCGTTCTTTTTGCGGGCTGGCAGGGCTGATGTGCCGCTAGCTGAAGGTATTCGCGAGGCTCCCTAAGCAGCTTCCTCTTCGGCTTTCATTCTTTTCGTCACTCCAAAAGATCGGCCGCAAAAGACCGATGAACAAAACTTGGCTATTGTGACTCTCGTTTCCTTAAATATCATAAATATATTTTACTCTTCGCTTGCAGGTACTCTCTCCTGGTTTCGATTACTTCAACAGCTTCATTCGCGTCTGCACAGATTCTTAGTTTCTTTTCTCTTCCCCTTTCTTCTCTACGTTTAGGATTTCGCTTATGCTTTGAACTGTTAATCGTGTGGGCTTTTGCGCTTATCGTACAAATTATCTATTTTCTTGCTTGTCCTCCAAAGCTCTTAATCCTTTCTCTTGAGTTTTTATTAACAAATAGAATGCGGGAGGGGCGTAGGCACTATTGCACTGCGATAGAAGGTAAGTTTGAAGGTACTTGTAGGTTCATCGAGGTATTTTATCCAAGGTAGAAGTACACCCTGTTGCTTCTTATATGCGTCACCAGGGTTGAGGGTAGTTCGCCTTATATATCCTTTAATATAGATTTTCGTAATTTCTGCTTTTCGTCCTTTTTCCTCGAGGCCCCTTGCATTAGGGTCCTTGCCCGTGGTCAGAACTGCTTATCACCTGATCGCGTCTCCCCGCTTAGCCACATCGCACTGAGGTAGAGAATCCTCCTTTACACGGTACTGGACATCAACCATCTGAAAGCAAAATAAATGGATTTTTGTTAAAATTTTAACGTGTAACAGATAAACAATATGTCTTACGGCTAATTTATCATTCTACATTAGCCACACATCATTGTATTCCTTCTTTTTCATATAGATCTATAGATTTCTTTCTTAATTCAGCTTTATTACAGCTCAAGTTATCTATTGAAATTAGAGAAAATGAACGCTGTTAATTGCCGGTGGTATTAATCACGGAACGAGCTGAACCAAATGTTTTAAATAAAATTTTATCCGAAATCAGTGCCATAAGTAAGGATACAATTTTACCAATTGAAAAAAAAAACTTTAATCAGATTAGTTCAGATTAGTTCAGATCAGATTAGTAATGTCGTATTTTTAAATAAGCATTTCTATAGAGTAATAAAATTCATTTGTTTCTGTAAATATCGCTGTTTCTGTGAGTCTCTGCTTTGCAAATAAATCGGTTGTTTTTTAAAAATCTATATTTCGATCGAAAGCAAAAGGCAGCAAGCATCTTTGAACGCACATATTGCGTTGGTAGTTTTAATTTCAGCCTGCTTCTATCTTTCCTCTCTATCTCTTTCTTCTTTTTGACTTCCTCCAGGTGAGATTCACTTGTACATGTCTAACTTGCCACACCTAATAATGCATGCCGCGTAGAGTAGCGCAAAGGTTCTCAATAGCCCGAATAGCCCGCTCGCAGAGCACTATAATATGAAGCCGCTAGGCATGGATGTGCAGTCTCGCACACATCAGTGCTATAGTCTCGCGTATTACACGTGTCCGGAGCTTCAGTCCTGCGGCAATAACAACCCGACGCTCCCCCGCAGCTTTCTCTTTCAGGCGAACACGATCGAATGCAGAACAAATGTCACACCCACCAAACGTGTACGAAAAAAATTCCTTGCTCTTTCAATTAATGAAATAATTAATTATATTGTACGCCGCGTTATGGTTTCATACATTTTTATGTATTTCCACCGACTGCTTGCGACCTACTGCTACGGACCAATTTTTTTAATATTTACTTATTTGTGCAAATCGATTACTAGTTAAAACCCGCTTCCTCCAACTTAATTTGATACTTCTTTTTTCTAATTTCATAATAAAATATTATTTTCCATTTAAAATTCTTTATATTCATTTTATAATGTTCTGTTGTTTCTCAAATTATACAGAAGAATTATTTTTACACGATATACAGTTAAAATACTAAAATTAATATATCGACTAACACCCAGTATATTATAAAAATCGTTATTACAATAAAATAATAGGAATGTTTTAAGTATTTTATATTTCAAAACTAGATTAAAAAATGAAAAAAATAAGCAGTTGCAGACCTTGAAAGACTGAGCCGTTTCCGAAATATAACCGATAAAAAAATTTTCCAAAAATAAAAAAATATTAAAATTTTCTAAAAATACTTAGTCTTATGATTCATCCAAAGAACTCATCAAAGAGATATTAAAGTACTACTTAATTATAAAATTTCAAATCCATTCAGTCACTTTTACTCAAGTTATCGTCGACGAAAGGAAAAAAAGCTTTTTAAAGAAACTATTTTTTTTCTCATAAATTAATTAATAACATACTTTGAAAATTTTATGAGATATATTTCGGGTTATTGCCAATAACCATGATTTTTTAAAAATCATTTTGATAACTAATTTCCGAGTAATGATTTTTTTTTTTGAAAAAAAGAAAACACACCTTTCCTTTTATAACAAAAGAATGACGACAGCTAATTGAAAATTTCTCACGGGAAAAGATAGGATATTTTATACCCTTTCATATGCATTTACATTCATTTTATTATATTCACTATATTGTTCAAAAAAACACGAAAAACAGTTTTCCGAAAATCGCAATATAGCTAAAAAAAAAGCGCAACCACAAACACCGAAAACGGGTTTTTCCCCACATCACACAAAAAAAATGAAAAAAAAAAATGAGCCTAATTGGATTAAAATCCGTTCAGAAGATCCTGAGATGTATGCGCGCGCGCGCGCGCGCGCGCACACACACACACACACACACACACACACACACACACACCCAGCCATTAAAAAAAAAAAAAAAAAAAAAAACATAATTTGATCCAAAACACCTTAAAACGAACTTCTAAAACGTTTTTAGAGAAACTTTTTTTTCAATATGACAAAGCTTCCTCCGGGAGGAAACAAAAATATCGATATGGATTATTTACCGGAGAGAAAGAACGTTACACTAAAAGAAAAAAGAAAAAGTATAGTTGCAGTCCTCGATCACCGGAACAGGTGAACTGAACTCGTGGTCGCCGCATAACCCTTGTGGCTCTTCTTCCCTTTGCCAACGAATCCTTTCCCGCGCTCTTATGCAGATGCATCTAATTGCGGCTTCCGACAAATTGTAATGCGTACACTTTTTTCTTTTTTTCGGTACACGTGCAGCCTTTTTCGAGCAAAAACGATGCAAAGACGCATATTGTGTATTGTGCTTGCAAATAGCTACGGGCGAGCAAAAGTGAGAGGAAGAGAGAAATGGTGGGAGGGACTGAACATAGGAAGAGATGGCGGTCGAAAGAGCGAGGGTGCAGAGTTGATACTTCCGGACAGATGTTTCACCATTAGCTTTTTTTCATATTATACGTGGCTCCATGTAACTAAACACGAGTCTTTTCTAGTCTCTTTCTTTTTAATGAAAAATTAAAATTACTTGAAATGCACCGATTATCTTTGTCAATAATTAAAAATAAACAGTCGTGTAGTTGATTCTTGAGTTAGTAAACACAAGTAGAGTATATTTGCAGGATAACGCCGTCATCGGAAGGGGGAGGAGGGGGAGGTGCTGCAGGGATCTTCGAGTATCGTAATTCAATACCGTTGACTGAACTTGAGCTACTTATGAGTGACCTTGTCCGACGTATTCTGCATATAGATTCGCGCGTGTCCGTACAAATACGAAATTCTAGTTCTCTTCATCGTACGATTTCCCTAAGTGGAAGCGTAACGATCAACCGATTTAAGGCCTAGGACATCAGAAAAAAATTGCACCAAATTTAGAGTGGGCCGGGCGCAAAAGATGCGTGTCGAAGAAAAGCAGTTTTCCGTCGTGACCAGGACGCATAATCCCCGTGTGCACCTTCGGCGCTTGTTCAGTAGTTTTTTAGTATTACCCTCTCTTTCATTCCTTTTCGAACGACTTAAAAAACCGGACAAGGCACTGACTTTGCGAGGGAATTCTTTTTATGCGATATTGACTATGCCAGTGGCATACAATTTTTACGCCGAACAAAAGAGCGCTTTACAAGAAAATTAATTTCATTTTTATTTAACTTATGTATTTAGTAAGCAATTATTTATTAATGAGACATTACCAATTATAATGCAGAATAGCTGCGAAGGCGACAGCAGTACAAAATATAACTGACCTACAGCAATGGAAGTGAATGACGATCCGCAGTGGTACTTCCGTTAACTGACCCCAACTCCAATGAATATTCACGCGATTACCGTGCTGGCGGGATGCACAATTCGCCTCGTGATTCGCGCCAGTCATCAATTTGACGGAAACTCTATTTACCATTACACCGATGATATCGGTGAAAGTTGCTCACCTTCTCGCGTTTTATTTATAGCTTTTGGAAAAATATGACCGCGTAAGAATTCAGTTCCCGCTTAGTAAATATGTAAATACTAAATGTATATATAGCAGTATTTTTGAAAAAAAGCTCTTCTCTTCATGTAAACCGCTGTAAATTTCGGAGAATTTTAGGTCTCTCTTCTTTAGCTTATACACATACATGGATTCATCGTCAGTGGATCTTGGGCTGTGCACAGGGTCAGTTTCGAGAAATCGCAAGTCAAAAGAAAAAAAAATCCAGCCGGCAGGTCTGGCGTGTAAAGCCAGTTGATTGCCGGTGTCAGTGGGTTAGAATCTCTCGCGAGTATCTCGGCGCACGTGACAGCGGTCGCGGCCACAGCTTATCTCTCCTCTCTCGTACGATCGGACACGCGAGAAAAGATGCTCCGAGCATTGTCGAGGACTCTAGCCCTACCGACTTATGCTGCATGATTGTTTCACTCAATCAGCTTAAGGTGGTTATCTCCCAACTGCGGACTTCAAGTCTGATAAGCGAAAAGTAGTCAACTTTAATTAATCATAACTCCGTAACTGTGTGATCAAATGTGTGATCAATTTTATGAGAGTATCTATCAGAAAATATATTTTTCATTCGAAAGCTTTAAAATGATGAGAGAAAAGAATCGACACTGGCTTTAGAAAGCGGAAGGTCGCTTAAAGAATACTCGATCCAGCTGATACGCGCAGTAAAAGGACTATACAGTGATGACCAATGTGGTCGAGGCGGGAGATGCGCGCCGCGGAACCGCTCCTTGATTGCATTAACGATTCCCGAAGCATCCTAGAATAAAAATGCGCACTCGGCTATTGTACGGAGTGTCTCGCAATCAGCCAAGTCGTTGCCCATGCCAAGCAGAGCCGCGCGTATTCTTGCCTTTAGCCAACGACAGTTCCTATACCTATAGTATCTCTCAGCCGCTCATTTTCTCCCTTCCAAGCCTTTTCCTTTCATCTTTTATCCGCGCGCGAGAGCTGCTCAGCCTTTTCGCTCTCGGTTCATTTTCTCCTTGAAACAGTGCATTTTTCCGAGCCTTTTCGGACAGCTAAAAAGCCGCAAGTTATAGCTAGTGTTGGATTATGCCGAACGACAGTCGGAAGAGCAGATAAAGAGCGATTGGTGCTGCGTCTGCGTACTATCCTTTTTTGTCCGGTGCTTAGAGATCGAAAGTTTTTTAATTGCCTCTCTCTCGCGCGGATGCATTCCGGGCCAGCTTTCCTGCAGCTCTTTAAAGAACTGCTGGAAGCACCGGTAACGCTTGCCGGCTCGCAGTCGTGAAATTAAGAAGATAAGTGAATGAAAGCTGGCTGCGCTAGTGCGTTCTTTTAATGAAATTCTTTCGGCGAGCATCTCCAGATGGCGATTACTCGGCGAGTGCAGACTGCACGCTCGCACATTTTCTTCGCTAATCGCGCAGGCTGCGCCCGGTGGCTTGACCTGAATTCGCGCTCGCCGAAAATAAAACGGTCGAGAGCCGGAGCTCGGAGGGGAAAGGAGGTCGTGCAGGCCTGAATTCGATTCAGCGGAATCTCCCGCGGCGATCGGGCCGAATCGGACTCTCCGTCAAGAGAGTGCTCGATGCGCCGGTGTCTCCTCTGCTGTCTCGACTTTTCAATTTTCGAGCTCGCGCCGTGCGAGCGAAAGTTCGCGGGACGGGCAGTAGCGATCCCGCCGAGAAGGGAAAGCGCGCTGCATGGCAGCGGCGCAGCGGCGCAGCGGCGCACCGGCGCACCGGCGCACCGGCGTCAGTCAACAGTCGAGTAGAGTCGAGCGAGACTAGAGGCGGGTATATAGCTCCGAGTGAAAACGTCGACCCCCGGCGACTGGCGAGCGGCCGGAGCGGCGCGCGACTACTCCTTGGCTGGCTTCCCCACTCCGTGGGTGCGCACGCCTGCACACGTAGGCGCTCCTCGGACTGTGAGCGAGCGAGCGTGGATAGTAAAGAGGAGTCAGAAATCTTCGCTCTCTCGCTCGCGCGCATTCACCATTCGGGCTAAAAATGATACGCGGCCTGGCTGACGTCAGCCCCACTGCACTGGCTCTCCTTCGCCTTTCCTCCCTCCGTCTCCTGCCCTCGCCAAATTACGCAGCAAGTCGACACTCGACCGACCAGCCACGAATGCACCTTCTTTGCCAGCTTCTGCCAGCTTCTGCCTTCTTTTTTCTCTTACCTACATCACTACTTCTCTACTTTTGCAGACCTTTTCCTTCTTCTCTTTCTTTTTCCTACTCAACTATTTTATTATACTTTATGCGCTGAGCTTGCTTCTCCTTCGAAGAATAGCGATGCGTAAAGTAATAATGTTTACGAGGCGCAGAGAGCACGGCGTTTTACGTCACTGACTTTTCATTACGATTTGCTTTACCTCTTTTGCGTACCTGCACCATTTTTCATTGACTTTCAGTCGACACCATAACTTTTATATCTTCCACTTTTTTCAGCATGTCACATCAATTCAATCTTTCAGCTGCAGATTGAATTTTCGAGATATTGTGCATCCTGCAAATGTCCGGACGATATATTTTTAGCATAAACTCCGAAGATTTCCATCATTTAAATTATTCGAAGCACGGAGAAAATTTAATAAACTCGTCAATTACGCCTTATTCCGTCAATTTAACGATCTTTCCAATTGGCTCAATTGTAAAAAGCTGAGAAAGTAGCTAGTGTGAATTTGCAAGAAAAACTAGAAAGGATTAGAAAATCATTTATTAATCAGTCCTCATATCGATGAACCAAAAACATATTCTAAAGTAACTGAAGAAAAAGTGATTCTTGTTCCTCAAAAATATCTGCGATTCTGGGCAGGATTGGAAGCTCGATTTCGAGCCAGACCGTTTTAGTTTCGTAGCGGCGCAACGAGATGTGCAGCCGACCTTGCCGATTCGTGCCCGCCCACGCTGCATATACAATATCAGTTTGTAGCGAGTGAATTGGTGCAAGAGACAAAAGACAATTGACCGATACTCGTCGTTCTCGTGTGGTTGAAAGTTGTTGATGGAGGAGTCAGTCCTACGATCGGAGCTCATGGCTGTCTTTTTTTGCTTTCAATGCAACTGAGATTACGCGGGCTCGATTTTTCTGCTTTATATAAATTAAATGAATGTGTCAGGCGCATTGGAAGAAGCTTGGTTCTATTTAAGAAAACGAGTTGAACGCCTTAACAGGTCTATACTGGTTGAATTTTAATAAGGGTCAAGCAACTTCCATTCGATATGCAATATGCAAGCAGTTGTCACGAAGCGAGCCTCGACTAATGATCGGTCGAATGAAACTCCACTAATCCCTCAGGGGTTGGCTAATTGTAGTCATATAAACAGCTGTCAATCTATTATCTAAAGAGAAATCGAGTAAATTGTAAATAGGAGCAAAAAAAGGCAAGAGAGTGTTTAAGTAAATGGCGAGGTAAAGGATCAGTGGGCCGAATTTCCCAGTGGCATATCCTTAAAAGGTCATCTCGAGTCTCTCACAGCGAGGAGTGACGGCACATCGCTCGCTCGAATCTCATACATCTCATAAGTAGTACGCGTTTCGTTTTCGCGAGCCGGCGTCCCTCTTGCACCAAGGACAGCGGAATTTCCGAGGAGCGGCACCACGAAAGAATAGAAGCGGCGGGGGCTAGGATCGTGCCAGAAATACCGGCCAGTTACCGGCGCGTATTTATCGTGGTTGCGTAAGTGCCTAGTCGTTGCCGTCGCGAGTCGCCGCGCGTGTACCCACGGATAAATAGCTATTGACCTTTATTCTAAGCGAGTCTCGAATGAATGAACGCCCGCGACAGACGTGTGCACACACTCGCGTGCCCCTCTATTGCTGTGCGTGGAAAGCGTCGCTCACGAGCTTTCCGAACGATTTTTCCCCGCGACGTTCCCTCGCCCACTTCCATTTGCCTTTTACTTTTTTCGCTAATGTTCGATGTACTCTTTAATAGAGCCTCTTTTTTATTAGTAAGAATCTATAGTGTAGATACATTCCTATCAGTCGTTCAATCTGCATCCAGATACTACCCACGTTTAAAATCAATACTGATTACAGGCAAAGTCCAAATTCAATTCCAAAGGTCTATTTAATCAAGTGATTACTGTCAACAATAAGTTTTTCAACCTGCACTTTTTATAAACAAAGTTAGCCAACGTATGCTACTTTTATAGCTTTTTTCAATTGTATGCACTGATAAGAAAAAAAACAATTGCGTCTATAATAATATTTTAGTTTATTTACCCGAGCATCAAAACTGCTGCTTTTTATTACATTATTTTAAAATGAATTCATTTTTCATGCAGTTGATATGCTAGAAAATACCTGAGTAAATAAGAAGTGTAAGTATGTTACAGAATTTAAGAGAAATCTTGTGAATGTCTATTAACTGAAGGAAATTACGTTTAGGAAGGCCAAAATGATTTTCAGAGAAAGAGATACATTCCAATTAAGATGTAACTCGGCGCCTCGATTAAATGGTGTACAACGGCTTATGAAATCGAGGATGTCGAATTGAAAGCAAGTAACATAGAAACTATTATTACTTTTTACTAATCCGAATTGCAGCGAGAAAGAAAGAGAAAGAGAAAGAGAAAGAGAAAGAGAAAGCGAAAGAGAGACAACGATTGGCGTAGCGTTGGCAATTTAAAAGTGTAACGCACACAAGTGCAGAGTCGGGGACGGACGTTCACACAGAGAGGTCGACGTGACTACCGTGGCCAAACAGAGTCCTATACTAGCCGAGCGGAAAACGTCGAACTTGAAAGAGCGGCGGCTCTCGGGTGCATTGAGCGCGCGATTCGTTGCATCAGCGGCTCTCGAAAAATAGGCGTGTGGCCCGAATTCACAGCTCTGCATACCAGCCAAATGCATGTGATGGAGCAGAGGCCGGAGAGAGAGAGAGAGAGAGAGAGAGAATATAGACCTCGATCAGACATTGCGTAAAGTGTTAATTTCAACGATACATAAGTATCGCAGTAACTCGAAATATCGAATAATGGAGAGGCTTAAATCGCCTATCGAATATCCCAAGTTCAACTTTCCAATGGCATGCTCTGCAAATACACATATACTTTACAAGATTGAAGAAAGAGGCTCACAGTCGTACTCTGCGAAAGTTAGAGGTCAAAGGATCATCGGTCATCGTATTGTCTTTTGTCGAAGACCCCTGCACTCGCCGGTTTTCATATGTGTATCATGCGTTAAATGTATCTTGTGGATTATGCAAATAATATTGCGATTTCGAAGCCTTCATCTTAAATCTTTGTAAAATATAGTTACTTGCAAAAAATCTTATTATACCATTCCAGAGATACACTAGCATGGATTGCATTTCGTTTTTTGACCGTTAAAGTAATATGCAACCGTTTATAACAATAATTAAGGATGAATATGAATGATTTAAATATAGAAGCTTGACTTATTCTACTGTTACTACACTTTAAGACTGCGTGTATTGCAGATAATTACAACGACGATATCGTTTTCGTGAAAGACGCTTCACACTTTTATCAGTAAACTCACGAGATTATAACTTGTTATATTCTACTTTTTAAATCTGTTCAATGATGCAGCTTTGGCTATTGCAGTTCAAAGACCGATTGTATCAGTCTACTAATCGAAAAAGTTAATATTTTTATCTTAACCGACTGGTATTACTTATTGAGCATTTCATGAATTGCGCAATTGAAATTTTGTTCACCCTATGAGAAAAAAGTGTAGGTACAACATGTCCAGTAGTTGCTCATTTATTTGAACGACAGATAGAATAATTCAATTTGCATATGGGATGTAGAATTTTAGTTAAATAAATTTTGAAAAAAATATAAAGTAAAAAATACTAAGTTAAAGCAATCTGATAGTGTCGAAGGTCACACCTTTAAACACCAATAAATTCAGTATGTTTATCAACAGTCAAGCCGATCATTTTAAGAGAATCCTGTGCTTGAACGAGTGCAAGTAAATCGCTCGCTTTCTGATATTAATTCAATTATTGCTGTAACTGTCGAATTTCAAGGAGGCAACGACGTTATCGCTTTGAAAAAAAAAATCATTTCATTCTCGAATTAAAACACTCAATACTTTACGTCGTTGTAATACTTCCTTTTAACGCACATGAATTTTTAGCCGCGTAAAGATAACGCGTTTTCTTCCTTATTATTTTTCTTAAAAATTTTCTTTTAGATTAGATTAGATTAGACACACATACATTAAAACGTAAGCTATCCTAGTTTGGCCATAATACGGTATAAATTGTTCATTTTCTTGATATTTTTGTTTTGTCGAATAGGGGATGTTGATTAATTTTTCACGTGCGTAAGAAAATGGACATGCGATTGTAGCCTGCACGTGAACGAGCGAGCGATCGCTTCGCGAATGTTGTTGATGAAAGCAAGAGAGCTTCAAGGTCTGTTACTTATTTGTGCACGAAATATGCGGCTGGAATAAAAAGTGAGTGCAAGATATTGAAGAAAGCAAACGAGAGTCACATTCACCCTCAGCGATTGGTGTCCCCGATATTTCTCATGTTGTTCCGACGTTCTCGTTCTCATTCTCGTGCTTACGCTCCTTCTTTTCTTTATAGCACAAGGGAAAGATGTCGCCGAGGATACTGCTAAAAGTAAAAACGTCCTTTCGCAGCTCTTTAACACGTTGTCGTTGTTGTTGTTGTTTCTATTTTGTCGCTTTGGACTAGATGCACCTTCTCGAGTTCGAGTTCTAATGGATGTGACCGTGTGACCGACTAACTCGTTCGTAACAATTTATGCACATGGCAAATGCAGTGCACATTAATATCGTTGCAGCCCATTTAATGAAATTTTTCTTTTACAATGTTAAATAAAATTATTTGAGACGAAGCTATATTTAACACGACATTTAACATTTTCACATGGAACGGTACTGCTGTCAAAACGGAAAGAAATAATTTCAATTTAATTATATAACTGTAAACGATTTATTGTGGAGTACAAAGCAACATTTAATCTCGCATTGGCCTCTTGCATAAATTGATTGGAAATTTCTCCAAGCGAGTAAAATTAACCAATCTAAAGTAAGCTAAATAAGTCACGAGATCTTTGCAATTTAAGTTATTTCTTAAAATTTGGAATATTGCATAGTTATGATGAGTTTACAGTATTTACAGATGCAATCAAAGTAAAAGAAGCCATCTCTGCTATATCCTTGATTATGCTTACGAGCATTTAAAAAAAAAATCTGATATTATGTAAATGTACATAAATGAGACACTGGTTTGTAACTTGAAATAAGAAATGAAATTTTCCAAACAGTATACTCGAAAAAATGACTGCCGACCAACAAAGAAATATTGCTTCTAACGAAGAGCAGCACATTTCTGAACTAAAAAAGATCCGTACTTAATTATAGACAAAGATTGCCCTACATTTATAAAATAATCTGTAAAAATAATTAATTTAAATTTATAATTGCGCTTTTTTTTTAAATTTAAGTAAAAAATGCGTTTTTTTTTTTGCAAATAAAATATACATATAATATTTGACTATTCAGTGGACTGAACGAAAAAAATCAGTACTCTCGCGATGAAACTTTGCTTAAGCGAATGGAAAATTCAAAATCCTTAAGAGGGAATATAAGAAACGCATTGCTATATATTGATTTAAAAAACGCACATTATAGAGGGGAGGAAACTCGTGTTTATGTTTACGTACAGGGCTTTGGGTTAATGTACCGACTATTGACGCTACGCCAACGACCGACATTTTGATTTATTTACCTTCCAAATTTCCCTTCCGTCTTTTCCTTTTTCATAATTACGTTATTTTTCCAATTGATTTCTGCATTTAAAGCCTATCTATTTATTGTTCTTATCCAAAACGTGATTAGAAGCATTAATAGCATTGAATGTCATTTCTAAGTTATCTTTTAATGTTTCTAATTGTAATGAAAGATAAGAGATTGAAGAGAAGTAAAATATTTGCATTCTAAATGACACACATCAGGTAAACAATAACACTGCAATTTTTTACAATGTATTTTCGCAATTTTAACTATAAAATCTACCGTTTGTCGCTTAAAAGATCTTATAAATACGTTTTGAAATTTATTAGCGTTCTTTAGCAGGATGTTAAAGGTCAATATCCGATTAGTTATTCGCAAGTTGCGTTATCAAAATAATAGGTTTTAAGTAATTTAATTTTGATTAAAACTACATTAATTTAAATGTGTGATTAACAACGAAAAAAACAGTGTACGTGTGTTATACGAAAGAAAAGGTCTACTTAATTGTCGGAGTCGCTAAAGCCTGAAAAGTCCTGCTTTGATACGTAATATTCCATTGCAAAGTGTTTAGGAGCGCAGGCGAATATGTAAAAAGATTATGTAAAGAGAAACGATATTATTAATCGCTCAACTCTTAACCCGGATGATTTTTGCTCAAAGAAACGTTCGCTCTTCGTGGCATCCAGTCACTTTAGCAATGATACAGTTTAGCGTGAGACTTACAAAATACGTCCTGCTGGGTGAGCACCGCTGTCGGGATGCAGCGGCAACGGCTCCGTCCGTGGTATTAAAATACGAGCTCGCCGGGGTGGCCTCACGACGAGGAGGGACGACGACACACACTGCACACTTCGGTGGTTGAGCACGACGCGTAAACACGTGCACGGAACACTAGTGAGAAACGTATTTCTCGCGGCACTCGTCGATAAACAAGAATAATGCGCGAGAAAAGCCCGGACGAGGGGAGGAAGAAATCGAGAGGAAAGCGGACGCCCTCACTGGCGCTTTTCTCACTCGGTAAGCTTGATCACTGCCAACTGCGACTGCGTGCAGCGCGGCCTTTTTTCTCTCACTCTCGCTCGCCCCACGGAGACGACGTTGACGGCGGCGCGATTTGTTTACCGCGCGGCACCTCTTTTCTCTTTCTCACTGTACACTCGCGGCAGCTTGCGAGGACGTCGCCGTGAGTCCCCGAGGCTCTGGTGCACCGGCTGGTGCCTCTTCCCCTCGAAGGAGACGAGGCGCGACAATCGCACGAACGAGTCGTGCGACTGCATAAACGCAAGGTACTGTCGCTCGCGCAGCGTGCGCACTACTGCGTGGCCCGGCTGCGCGTACCTTCTGCTGCTGTCACTCTCGAGCGGCTCGTCGCGGTGCTTCCTCTTTTCGAAAACACTGGCTCACCCCGATGCGCGATGTCTTGCTTCTCTCTCTCTCTCTCTCTCTCTCTCTCTCCCTCGCTTTCGTTCGTTCGCTCGTTCTCTCGCTCTCTCTCTCTCTCGCTCTCGCTCTCGCACGTCACACACGGACTACCTCTCTCCGCTATCCGCTTTGAGTGCAAACGCGCGACTGTGGTGCCGAGAAGCGAGCTCTGCACCGGCGGCTGATTCGGAGAACCGACGCGCGGCGGAGCCACCGTCGTCCCCGCCCGTCTCGAGTCTCGAGTCGCACGGACGCGCACGCTATCGGCTATATACGCGCCTGTGTTAGAAAGGGAAAGAGCTAGGCTGCCGCGCTGCTGCACACGCCAGCACGCCGAAGAGGTGAAACGAGATCACGCGCCGGCGAGCGGAATTTCGCCGGGGCTCTACTGCTCCAATCCTCTTCTCCGTGCGCTACTGCGCTCTGCAATTTTCACGCTCGAAGAAAATTCGCGATGCCCAAAGTCCTCGAGCAAATACTATACTCATTCATAAAATTGCTGCATCCTTTTGTTTGACTTTATCAGAAAACTTTGTTGCAAACTCGGATCGAAAATCCAAGATGAAATTGGAAGAAGTTTATAAAAAGTATAAAGAAAAGCAGAAATTTGCTATTTCGAATTTCGCCGCGTAGCTCTATAAGCAGCATTGGCTGATTTTTCTGCAATAGCTTTTAATCCAATGAGTTAGGAATAAAAAAGATGGGCAAAGAGAGGCTGCGATGATGGCATAAAATATTTCGGAAAGCGCAGTAAAGTTTTTATATCATATTCCACTGGTGTACATTACAAAGAAATCCGTGGACGTTTGTGAAATGTACAAGAATAAAATATAAGTGGCGAGGTCTTGTGTTTCTTCGATCACTGTTGGCTAGACGCGGACGCGGGCGATCGATGTGTGTGCACGCGAAAGAGAGGCGGTGTCGGTGCCGCGGTATTTGGCGCGCTGACAAATCGAGAGGTCCGCGTACATATAGGTAGAGCGCATATACGCGCATTGCGTTAATTTGGCGGGGAGGTTCTGTAGCCGGAGTGCGCGAGAAGCGAATAATGCTCGGGCGAGCGCCGTCTGGTCAATAACCGCCGAAGCCAAAATCATCATGAAAACAAGCAGCGGCAAAGCTCCTCCCGGGCCGCGTCTCGTTCGCTCTTGAATCGATAAAACCGGCCCTCCTCGGCCTCCCTCTCAGCTCTGGGAGCTCTGGCGCTCTGGCTCTCGCGCGCACCCCCGGCAGACGCCGGGAGAGGGCGGCCGAGGGTGCAGCGCTCGCACATTCCCCACGCATTGGACACGTACACTTCTACAAGCACGTGGCAGCCCTTATCTCTGCAAAACCTGCAAGACTAATCCTATGCTCCGCTCCACTTCATTTCTCTTTTAACAAATTAGAAAATAGTTCCGATCAACGTACAGCTTTCTTGTGTCATTTTTAAAAAATTCTATGGATTATCTGCAACCGTTTAACGATTTCCGAATGCACGAGGCTCGCTGAATTTTCGAAAGGAGTTCTTTCCCGAAGGCCAACTGGTCCCCTTGCCTTGCTCAAAAAGGGTTTCTCTGTCTGCGTCTCCCTCTCTCTCTCTTTCTCTCTCCGTCATTCTTTATTAATTATGTCTTACGCGTTCTTTCTCTTAACAACTCGACTCGATTCAGTGAGGCGCGAACGATTGCTAGCCTCAAAAATAGCGCGCATATACGACGTATGTATGCATACATTAATCCTTTGTAGAGTCCGAAATGCGCTGTGCGACAATTTGGCCGTGCCGCCAGGGGAGTTAGCGAAAGGGTAGAATTGCGCGTAGCGAAGGTCCACTTTGATCGATTACTGTTCCGTCTGTTCACGAGGACTCGCTCACCCTTCTTCCACTTTTTGCATAGCCATTGAATGAAAGGGAAATATCGATTCAAGCGGATTCAAGTGTCGATCGTTTTGTCATTTGTAAAGTTTTGCCATTTTTTTAAGCCACAGTAAAAATTAAATTAGCAGTTTACAGATACTTTGTGCTTTTTTTACCAATAAAACAATTAGTTTAGGAGAAAAGAAAAGTTGAGCCACTCTCGACAGTGGGTTGTTACGTGGTCGTCACGCTCGCGTGCATGCAGGGCAGTTACTGACCTTCCTTGTTGATGCATCTGACGTGTCATCAGGTAGGCGCCACCAATCCTTAAACATATCGTATCGTCTACTGCACGCTATTCACTATTTCCAAAGTCTCCCAATTGATCCTGTGTGGGTGCAGGCGCGCTCATCGGCAAAGTTATACCGAGAGCATCGAAGCTCCAGTTCACGTGGACGTTCGTTGACCCACATACGAGACCGGGCTCGCCGTGCACGACTTTCACCGAGCTGAGCTATTCGCCATTACTTTTTCCATTCGGTCTTCCTTATTCTGCGCAGCTGAGCAGCTCCTAGTCAACCCATAGACAAGTCTGCCAAATGCTGCCGACAAATCTGCCTTCAAATCGGAAGTCAAGCCTTCATAAGTGACACGAGTGACAAGCACCGCTGTTTCATTATGGATACTAAGAGGCAATTTAGAAAATATTTATTATTATTTCCACTTTTTCCGATATATTCAGAAAGATGAGATTAAAAAGTTTGATCGACAGGTGTATGCTTGAAAGAAAAGCTGAAAGTCCTGCACAAAATCGCTGTAAATTTCTGCTTGTGGATAAAGCGCTCGATTAACTTTGGCTAAAGAAAGTAAAGAAACTGAGAGGAGTATGGAAAGTGTAAAGAAGAAAGACGAATGAAAAGGGAAGGAGAAAGATGATCGGAATGAGAGAAGTAGGAAGAAGGCATGCCAAGGGACAAGTCGGGGAGTAGAAGGATGGAACTGGACTCTCATTCCCCGGATAATCTGTGGTAGGAGGCATGTAGGACGAATGGATGGAGAACACGAAAGTGTTGAGAGTACTGCGAGGAGGAGGAGAGCAGAGGAGAGCGATTGAAAAGCGCTCGAGGGGAAGAGCAGGAGACGGGAGCGGGGAAACGAGAGAAATGCAAGATGAAAGAAGTGCAGACAAAGATAGAGAGCGACTTGACCGAGCGAGAAGCGATCTGCTGGGAGTGAGGGAGTGAGAACACCAGAACGCAGCGGCCTGGCAAAAAGCAAAAAGTGCATCTCGTCGAGCAACATGGCGGCTCGCTCTACCGGCTCTCAAGGTTACCGCTGTCTCGTCCCCTCTTGCTTCTCCGATTCTCCTCCCGCCAGCCGCCTTCTTCTTCATTTTACATTTGTATACGCTTGGAGAGTAGAAATGGTACAGTCTCGAAAGAAAAGCTACGAGAACGCCGTCAGCAAGCCAAAAACGCTTGATTAAGCGCTTTATTAACCTAATTGCAACTTTTACAATTACACTTCACTGTTTTTTTACTTTCATTTATCTGTCTCCTACTTTTACCGATTATTTTCCTTTCGTCATATATGGCTCTATGATTCCCCTTACACGAGCTTCATTCGATTTGTCGATGAATAAAGAAAAAAAAATTACTTTATTATTTTAGAATATTAATAAAAATATTGAATGAAAAATAATATTTATTGGAAAAGATAAAAAAATTTGTCAGAAGTGGGATTCGAACCCACGCCCACAGAAGTGGACTGCGACCTGAACGCAGCGCCTTAGACCACTCGGCCATCCTGACGTTATGTCTGACGAGTGCCTCTTAATAAAGCACACTCAGTTATGGCAATCTAATAGCGTTTCCTATTTGATTCGATCGTTTGTATTGTAACACGCGCTGCTCAGCAGAGCTGAACAGAGACGGAGAATATATCCTCCCAAGCATTATTCCCGCGGTTCTCTTAAGCAATGCTTATCTCTTTCGCACTGTCGACTGCCGGGGTGCAGGCACATTCAATTTATACGCAGTTCGAATAACTTGAGACGACACCAGCTTTACTCTCTATTATATTTTTTACTTAGTTTTCATTTTTTCTTTTAACTCAAACTAAGCGTGCAATAAGCAAATTAACTCCTCTTTTGTCCACATCTTGTTTACATAGTATATCATTTAACTTCGGTATACATGTCAAATTATATATAACGTACAGTATATGCGGAACTATTCCCAATATGCGACGTTTCTTAAATCTTGAAGTTGCGGGCTATTACTGTTCACACATTTAAGTGATGAATGTTTTTATGGTTTAGACCGTTTCGGAACGCTGCATCCACTGTAATAATTCAGGTAAATATTAGCAATTTAAACTATTCTAATGTCGTTTAGAAAAAAACCGTATATATTCGTCGTTTCTTAACCTTTAGAAATCGCACCTCCAAAACCGCAAAATAATTTAAAGAAGCCAAATGCCGAATGTGGACCCAAAAGGACTTAAACATTTGCTCTACAATTAACCAATAAAATAAGCGTTTTTCAGTGCCAGTGTATATTTATCGAAACGGACTTATAACTCCAAAGCAGTTTCAATAAGGGACCAACTCTAAAGCCGTTTCAATAAGGAACTAACTCAAAAGCCAATTCAAGAAGGGACTAACGCAAATGACTTTTTTTTTGTTTTAAATTTTGTAGTGGCAGCCCTGCGCGATATATATAGGTATATACATACACTTGCATTTTATAAATTTGAAAAATTAAAAATATGACATTCTTAAACTTTGCAAACATTTCAAATTTTGCAAATCTTTAAGTTTTGCTAATTTTTTGTAATTTTGCAAATATTGAAAAATTTGCAAAAAAGGAAAATTTGCAAAATTAAAAATATTTGCAATAATTGAAAATTTTGCAAAATTTAAAAATAATTTAGAAAGTTTTATCATATTTTTAATTTTTCAAATTTATAAAATGCAAGTGTATGTATATACCTATATATCATATATCGCGCAGGGTTGCCACTACAAAATTTAAAACAAAAAAAGTCATTTGAGTTAGTCTCTTACCATGCGTCAACGGAGATGGACTCGCATCTTGTGATCCAAGATTGCCGAAGAGGCTTTTGAATGCCGCAACAGCCAGAAATGTTAATTAAGCTTCCATCATATATCGCTTCTAATCGACCTCTCGATCTCGATATTCATTTCTCGTATTAAAGTACTTAAAAGGAAAATGACCTTGTACCTCCATACATTCGTAATGCTTGCAAGACGATGAGAGACGATGAGGGATAACGAAAAGGAATATGCGCCTCGGAGAGTAAATTGCTGATCATACCTGCACGAAAAACTCTCTTATCTCTTATATTGAGAATTTTGATTAAACGAAAATCTTAAGGAGAATCTGCCAGTGTTCTCTGCCAAGCAGCTCGCAGTTTTATAATATTCTAACTATAGGAAGTTCCTTGGAAAATTCGAAAGTTTAAAAAGTTAATATAAATATTTGAATTGAAGAAATGAGCGAAATAAATGTTCTTCGCTTATTAAAATGAAAATATTGACGGCGCCATTTAAGCGAAAATCTATTATTTAAGGAAAAAAGGTGAATAAGGGTAGAGGGTAGAACACTAGAACTGGTAGAATAATATAAAGCAAGCAACTCCCTCTAAGGGAAAGCTTCCGAAGGAAGTTGCAGACTACTCTGCTTTTGCACGTGCGAAAGCCAGTGCATTGAGGATCGCTGGCGTCTCAAGGCCGGAACGTTGCCGCGTTGCGGCGTTGCGGCGTCCGAGAACTATAAGGACACGAGCGAGCGGAGCCGCTCTTGAAAGTCTCAGTCCTCCTATCCTCCTTCTCTTCTAGTCGCGAACCTCAGCGGCTTACGAGGCCCTTCGCACTGCCTACTTTACGCTTACAATATCGAAAGCTACTATATCTTTTTAATAATTGTTTTGTTCATAGTTGATATATCAATAGAGTTTAGTATATAGATTCATTGGAAGGTGCTTAGTAGCACTTCCTCTTAGGTCCCGTACCGGCATCAATTGCATCGTTCGCTCTCTCTTTTTCTAGCCGTCCTAAGTCTCATCGAGGCAGGTGTAGGATTGAGCGAGTCTCGGGCAGGTTGTCTCGATCGCCGCCAGCGCAGCCGCCAATCAAGGTCAAGTGCTGGCGCAAGCTTGTGATGGCCGAAATCATATATCCAGCCTGTGGCTCCTCTTGCTGCCACGTGCGTTATACGTGTGCAGGCCGGAGGCGCAGCAGCGAGAGCAGCGGTTGGATATGCGCCCTGCTATTTTTCGCGAAACATCTGCGCAGCCTAGCCGACCTCCCCTCGCCGCCAAGTAGCCCAGTTTATCTCAACTTCCCTTCAGCCATCCTGCACATCGCTTTTCGACTTCAAGGTTGCAGACTAATTTGGGGAGAGAGCACGCCTTCTTTAGCATCTTCCTCAAAAAAGCTGATACCTAAAGTGTATCAACAATTTCCGTAACTGAAAAAAAAGAACTTTGCCAGGCGTTTGTCGCTTTTACGTAACTCTTATGGAAAGAAAGAGCAGTACAATGTGTGTAATTGCAATTGTGAAGGCCGCCGGATCGTGACTGGTTTAATGCTGCTCTTGGACACGCCCCGCGTGCATTCGCCAGTTCTGCCATTTGCGGCAGATTTTCAATTTTCACCTTATATCTCAAACTCTTCATCGAATTTAAGATACACCTTCTGAGAAATAAAGCTGGAGAATAATAATAAAGGCTGTGGGATGCATTCATTCTTTTACTAAATTTCATATCGGACGATCATGCTTATCGTAGCAAATTGTTTTTATAAAGCAACTCTATATAATTGGCCAACAAATCTAAAAATATATTAAAAAGATATAATAGAATCTCTCAGAGTACTAGCATTAACAATAAATATAAACAGAGTGGTGAAGTGATCATTCGATAAATGAAAGAAAATTAAGCTGTATCGTGCTGAGGGTGAAAATAGTGAGAAAAAAAATGGGATAAAATTAGCCGAATAGTTTGTTTGGAAAAAAGGGCGCATGCAAAAAAGCATCGGTGATAGCGGGGAGTTGACGCTCACCGTCAAAATAAATTGGATCCGGTCGCTGCACGTCTCGAGGTCAGCCCGCCAGGCTCCCGTGTACTGTACGCGAGGCGAAAACCTAGCGCAAATTTCGTTTAGCTCAAATGTGAGAGGAAAGACGCACAAGGGTGCTCTGTACAAAGTTTCACTCTGCCTGGTTCACTGTTAATTGTTCGAAACGAAAGTCCGGCCAATCCGACCACAAGTAATTGCTTACTGACTTCCGCAGAGACCTCAAAGTAACCTTGAATAAAACTTTAAATTGTCTCAATCTTTATAAAGGACACTGGGATAATATTATAATATAGGTATTTAGAAAAAAATAACCTATTCGAATCGATATTGGGATATGAGAAATTCTAAAAAAAAGCCATTTTGAGGTCATAAGTAAAAATGAAAATTTTTTGATCGAGCACACCTTCCCCACCTGGAATAAAATAATATAAACTTTGGTCGGTGGATCGTGGATGAGGTAATTCGATGATAATATATAAAACGGCGGTAACTATAGTGTATCGTACGAAATTCACTAGTGCCAGGTCGGGAAGGTGTGCTCGATCAAAAATTTTTTATCGTAACTGAACCTCAAAATGGCTTTTTTTTGTAGAATTTCTCATATGCATGAGCATTGTGTACTTTTCTGCAAAGTTATAAACATATCGACGTCCTCTTCTGATGAGACAGTTTGTTTTTCTCAGAAACGGTTACCTCGTATAGATTTTTCATTGCAGTTTACTCGTTAACATTGTTTCGCGCTAAAAGCAAAGCAAGCTCATTTTTGAGTTACTAGCTTTTCTTTTAAAATCACAAATACAAGATACATCCGTTTAATGAAAAGAAAAAAGTTGAAAGGTTATAAACGGTTATAAAAACGCTGCCAACTGTACTGCAAATGTTATTTATAGTAAAGGCATATGTAAACAGGCCGGTAACTTACGACAAAATGCTAACTACTGGGCAATTTGGCTATAACATAGCGATAAATTTAACACTTGAAAAATTTAAAAAATTTAAAAAAACAATAAAATAGCTTGAAGATCAAAACTAATGAATACAAAAACCTCTTGAATTTTCAAACCAAATTTGGTAAAGAATATTGGGATATGTGTATTTAATAAAACAAATAGTTTACTAAGTGCAAAACCAAAAGAGGCTTTTATTTAACACTACTCGTCTGAGAAGGTCGTCTACGATCCTTTAGAGCTGCCTCTGGTTGACTGACCCGTACTCTAAGCTACGTTTCCTCGAACGTGGTTTTTATGATAAGGTAATAACAGAAAAACACTAAGTTTTATTTCGTTCTATTAACGTATTATTATTCTTTGTCGAGTGATTTTTGTATATAGAGTATTTTAATTAAGACTGAAATAATCCAAGAAAAAATAATATTGCTATAAAAATGAAAGTAATAAAAAAAAATACTTGAATTTTTCAAGCGGGCTCCATGATAAATTATGTATACGCGTGCATTAGAAGTGCATTAAAAAAAAAATAATTTTTTTCATCTTTCTGGAGCCTACTATGCGCTTTTACGTGAAAATTTGAAGATCGAAAAATGTTGCCGATCCAAAGCTTTGTATATGAGAAAGCAAAAACATTACAATAGAGTAACTCGATTGATAAGTATTTAAGCTTACTGTTACTGGCAACAGTGCCGACGGCCAGGGTGAAATTCCTCAGTAACCATGACAACAGACGCACAAAAAACTCATTGACTTGGAGGCGCACATAAAGGAGCATTTAGCGGGACCTTACTCTTTCTTTAGAAGCTTTTTATATTTCAAAAAGTTGAAACGAAGGATCTCATTGGATCATCGTAATTTGAAATTGCACAATGGTAGCATCTAATAAGCATTTAATAATTTCTTAAAGTTCAAGGTCATTTGAATTTGTACTCATAAAAAGAGAAAAAAGCGAGTTCTCCAATCGGTAGATTTGTTATTTTTAGCGAGCGAAGAATTGGCCGGTATGACTGGTCGATGCCTCCCAAGTTCGAACGGACGTCGCGCCTAGCCGTGATGCATATATAAAGCATCGCGGCAAAAGCGAGTCGATGCGTCACGAGCACCCACGCAACTTTGCCGTGCAATTCAGTGATTCTCAACTTTATTTAGAGCTGGATGTTGTCATTTTTCTTAAAATGCTGATGAACAGTAAAAGATTATACCCGTGGCTCGGCAAAGTGATTCGAAATACAGGTCGACGAACGCAGAAGGGATGCGGAATCGGGTGTCGGATGACGCCCTCGCGGCGTCGGCGGCGGTGACCTCGAGAAAAGGGTTCGCGGGGTCGCTGGCACTCGATCGGCGGCCGGCGATGAAAAAAGTCGACGGACGGGGGCGCCGACGCCCGAGAAATATAGAAAGTCAAAGCTTGAGCGCGGAAAAAAGGAGGTTGACTCGCGAGCAGCGCGGGGTGGGGTGTCTGCGTCTGCGACCTTGGACGGGGTCGGCCCAAGGTCGGATCTCCCCCTCCTTCTCCTTCCGCCCGGTCTTCCGCACCTCCTACTCCCTACCCCCTCCGTTTGACGCGCGCCACGCCGCCACCTCAAGTAGCGAGGCGGCTGCGAGGCGCCTCCATATCTATTTCTTTCCTTGGCCCGTGGAGAGCAACGCACACGCCGGATCAATGCCAGGGTCAATGTCACGGCTGAACAAATTCCGCCGGCTGGCGTCATTATTTTTATCAGACTTCGGCTCCCTCTGTGCGCGCGAAAAGGCAAAAAGCCGAGCAGTGCCCAGTAGAAAGAGGACTAGAGGACTCAGAGGAGTCGGTGCAAAAGATTGACGCCGCTGACCTCTGCCGTGCGAAGGAACGATACGAAAATTCCTTGCATGCAGAACAAATTTATCGAGCCGACTGCCGAGATAAGACGCGATAACATAATATCGATCGCTACTGCGCCCCATCGCTTCTGGCAACCTTTATATTTCTTTAATACAAATTGTAAAACATAACTTGTACCCGTCGAAAGGATAAAAACAAACAGTTAAAAAAGATAAAAGTATAATAAACAGAGCTCGATGCAGTAATACGCATTATGACGACTCGTGCCGACAGAAGCGGCGATGCGCTCGTGGCCTCGATTGCTCGACTTATACTTTTACGCGCCGCCACGCACTTCCTGTGACCTTGGCCACTCGAATTTCGGCATACCCGCATCTGCCCACATCTGCCCGCATACGATGTGTGCAACCAGACTTTTGTATCAACAGGTGATGTCTCCACCCCCATTGCCAAGACATTTTAATCGTCCCACTTTGGAAAGTCGCATTTATTAAGTATTTTAAAATTCGAAATATTTACTTCCTACTACAATTTAATTAGTGAAAAGATCTAATTCAATTGTAGTAGGTAATTTACTTGTATTTACATTTGTCGGATCAAACAAAAGTATAATAACTATACCTTTTCTGTAAAGAAAACTTTCTAATCGACTTTTTTCCTCTCAGCACAACTTCTTAAAGAGTGACGGTCCATTCCGATTGCAATAAGAAAATGTAAAAATGGCTAGCGATTCATTTGCAACTAATTAATAAAATATTAAAATCGGATAATATGATTACACACACACCATGAGAAAATGGTCGAAAAACGTGAAAAGGAATTTGTAAAATGTTTTTGGAGTTAGTTTTTTTATATTTTATTGGTCTGGTGGTAAGCGTAGCAACAGCTGAGAGTGCAGGAGGGCAAAGTTTTTGTTGCGCATGTTCGAGCGAGCGTACGCGGGTGTTTACATACGGCAATAGCTAGCATGGTAGCTCGGTCAGAGGCCTAGGTCGGGACTCGGGACTCGGGACTCGCGACTTGCGATCCTCGAGCGCACGGGGGTCAGGGCTATTCACTTTTAGCCTTTAGTCTGTTACTTGGGACTCCTCCGCTTCTCGGTACTTGCGACCACTGACCTTGGACTTAAAATTTCCGCTAATAAAAGAATCCAGCCCACCTCCGACTCTTGCCCATTGATCGGGGCCATCGATCGGCGGCAAGACGCTCATGCGTCAAAATAAACAGTGAAAAAGCCTGCAGCCGCTGCTTTACTACTATGTGCAGAAATGCACCGAGAGAATTTGCAAGCTCTGTAATTCAATATTCATATGAATAAGTTACATTGATTCTCCCATTAAAATTAGTAGTGCTTGCAGGGAGAAAATTCTCTCAGTATGTATTAAAATAAAATGCTTTCCACAGGTGAGTTTGAAAAAAAGTAGCACTGCAGTTGAATCGAGGAAATAGACGTGCTAAAAGTGCAGAGAGAAGGGGAAGAAGCGAATCGCGGGAGCAAAGACTTTGCAAAGCGGGCAATAATAGCTCCAAGGCTGGAGACACACTGGCGGCAGAGTGCAGCCGCCGAAAGCGGAGAGAGAGCGGCGCGCCGCGCGCGCAACTACGCCCCGTCAACCGATAAAACGCGCCCGTCAGTCCGTCACACATACTTATTGATCGAGGGTGCAGGTTTTTTGCGCCTCCGCGCCCCCGCGCGGCTTACCTCCGAATGCTCCAATTACAAGCAGAGATGCATTTGCATTTCTGCATTATTCACGACTATTCCGTCGGCGGCGTGCCTATAAGCGCAATCTATTTTCAAGACTCTCCGCACAAACTAATAAGTAAGCTATGTCATATTATCAAACTGGATCATTTTACATTTAAATAAATCGATTTCAGCTATTATTATACAAATAACGCACGATGTCGTACGTAAGATCTCGTAGTGAACTCTGCTGCATCTTTGCATAGGGCAAAGGGGACGTAAAATAGTGGCTAGTGGGGAATAGGGTCGGGAAAGAGGCATCTAGCTAATTATAGGCGAATGCTCGCTTTCCACGGAAGATCACAGAATGCCTTTGTGCGCTCGACGATTCTGCCGGACCGCTGGAAGTTGACGTCGGCCCGACGAAGATCGTCAGCACAGCGTCTACAGTTGAGTGAGGCTTCACTGCGCGCCCTTCATCGGCTTGGAGCGATTTCTTTAAAATTAGAAGAGAGGAAGAAGCGCCTCACCGGCTCACCTGACGCGCCACCGAGAAAAAAAAAACAGCTTCATCCACCTGCAGACTACACTGTAAAAAATTTTGTGTAAAATCGAACATTTGATGCGAGTAAGTGTCAATTTTATTTTCTGTAAAATTATAGTGTAGAATATTTTGTGTAAAGAGCCCAGCCGGGTTTGCATGTCAAAAGTGCCCTTGACTCAATCTTAATTCGCACTTGGTGGACCTTTTTCTCATCAAAAGTTATGAATTCACCTAAATTTTTAGATCTCCAGCCCCACTTGAGGCAAAATGGCAGGTCACTTAGAGTTTTTGGTTTTTTAACGATATCACGGTCAATTTTTAAGCTAGAAAAACTTTTTTTTTTCAAATTGTAGAATTTTTTTATACAGATTTGGGCGGTGTATCCCGAGTTCCACGCATAGGCAAAAATTCGTGTAAAAGTGGTTTTTAATTTCTTCGACCACCTTCTACCACCTGTAAAAATCTGAAAAAATTCACACACATTCGCCTTATTACAGAAAATATTCCAAAATTTTTTCAAAGTTGAAGGTATGAATGAACCGCGAAAAATGGCGTCGAATTAAAATTTTCAAATGGCCGGAAAAATTTGAATTTCGCTCAAAAAATTAAAAAAAAAATATCACTTTATAGAACTCAAAAAATTCTACAATTTAAAAATAAAAATTGACAGAGATATCGTTAAAAAACAAAAAAACACTAATTGACCTGCCTTTTTGCCCCAAGTGGGTCTGGAGGTCTAAAAATTTAGGTGAATTCATAACTTTTGATGATAAAAAGGTCCACCAAGTGCGAATTAAGATTGAGTCAAGGGCACTTTTGACATGCAAACCTGGCTGGGCTCTTTGTATAAAACAAAATTTCAGTAAAGTCCTACAATTTTTTTGTATGCAAAATTTTGTTTATGTAGTTTATGAACAATGGTGTACGTTGGAAACATCTACTCGTAATTTAGGTTACATTTTTCAGAATACAAAATCCTTAAAAATTGCAAAAATGGATGTAAATAATGAAAATGAATGTGTTATTGTTACGCCATATTTTCTACATATATAATCAATTTATATAATAAAATTTCTTTCAACATTCAACAGGTATAAATACTTAATATTCCTTCGTCCAAAATATTTCTGTACTTTTAAATTTTTTATTTACGTATATTATGACAATTATCAGAATACTATTCTCTTATATTACACAAATATTTGTGTGATTTTTTTGTGTAAAATATTATTTTCGTGCAATAACCAATTTTTTTGTGTAATTTCAGTACTGTCAAAAAATTTACACAAACTTTGGGGGAAGAATTTGCACAAAACTTTTGTGTAAAATCGGACCCTAATTTTTTACAGTGTAGCTGAGTCACATTAGACAGCTTCTTATTTTTAATAGTTCCTTATATAAAAATAATAGACGAGGTATCGGTTTTGCGATTGTATCTCGAATCTCGAATCTCGAAATTTCAACTTGATTTTGATTTTCGAAAAAAATTGAATGTTGAGAGATAAATATTGTCATTATAGCCTAAAAATCTCTTATACCGAGGCGCGCGTAGCGCGCTCAATCCAACTAGTCCCTTATATTAAAATGCATTGCGATATGATCGAATTGAAGAGTCACAAGTAGTAGCAATTAAGCGTTTGCTTTTTTGTTTTTGTCATCTCCGAACTGAAATAATCAGCGCGCGAAGCGCGCGTTTGAATTCTAGTTACTATTATTTTAAATTGTCGATCTCTAATCAAACATTCATAATAAGCTAAATTCACTTTTCTCAGTCGGCGAACCAAATCTATTAATCTAGCCCTAATGTAAACATTTTTTAAAATGTCCCTTAATCTTTCGGTGCTTACACGGTGACACTCGAAGCAAAATCTTGCAATAAACTGCACTATCGACTGATTGAAGGCCGCTGAATTGCATCAAACGTCACCTAGCTAGCATTCATGTCGCTGTTACATAAACCTCCATGTGCACTTATAAAAGTATAGGACAGTTAAGTAAATTCCTTCTCCGTTGCAATACCAATTAGTATTTCAAGTCAGTTCAAATGTTCACTTAATTATACTGTTAAAGGTGACATTAATTTTTTTCAATATTTTCATCACTTTAAAGTTAATCAAATGTAGTTGTTTTGCAAAAAATATTTATTTTCATTATTTAATAACTACTGCCATCTGTTGCACGGTATAAGCTCTACATCACCTTATAGCGCTGTGTGCATGTGTCGGTAAGTAGAAAAATATCATGACCTGTTTTGCTGCTCATGCAATACATAAAAAAATACTGTATATAACATAAATACGATCCGAGGGTATCCTGAGTACCCCGGACATCATCTACGTCACAAATTTCTGTTTTTTTTTTCGCATCGACACGGTTTCGTGTCGGCTTCCTCGTAG
>JAWWEN010000009.1:2641152-2655975 GCA_035582955.1 Sycophila texana
AATATAAATAGAGCGTTTCGAAACAAAATTTAAGGAGGTTAAAATCCAATATCAACGTATAATAGAGGCGCGCGTTGGGGCCTCGTAGGCAAGCCGTTCGTCCGAACTTAGACTTGCCTCGAGGCGCTACCGCGCCTCCTAATATATATTTATTAATTATAAAAGTAAAAATAATTATTTTATAACTAATAAATAATTTGATTAGTATATTGTTTGTACAAAAATTATGTTTCCGCCCGGGATCGAACCGGGGACCTTGTGCGTGTGAAGCACACGTGATAACCACTACACTACGGAAACTCATCGGCTACGCTTGGCTAAAAATTGAAGTAAAGAATACACTATAGTTAGTCTGTATGTACAATCTTATTTAATACGAAAGACAAAGGAATCTGTATTATCGATATCGATATTTTCTTCATTATATAAAATCAAAAGAAACTTTCCAAAAAAGCCATTTCAATTTCAAATAATTCCAATGAAAATTCTTGAAGATAAATTGTTTATAAAATATGTAAATATTAAATATGAATGTACAATTTTTCAGCCGTTACGACATTGGGTATTCCGCAGCTTCACAACGAACGCGTGCGCACGATTTATTAAATAAATCGTGTATAGGTTAGACATTTTTAAGAAATACATTATACTTGCACTTTAAAATAAAAGGAGGATGTTGATAATTTATAAAACATTTATAAGAATATTAAATTGTGTATACTATAGTATTAGGCCGTGTGATTATGTTATCGTTTCTTGTAGTAAGAAAGGTGTTAGTTTGTTGAATAATTTTTTCAGATTATGTATTATCATTGCACTAGTCACCTTCTGCTGGCAATAACGATTTTACAAGTGCTGTATTGATAAGGTTACCTTTAATGTAGGTTCCACTATTACCTACTATATAATGATTTTACACTGAAAAGCGTAAATTTAAAAAAATGACTTGATAAAAATTTATTTAATTTAGGAATAATAAATTTATTACTTGAAATGATGTTGTCCATATATTCGCTTAATTAACTAAAATTTAAAATACAATTAATTTCTGAATGTTTTTTTATAAAATGAAAAGTTTTACTTATATTACAGTTTTTAAAAGTATGTGAACAAAAAATAAAAATTTCACCAGTTTATTTGACATTTGATTACAGGTGATGTTATTTTAATCACGTATGACTTGTATTCGGGAAAACATATAAGCTGCTGGAATCAGTTTATGTGTATGCATAAATATGAAGCTCGCAGAATAATAAAGAACAAAAATGTGAAAAACTTAAATAGTGAGAATAACAATGATAATAATAATAATAATGACAACAATATGAACATATAGGAATGAGTTTGACATCATCATAACTACAATTATAATGATAATTATAGAAATTCTATAACCATGTTTTATAACAATGAAAATTGAATACAACAGACTAAATTATAACAATATCGCAATTCGAGTTACAGGGAAGTGAGCTATCGTTTCACAGCAATAGTTTATGTGAATTGAAAATGCCTGACATACTCGAGGCTGGATTTTAGTCGTTTTGCGTCTTTTGATTTGTGTCCCCCATATTCTGTTAACATCGGTTTGGCGTGAGCGTCACGTCCAGTCCTTGACGGACTGTTTCTTTGGCAAAAATATTCGTTGACGCAAAAAAATCATCATCAAAGTAGCATTAAATTTACAGTCACTACGGTTACTACGGTTACTACGGTTACTAAAGTCACTATTCTACATAATATAATAGAACTAACGTAAAAAAGAATAAAAAGTTAATGCTGCTGTGACAAAGATCATAAACAACGAAAATTTTTGCGGTCATTCTTTTTAATCTATTTAGTTATTTTATATAAAAACTTGTTTTTCTTATAAAAAATACTTGTTGAAACATTAAAAAAGTCTTCTAACCAACATCCTAACTTAGAAAATCACTCAGTAGCAAAATAGTCTTTATATATCTAGAGTAGAGGCGAATAATATTCTAATGTTAATGTCCATAAGCTATAACATTGACTGACCGCCTTAGTAATTCTATTTGCTCGTGAATATCATTGATAAAAAAGGAGGAAAGTATTTGTTCAGTGGTTCAGTGACGTAAGAGTGTGCAAATAATAAAAATCTGGGGAAAGCCTAAGATATACGCGAGCAACTGCAGGAGGTTTCTTCAGGGTAGACTACTTGATGAAGTGGTTCAAGTTATTCGAGTCATTGGGATAAGATGGCCCAAGAGTGATTTGTCATTTATAGTTTGGCACAGGCTTGTAGCAGCTCGATGCGCACATGCGAGTATTAGGGGTATCTTGGATCTATGAAATATCTTGCATGCGACTGGTGAAGGTTCTGCTGGGAACGACTCCGGCGAGAATCAGCGGTGCTGTTCGTTTGAGCGGGATAGCTGGGCTGCCTGTAAGTCTGCTGCAGGAAAAGTGGATTTCGGAGATTCCTGGGAAGGTGCTCGTGAGCTCCGGGGTAGTCGGGAAGCGGTGAGGTTTGAATCTGCGAGAGATTCTGCAGCATGCCAACGGACCTTCTCCATTCCTCATAGTGCATACGATTCTGCTCGTCCTGCTCGTTGGATCGTCGCTTTCTTCGGGTTTGCGAGGATCCGCTCTCGGTCGAGTTGCTATCTTCACTGGTACCGAGGCCGAGGTCGCGATCCTCTAGGGCAGTAAGACTGACAACTGGACTGGCCTCCTTCCCATTACTGTATATGAGTGTCGGATGGGGAATGACGTACGGCTGAGATATCTTTCCATTCTTCTTTTCCTCCTCTTTCTCGAAGTTTGTGCAGGAGCCAGGACCAAAGAGCGAAAGTAGCACCGGCAGGAGGAAGAGGCCGTGCAAGGCGCCGATAAAAATGACGAGGAAGACCATCTTGAAGAAAACGAGGAAAATGTAGGTGCCGGCCAAAAGAAGAGCTACTAAACCTAAAATGGTCGATAAGGCACCCTGCACAATGGGTAGGCCCAAACTGTACAAGCACTCCTTCACTCTTTCCTCGGGCCGTTTCTTTTTCGAGCTCATGTAAGCATAGCAGATGTGAGCGGTAAAGTCGACGCTGAAACCAATGCACATGATCAGGTTGATCATCGAAATGCTGTCGAGGCTAACATCCCAAAGGGCCATGTAGCCAGCCACACCGCATTCGATCGATACGATGCAGAAGGCGACCCAAAAGCAGCAGAGAATATTCGGTATAAATATAAAGGAGATCAGCATCATCGTCAAGGCGCCAAAAATCATGCACTGAATGCTGGTCGGACGGACTAGTTCAAACTGGTCGAAGAATACAAAATAGGGGTGGAAGACGCTGGCGTTGAGCGGCGAATCTGCGCATATCTGCCGAAGTTCTTTCACCATATCCTTCTCCTGAGTGGTGCCGCTGACGTTGACCGCCTGAATGAGGAAGCGGCTGGCCGTAATGTGCTCCTCCGCTTCGTCGAACTTTACATCCAAGGAGAAGGTGCTGGTCGGGAAAAGCCATATCTCTTTCAAAGCATCGATAAAGCTCGTTTCGTTGTTGATAGTTACGTTAAGGTAGTCTTCATTGCGGTTCACGTAGCTGAGAAAGCTGCGCAGCCAACTCTCTGTATAGAGCGGGGAGTTTATGTACTTGGAGGACTCTAGACTGCGCGTCAAGTTCTCCATTTGATCTTGAATTGCCGGATCGCTGTAATCGTAGCTGCCGCTTACGACAACCTGAAAAGAAAAAAGGAAAATCTAAATTTTCTAAATATAATATTGTTATCGCATGTTCGCGAAGCAGTAAAGGCAAAAGTTACGTAAACGGTAAATGATCCTCGTCGAATTTGCCAGCAGGCGCTTTCTCGTGCACGCGAGAGAGTCGTCGAATTCGACGAGGGTTATTGTGAAAGATGATCGCACGATGATCGAGGAAGAGGCAAATTTTCTTTTTCAATGAGCGCAACTTCCGCTGACGTGCGCATAGCAATAGAAGAGAGAAGGAAAAAGAATGAAAATTTTGGAAATCTCGCGGCCGACTAGATGTTGACATAGATCTGATGCACGAAACGGTACACTTGTTCCGAAGCTATAAATACCGGAGAAAGTTGTTTGCAGCTTGCTGGCTACGAAAGATCGAGAGAAAGGGATGCGTGACATAATTGCAGCCGATTACGCATTCGAACGTTCGCTTTACGGAGGTACGCACGTCAACCGAACGGATATTTCGCCTGCTACAATACGAAAAGGCTTAAATGTAAATTTGTTTTTTGACCAACCTGAATCCTATAAGGAAACTCTCGGAAGTAGTAATCTTCTCTGTCGTAGAAGGTGATGGAATAAGAATCCTCTTTGGAGAGCCTGCGACGATCCAAGCCCTCCTTGATCGTAGTGAGTCCGTAAAGGCCACCAGCCAGGTAAAGAGCGAATATGAAGATGACCAGCGCCTTGATTAGCGGTTGATTCAAGGCCCAGGCAAGCCGATCGCGGAACCAAGACATGCAGCCGTGCTCCGGATTGTCAATTGGGTTGTTGGGCTCCTCTGGGTCGACGCCTCCCGTGCAGAGTACTCGGTAAAACCATGACCGGTGAGCTAAACAATATTATTATTAATTTTTCAACTAAAAACTCGAGTAAACTTTTACTTTTAATTATAACGTGGCGTTCTAAAGAAGGACAAAGTAATAAAGCGGCGCTATAGTGAAACGGATATTCTTGTAAACTGGTTAGAACGTTCAAGTTGGCTTGTTACTCGCATAATCGTACTCGCCAAAGCCAATTAGACTCGACTGAAAGGATTACAGAATCGAGGCTGCAGGCAGCTAGTAAACAGCGTTGGATTTTCGCACTTTCTCCGCGATGATTGATCAAATTGCGCCACTAGCCCACTTACATGGAACACATTAAATTATCGGCAAACCAGAGACTGCTGCTTGTTCCTCATTTAATAGCCGTCTATTCGCTCGCGCAGTCGCGCTTTCCTCCTCCAACTTCCAGCAAGAGTTTGCGTAACAACTTGACCCGAAAACATGCTTGGCATTAATCAAAAAGGCAACAAACACTTTTTTTTCATTTCTGAAAAGCAAGGGCAACCGACGCGTCAGAAAAATTACATCCCTCAAACACTGCTTTCGACCTCGCTTTCGACAAAAGAGCAAGAAAATCCGCGCTTATTGGCCAACTCTGTCACTGTTTTTTTCCATTGCCCATTACTTCTTATTTATTTTTATTTTGCTCCGATTAAGTATTTTCCTTTGTTCCTTCATCAAACAAATGACTTTTAAAAAAAATAACTTTTATACTTATTGTTTCTTTTGTTACGATTCGACCGTAACGATAATTTGAATTCCTTTGATACATTAATGACTTGGTTCTAGAGAGCAAGAAAAGCGACACACTTATTTGACAGTTGTTTTTCAAACAGCATGAAAAGAATGGAGTATAATGCGAGTATAATGTGTTTTTCAATAAAGGAAAGAAAAAGGCAGGAGTGAGAGACTTGAAAAGAAATAGTCAAACTGAAGCTAATTATCCGTGAGTTTGGCTCGGACTGCAGAATTCCGGCTGTGCAATGGCGTTTAAATATGATAAGGAAAAATGCTGGGTGGAGAGGGTTCGTTCCATATTAGGCACCTGAGGCGCCGGCGCAGAATGGGAGAAAGCACTGAATCGGAGGACGGCGCTTGTGCAATTGGCCGTCGGGGTGATCTAACGATTCGGCCGGCGACATAATATGCCTACGCTGACGTAACGCTGCGGAGACCGATCGGAAAGCACTACAGAGTCTCGCGAACGCAATGCGTTTTGGCATTTGAATAAAGCTGCTTCTCTTTTATCTGTTTGCTTTTAGGAAGGAAGGAAGGAAGGAAGGAAGGAAGAATCCGCGCTCGAACGCACTCGAAAGGGAGCAATTAAGCAGGCATTAAGGCGCGTAAGGCATTGGGGAAAGGTGGCGTCGCGCTTGGCAAGGCCGAGGGTGAAAGCGTGCGGCTCGAAGCAACTTGGCTACAACTCACCTGACTTGGAGAGCGGCTCTACCGGGTAGCAAACGACGCTGTGCAGATTCTTCTGCTCGCAGTAGCCGCTGATGGCGACGCAGCCGCTGAAGAAGCTCAGGTGGAAGAAGAAGGTGAAGACGACGGCAAAACCTGTTGAACGGAAAAGAGCGAGTCTTATTGTTAATTGTATTGTCAAGTATTGTTAATTTTATTCCTTCAAACCTGAGTAGATGCAGAAGATCTGGACGGAGGGGAAGGGCGAGATAATGCCAATGAAGAAGGAGACCATATCAGTGACGGACGTAATGGTGATGGAAACCGCAGCCTCGCTCAGAGTGTGCGCCATGCGCTCGGGCACCGGATCCATTATGTTGGTGCGCCGCCAGGCCGCCAGCATGACGAAAGTGTCGTCGATCCCAATTCCTGTGAAGAGAATGAGAAAAAGATTCGAGCAGATCGGTTTGAGGGATTTCTCGATTTCTCATTATCGGCTGGCACGTTCGGTTGCGCTTGGCCGTGTCACAAGTTTACGCTAGGCCTTGAATCATCCCCCGCTCGGCGCGTGACTCAGAGGCAAATTTCGCTTAATCAATTGGCAGTCGAGAAATATAAACTGTCGCAAAGGAGGTTTTCCGTGCTTAAAAATTGCGTCGGCGTAGCGGCGTGCCGGGCATGCGCTCATTATCATTCTGGCTGCGTCGCGAGTTGCGCTGCGACTGCTGCGCGTAAGCCGTACCGGGAGAAAAGAAATAAGAAATAGCGACGACGACTTACCGATCATGAGGAAGGGCGCAGCGAGGTTGATGCCGATAAAGTCGATGCCGAGGTAGCAGCAAAGCCCGAAGGCGGCGACGGTCGCCATGCCGGCGGACACGTTGCCGAGGAGGCCGAGCCAGGGCTTGCTGCGCACCCAGTCGGTCATCATGCAGGTGATCACCGAGAAGGCGGCCATCACCGTGAACGTACTCGCAAAGTATGGTATGACCGTCTGCGTGTTGGCCTCGAACTCGAGCTCGAGCGTCCTCGAGGCGAACCTCGCCGTGCTTATGTGCTTGAAGAAACCCTCGTCCTCGGCCTTGCCCACCACCCGCAGGAACTCCTCTTCCCAAGCTGCCCCTCTGCAATTTAGAAGAACAAATCTCAACTGTTTAATCTTGTCTGCAAATAGCGCAGCTAAATGTTGCTCTTGTGTCACGCGCTGACTAATGTTGATCTCGAAAATTCCTTTCGAGCTAAATCAAAATAAAAGATTCATCTGCTCACATTGCGTCTTGCCGGGGGTTGTCAACGGTGACAAAATAGCCGAGTTGCACCGACGGAACCGACTCGATAATCAGATCCTCGCTGACGACGCTCCCGCCGAAATACACCGGAAAGATGTGCGCGTCCCAAGTAACTGGATTGAACATGACAGGAAAGGTCAGATTTAAATCTCCTCTTTCCACGTCTCTGAAAAATAAAAAATACGCATTTAGCCTCAAATAGTCATTATAAAGAAATAAATGACTCACTCTATAATGGAGTCGAGGTTGAGGATATCGTTGGTAAAGCACTCGTTGAGCCAACGCGCGCAAATCTGCGAGTAGCTGAAACTCTCGCCCTCGTACGTGATCGTCGTATTTCTTATCATCTCGTCTAGCTGGCGCATCTCCTCCCATATCACTTTGCGCAGCATATTTTTCTCCCCGTCCTTCGGAATTATTATCAAATGCCCGAAACGTCCTGCAATCAAAAGCTTTATTTAGCGTAAACTCACATACGAAAATTATAGCAAACGAAAATTACCTGGCCTAGTGATTCGACCGATACTAAAGTGATGACTGTAATTCACTTTAAAATGTTCCTCGACAATTGCTCTCTCCATTTTTCCAGGCCCATTTATGGGGGAAAATAAGTACTCTGGGTCGATTTCATAGTGAATTCTTTGGTAGCCGGTGAAGCATATGCAGGCTAAAAGAACGGGCACTATGACGAAATAGCCCGGATGACGGCCGACTATTAAGCCGATCTTGTGAAACGATCGGTTAAGAAAATCGTCAACGCAAGTTATCGAGAACCTCATCTGCAACAAAAGCAAACAAAACAGTTCAATATTTACATTCGTCCTACATCTGCAACAATAATCGCTCATTGCAACCAGTCTTTTCTTATGCAATTTCTTTTCATTCTTTTACAAGTAACTGACTGCACAGCAGCACATGCTCAACTTTTAGAAATGCTAATTAACGCCTTCAATTAAGTTCATTTCTTTTATTCTCATTATTCAGATGGCGAAAAAAATTAATAAAACTAAATAAGTAGAGAAGCCCGCTGCTATAGGCACATTCAGACAGTTGCGCATGCAGAGGAGACCTTTTGCGCAAGGACTTCGCACGGCGCACGAGCATCGCTTTACCTATATGCTTTTTGCCTATCCTTTTTCATTTTTTTTTTTCTTATCACAGATTAATCATTGCTATTGCATGAGGCCCTTAGCATCTTCTTCGGTGCTCTTTTCTGAGCGACTTTTCATGCCCACAGTTAAAATTTCTTTAATCCAGTGACAAAAAAATCACTTTAATAAGATTTTTAATAACTAGAGGGGGGAGGGTAAGCGATAGTCATCAACGATTTCAGCACACGTTGCGAAGGTGAGCATCGCTGGAACGTGCCTCGATATAGTTGTCGTTTTAAAAAACATCAGTCAAACGCACTCTGAATTTTACTCGCGAAACTTTGGCTCTCACAGATTTATCCCTTACAATGCATGTCGCACCTTCGCTTTTTTTTACTTATATGAATATTTCGGTAGCTGATAACTTAACACTTTACTCTGATGATCTAATTTTCTTGGATCACTGACGCAAATACTGCACTCTAGCTTGAAACATTAAAGAAACATAAGAAATTTCAAATAACTTTTAGAACTTAAACTCTAATTTAATAAATGCACATTCATTATTTTTATTAGTTGGAAAAATCAGCATAAACCGAGTAGGTACCTTAGCGCACTGCGTGCCTCTGAGTCAACTGCTTCTGATTCTCTATTGTCCACTTAAATATTGTAATGTGAAACCGCTACGCACATATTTCTTTTTATCTTTGTCTTTTCAGACGATCCAACTTGGATGCGAGCTTCGTTATTGCTTAAAAGCTTTTTTTCTCCGATAGATAGATTCATCAATAATTAAAATATTTTTTTTTCTGCAACAAATCTTTTGCTTATTTTTAGTTGCAATAAATGTCCGCGTAAGCAACTAGGCAAAAAATGTAAAAAAAAAAAGGTCGTCGGGTTATATTTATTTATTAAGCAATGAGCAATGTTTTAAACTTGTTGCGCTTAGAAACCTCTTATCATCATCTTAACAGATTTTTTAATCATTCGAAGAAGATTTACTAGTAGTAATACTAAATAAAGATTTGTCAAGAAGAAGGACGTTAGTTATTATATTACTTATATTACTTATATTACTTAGATTGCAATTGAGGAGCTTTCCTGGATTTTCCATTCGAAAATTGTGCTGATTTTTGACAACTGGATCGAGCTCTCTGCGCTACTGCGCCATTCAATTATAAACGCTTTAGTCAATTCAAGTTGATATCTTATAATTACGAAACGTGTTTATCTCGATTCTTTGCCTTTAACGTTGAAGCATTGGCTCTTTGTTTTGCTCTTCTCTCGATATAAAAGACGAGATCGTGATATTGACATGCAGCATATTCGTTTTTTAACATTGTAACAGTCATTTAAAATAAGTGAATTTAAAAATGAAAGTGGCTGAAAAAAAGAGAAGCTAAGGGATATGCCGAAAAAAATGTGCGTTGCGACTTGCGAATCAACTGGTCAACTGCGTAGCTTTACATAACGACACAGCCATCGCTTCGTGGGCTGTCGACCTTTCGAGCGTAAAAAAGACAATTTTCTAATCTAGCGGCGTCGTTGCTCGACGCGTGAACACGCATGCCTCACTTTCGCATGGTAAACCGCTCTCCTTTTTCTTACCGAGGGCCAAGTGACTGTCGCGAATATCTTTTTTTTAGTAGCCAACTAATCTCTTTGCAAATAAATAATTTCACCAATTTCACCTACTGCACTTTCGTTGATGGCCAGTAAGACATTCAGAAGTAGAAAATATAAGCAGTTGCGCGACAGTCAACTTTCTGTTCCTTAAACAATAGAATTTCAATTAGCACCTTTTTCTCTCACCCCCTAGCCTACCGCGTATTTCTTTTGCAAGAGACCATTTTTTCACTATACTTGCGTCAAAAGAGCAGAAAATATATATTTTTTCGTTGAACAATTATAAATAATAAGAGCCGTAAAAAAGTTCTTCAAAAATACTCGGAACTTGTAAAGCTTCGTCTACTGACAGTACTGACTCATGTACTGATGAACCGTAAAATCAGACCGATGTCTTAACTACTCTATTGACCGCTTCCGTTCTAATCTTCGTTGCTGTCAAACAGGAAGTTTTTATTGCAGCTTTACTCGTTCCGATTTATTTTAAGCAGTATTAGAAGGTGCGTTAAAAAAATAGGAGACGTAACTTTGCTTTGATTGCTGACTAAAGTTGTTAGTGCCAAATTATCGCGAGGATAACTCTAAACTGCATTCTCCGAATGGAACTATCGAGGTATAAAATTATTAACATTAGTCAACTGGAGATTTTTTCTTTTTAAGCCGAAAACACGCGGCGAGTATATGAACTCTTCTGCGAAGACACCCGAGAGCTGGCGGTTTACAAAACGCACCGATCAGAGAGCGACTACAGCGTGTTTGGCTTTCGCGCGCGACGCAAGTATGCACAGCGGGATCGATAACATTTTATTTGCGCCGAGATGCTCGACGCACTAATTACATTGGATTCGTAGATTCGTAATGGACTAATGATGCATAGTGATTAGTAAATTAGGAGGCAACGTTCAATCTATTGTAAAGGCTTTAAAGCAGAATTCGCTAAATTTTTCCTCAAAATTTTACTCTAAGCAAGAGCTCCACTGTAAGTTGCATATTGAGGCACTCGTTAAGGCTCTAAAATTCTCGGAAGAATTTAAGAATTTTAAAAGCGTTTGAGAAAAAAGTGTGAATTTTGAAGAGTCAATTTTGAAGGATAGGTATGTCGGATTTCGCTTAAATAATTCGAGCGTTTAAATAATGATAATTTGAAAATTGATGAGGCACATGGAGGTTGCAAGCAGCACTGTACTTGCGTTAATATGAATCAATAGGATAGGCCATTATTCAATTGAACGAAGCTGTATGGTAAATACTATTTAAAAAGCTAAAGGAAGTATAAGTACATATAAGTAAGCTACCTTGATGAGCGACGTATCGGAAAAATAGTTTGCAGAGGATCCTGGAGGATTGGCACTGGTCGAGCACTTTTGTCGAACTGCAGCTTGAGCGACTAAACGGTTAACCGGTTAACCGGCGCTGAGCGACTGGGCGGACTTTTTCTATGAATTGCAACTAGCCCTTCGGCAGGTCGATCACCTGCACGTGTTTGCGCGAACAGCGAGCATCCTGCTTTAAACTTGAGGCGGCCGAGCGTCTAGCAAGCCTCCGTACGAAGGACTGAGCGAGCGATCGGCGCCCGACCGGCCCGACTCTCGAGCCAGCCACGCGCTTTTCCCCTCCCAGTTAAATCCGCAGTCGGGCCGCCGCCGCAGACTTTCGCCGATGCCGCCGATTCCTCGGCTCTATTCACTTTTCCGAGTCACCCCATGCTATTGCTTTCTTTTTCAATTCGGACGGCCGTTCATTTTGCTCCGTTCAATTTTCACTGAATTCAAGAATATTTCCATAGTCGATCGAATTAGCGAAAAGACCGAGGGCGTGATCACAGCGGCAGCACAGCTTGCACAATATCGGGGGCTGCCCAACCGGTTCGCTTGCCGGACGCAGTTACAAAACTAACCAATCGCTCTCGTACCTATTTTCCTCGCAGATGGTAATTAATATATTCCAAGTGGAACGCGAGTCCAAGCGTCCAGTCAGCCTAGAAAAGGCCAAAATTTCATCGCGAAAAATTAGTTCTGTAAGAAGATTAAAAAATATTTTAATTAGTAGTCAGAGAAGTGAATGAAAAATTAACTTTGGCTCGATCCCTGCTGTTCTCTAGCATAATATATGACGTAGAAGAGCAAGCAAATTGTTAGCCATCAGTGGGCAAGTCTGCAGCACACGCAGCTGTGCTTTTCCCCAATAGGATGCAAGGGATCTCCGCAGGTAGACCGGGCCAGCTGGAATTTTTCGCGGAAAAATCCGAGATGCCGGTAATCTCTCATCTCGCAGCCAAGCTATAAGCCCTTTTCACCCCAACCTTTTTTCCTTTTTTCCTTTTTTCCTTTTTTCCTTTTTCCCTTTTTCCCTTTTTTCCCTCAAGATAAACTAAAAACTTTAAACACACGAAAAGTGAAATATCAATTAATTGTTCATTCAAGGCTGTCGGTCTCGCTTGAGAAAAAAGTAAATATACAAGTAAATATATAAGTCAAGGCTGCAGGCATGAGCAAAATATATAAAATCCTAGTGCAATTTCTTACGAATGCAAATCGAGGCACTTCATCCCTCGCGTGATGTGTCAAATAAATAAATGCTAGGCTAATGGCAGTAATGAAAAAAATTTTAATGGAAGCGTTGAATAAGCATGAGTGTTCAAGTGATGCGACTAATGTCAAATTTAAACTTTCTCTTTCGTGTTCGTAAAGCACTTTCACGATAGTTTTGAAATTTCCAAGTGTACGCGGAAACTGGAAAAATACAAAGGAACAAGGCTATTTTTTCTTTTGGCCAAATTCACTAATTCAATGATTTTTCGATGCTGCAAATATCTGATTCAGTGACAAGTGAATTTTATTTTTTATTTCGATTATGTAAGAAACTTGCTGATTAAATTCATTATCCTTCCTGCGAGGGTTTTATGAATTACAAGAGAAATAAAGAAAATGAGGCAATAGGAACAATAGCTGGCTTGATTTTGGACAAGCCATCGTCTTGGTATTACTTAATAATGAAAAAATAGCGAGCTAATGAAGTTGCATTCACATATTGCGATTCGCTTGCACGAAATTCTATTGGCTTTCTAGAATACGTAAATCCTAAGAATCGCGTCAATGTAAAGCTTTACCTGCGACGCATCGATTATTGTGCAACTGTTGCAACGATTTTAATAACAATTGCTAACAATAGCGCTTGTTAGTTTATTAGCGCGATCAACATCTGATCAAGCCTCAATAGACTCACTCTAGACGTTATTACTGACTTTTTTTTTTAGTATGTCAAATTTATTTACCTGCGATTTTCCTTTAATTTCTTTCAAAAGATCTTGACATTTGCTTATACGCCCTGCAATAACAGTACATTATGCAACAATCGACTTTAGTCCCGTGTTGCATATAGAACTTTATTTACGACTTAACTTAATTGTCAAAATTTTCTAAATTTTCTAAAATTTAACTTTTTTTTTAATTTTTCCAAAAAGTTGTTTATTTATTAATTTTTCAAAAAAAAATTATTAATTTAATTTTTAAAAAAATTTTTTTTAATTTTCCCGCAAATGAGGGGAAAAAGATACACGAGGGAATAAAAAGCTACTTTAGTCCCGTTTTTCAGGGAATAAAGTGGCTATTATAGTTAAGCCGTGAATAAAATATATTTTTACTTAACATCCAATCCAGACTTATATATTTATACAAAGTTTACAAAGATACTCAGATAAATGGAGGCCATTACAATTATAGAGATCAAGTGTAAAGCACAAGTAAAATCAAATCTCGAGTAAGAGTAAAAAAGAATATTATTTACGTAATGAAGAAACTCAACGGTTATTTATTACAAGAGCTGCTCTCTTCGCTCTCTTCGGTTTCACGAGGCAGACCGATATTTTAACACGACGCTCGCGCCTCATAAGTTTTTACTATATTTTATCCTAATTTCTTTTCCAAAAATGCAACTTGGCTTATAATTGCATTCATTTTGTTCCATGTACTATTTCTAACATTTTTTTTCTCGTTTCTTACTTAAATAACAGCTGTACAATTACGTAATGTATTAATATTTTTCATACACTAAGTTTTGTGAAATCTCTCGGATTTTTTTGCCATGTGGCACGCCCAAAGCGTAGGAAATTCCCGAGTACAATGGCCGGGAATTCCTAGTAAAGTCGGTTACAACTTACGGATTACGGATTACGGGATATTACCCATATATCGACCGATGCTTTCACTAGCGAGTTTAGTGAAAGCGAGAATCACTGAAAATTGAAGCGACGTCACGAGTCTGAACCTCCCTAAGGCATTTCTCCAATTTCGGCAATCGCCAAACTCACTTCCTAATCATAAACTTATAATTATAGGTGATTTACTTTTCTTATATTCTTTGCCCTAATCACTTATGAGACTTTCTAAATAGATTGTTAAGAACAAATTCTTCTCAATATATTCATCATAATTCTCTCGCATTCTTTAGCAAAGTGACCAAGCAAACTGTAATGTCAATTCAAAATCAAAAACAAAACAGTAAGCGAGATTATCGGACATTATTCTCTTTTTTCAATTTATTTAATAAACACCCCTTTAAATTATAAAAATAAACAATAAAGTTGTATGATATGATAAAGAAGAAATTGTAACTTACTAAAAACCATCATTTGCCAAATTAACTTATCTCCTATATCGTCTCCTAAGACTTGAAAAAATAAACTTGTTTAAGCTTAAACAATATGTATTTAAATATTTTTTGCAAACATTGTCAACTTATGTAGTTATATTACGTTTAGCAATTTGTATAAACATGTATCTTCAATAAGGTAAACCGGGGGAAGATGCCAGCGTGGGTAAGACGCCACAAAGCCATATCTTGTTTGTTTGTAAATAGATGGC
>JAWWEN010000009.1:2656075-2670193 GCA_035582955.1 Sycophila texana
AGATTTTGGCATCAGATCTTACGTAAGATCTTACCTAAGCTCTTATGTAAGTTCTTACGTGAGATTTTTCAATAGGGAAAGATAAATGGACCTAGAGACTAATTCTAACTAGCACTATTTTTTTACAAAATTACTTATATTTTTATAGTATTAAAAATATATTTAGTTATATGTTCAATTTCTTTTCTTGGCATAATATTTTAGGAAGGAAAAGTTAAAGGTGGTGGATCCCCTTAAAATATTTCAATTTTAAATCCATTTATTTCACTGTAAATCGTAGTGATTAATATTAGACGAAATAATCAAACGATTTTAGCTTCTATACTACTTTAAAAAAAGAGTAATTTTTTCAATAATACATCTTTCATCGATCGAACTAGCAATAATATTAATAAACATTGGAATGATATTGATATATTTAATACATCATTATCACAATTCATAAATCGTTAAATTTGTTTAGTGAAAATATTGAAGTATGCAACTCACATCATACTTTTCATTACATATTATAGTAATTAAATAGTACCGAATTATGTATAATTGAATTATTTTTGTACTACAGATGTATAAAGGGTCTCCCCGTTTATAGTAAAATAAATAAATAAATAAAAAGATCATTCACATTAAAATTTTAAACGGAATAAAGTTTTATTCGTAACTATTTATTGATAAATATTACTAGCGTTTAACAATACATGAGCATCCTTAATTATTAAAAAAATAATTGTTTGTACAAAATTTATACATTGTTCTTAACAATATTATTCTTTCGCTTAATAAAAAAAATGTTCTATATTAAATAAAATTTATTAATAGACTACCTGAAAGTATAAAAGTTATCTTTGATTTTTATATTCTGAGGATAAGTGCTGCAAAAAGCACAAAAACTAGGAGAGAGATTTTATAAATTTCCCTAATTCAGTAATTACTTTTTTTTTTCAGAAGCGCTCGATTTTTTAAGCTGTCAAGTATGAAAATCGAGTATCTATTTGCAAATTTTAATAAACTTCGGAACAAATGAATTTTTTTTTAATACAAGCAGATCTTTATAGCTTTTCACACCAAACTTTTTATATGACTTGACTAGGCTTCGTAAAAAAGCACGCATGTACTGAATTAGGGTTTAAAAATTTGGCTTCTTTTATTTCTACGTGTACGAAAACATATATCTCCGCTGAGAGCTATGATATGGAGAACCGCGCTCTCTTAGTACGATAATTTTAATGTCTATTACTGTTAAGGAAAGTACATCCGTAAATACAACTGATGATAGAGGCCAAAATTTTAACGTGCAATTAACATTAAAGAAAAGAAGGCTAAAAACTGGTAAATTTCTTTTATTGAAAGAAAATATATAGTACACTGTATTTATTCGCGAACAGCAACTTACTAGAAAAATGCGGTGCCGTATCGCAAAAATGAACACCGATAAAATGTGATAGTCAAAAATCATTCGGAAAATCAGTTTTCTCAGAACAATAAAGAAAAAGATGCAGGAGAAATATCATCACCCTTTCATAGCATATGAAAAAATTTGACTAGTGCTAGCTTCAAAAACTACAATTTACTAATAATGAAGGAACTTTAAAAAAATCGTGCTTTATCTACTTTAAACAAATTTATTTCAAAAAAATTTCAAAGAAAAATGATTTTCCGGTGTGCCGTAAAATATAGTTGTAAATCCCATATGAGATATAAGTTTTTCGTTAATTTCTTCAAATCAGCTTACCAAAAAAGACATAACAAAAGTTCTTCACTTTGCCAAATGAAAAATAGATAATTTTTATTTTTCCTCATTTTCAGAGCCTCAACAAATTTTAGACTCGAAATTGAGACTGAAGTCTCTTAATAAAATCAAACAATTGATTTTCAATCATTTGACGCCAGTATTTTTCTTATTGTAGGAAAAGTAAGTCTCGTTCTTTATGTTTTTTCACTTCTTTCACTTATCAGATACTAGAATATATATCTGTAAATATATATTTAAATATAAGTACGTTTGTATATATTATGTATATGCGCATATGTATAGAGCTATGTACGGATAGGATAGACGAAGACCTCTAGTTCTCTGGATTAACTTGAAATGCCTCTGTCAGACTCACTCCTTGCGTTTTTTGTTTCTTTGTTCCTACAAATAAACGTTTTATAAGAACTAATTTTATACTATTTAAAAAAAAAAGAAAGAAAATTGATTTACCTTCTGCATAAGAATAACCAGTAAATGTCTGAATATGTTGATAAAATCTAGGAATAAATCGAGAGAATGAGCAATATAATCTTTGCTACCCATTCGGTTCTTCTCAACAATCAGTTGTGTGTCGTAGATTACAAATCCACACATTACCAACAATCCAACATAAAGATGGATCTGATAAATTAATTGTGATCTAAAGAAGAGGTTGGCTAACGAAAATAATACCATCATGTTGAGAGTACTAATCAAAGTGCCTCCAAGATACAACCATTGGCCTCGTTCAGAGAGCAAGGATGAAATACTGAACGAAACAAACACTATAGTTGTACCTACAAAATAGTAAATTTAATTAATTTAATGTAAAAGTAATTACAGCTTTTTATTAAATCTTCAAATTTTCAAAATATAGTTAAAAAATAGAAAAAGCAAAATAAATGATTAAAAAAATCGTTATTTTTTATCTGACTTGTCTTTAAGAAAAACTTTTATTTAATTTTTTGGAATTAAATAATTCGTATTAATATTAAATGATTGATAAATTGCAACTATTCGAATTTAAGAATAGAGTTTATGTTGTCTATAAAAAGGTTTTTCAGAGATTTAACAATCGCACAATTAATTTGACATTATAACTATTGGTTATGCTTAAGAAAAAGAAGATAAAGATATTTACCAATCAATGCTGTAACAACAATGCTAGGATCCACACTGACGACCACTTCAAGGAGAGGGCCGAGTCCAAGTCCAGTAAGAAATGCAAATCCTAAAAGATATCCCAAACGAAGGGATCTGTTCTTTCCATTATCAGGTGTGCACAATAAAGCAAAGATCAGTCCAAGTGCTCCAATAGTTGATAACAGTCCTGCTTGCAAAAGGTATGTGTACATGTGAACGTATGCACCAGCAGCTGCTGATACAGTAGAAAGGGATAAACAACCGTAGACATTTTTCAAGTGTTGACGAACTGGATGTTCTCTGAAAGAAAAACAGCAAGCCTTAAGAATTCCAATAAAAATAAAATGCGTTTCTTTTAAAAAGATTAATTAGCAAACATTAGTAAGAAGAAAAATGTGAAGAAAGTGTTGGTTGAAAGCCTAAGGTTAATAAAAAATAAAAAAAGTTAATGAGCTTTGCAACTTTGATCGCATATGACGCGTAATATTCTAGCTGGAGTAAAGTTACGTCATTCTAAACGAAGAGAAATAAAATGCCGTTTCTCAAAGCGAAACGTGGCTAAGTATGTAGAGCATCTCTCAGGTCGGTATTTAATCGCACGGTGTACGTGCTTGACAAAATTGACAAAAGCAGCAAAGGCGGAGAGAGTGAGAGAGGGGATGACTAGGGAGAGCGAAGGAGGCATGCAAAAGTGCCTGTTCATCGTTCGAAAATTGTCAAAGAGAATTGTGAAGAGAAGGAAAGCAAGCGATAAAATTTGGCTGGAGAAAGAAGAGCGAGAGAAAAAAAGTTAAAAAATTGACGCTTGTACTCACAGTCTGTTATTGAAGGAATTGACGAAGGAAGTGAGAGTCGGAGCCATGATTGCAACAATCTCCCTACGAGGCTCGTAATTTCAGCTTTCTCCGTGAGGCGCACTTTGCTGGAAAAGGAGAGATAAAAAGTAAGAATGAAGTCGGACTATGGAGGAAAAAATGTGCAAGTGTGCAGCAAATTTCGGAAGCCGTTAGCTGCGCACGTCAGAGGACGATGTCGCGGAAACGCGGGCACGATCTCGAATGATCAGAAATTCACGACTCACGACTCTCACGAGCAGGGTACACGTATACGTCGCTCCTTTGTGGGGGCCAGGTGGCACTGGCGAGACTGCGAGGGCAAAACTCGCGCACTTAGCTCCGTCCTTGTCGCTCCGCTGACTTGGGGCCGGCACGAGGACACGTCAGTGTTATCAGTCGGGTGTGTGCGTGCATGCGCGTTGTCGCGTTAGTCGCGTAGTATAACGGAGAGCCGTGCGATTGGCCGTCGCGGCGTCGCCCCTAAATCCGAGCTTCCCGCTTGCCCGCTTCCGCTACTACTTGCCACTTTGCCAGTTGCCCGCGTTGCCGTCAACGAAAATTCCTCGCTTGATGCTTGATTCCTTGCAGCGGAGTCAACAAGGACGGAGCTGTCGCTGACAAATTTTCAATGTGCCTTTTTTTCTTATTTTTTGTTATTGCAGATACATAGGCATGCGTTGACGCTTTACAAACCAAATACATGAATGCGTTCAACGCGAGCGATTGTCTTGGATGATGATGCGCCGACTTATTTTGCCTGATAAATGAAGTGCGAGGGAAAGTCTTTCGGACGTATACTAAACAAATTTTCACTAATGGCGGAGCGTTCTTATATATACTGACTCCCGTTTCGGAATAATATAGACGAGTAACTATTTTTCAAAGCGCGAAACTACTACTTCAATAATTTACGGCTGAAATTGCGCTATAAAACATGCTGACATTGATATCTGAAGCATGAAAAAGTTTTATTTACAAGTTTTACACAAATTCTTTCGCAGTTCGCTCATATGTTCTATGTTTTAACTATTACAAAATGCAAACGTGCAATTTTACTGGTATATGATATTTATATGATTTATATATAAATCTCTTCTGTTATAATTATAGTATTTATTTTTCAAAAAGATGCGCTCCTAAAGGCATAAGCGCATGCGTACCACTCAGTTTTTCCTATAGGTACGGCGTTGCATATGCGTGTTTATTATTGTATTCACCTCCAGCCTCCAGTCCTCCACCTGCGATCAACATAACCTCAAAACTTTATTGAATATTCCTTTAGTTTAGTCCTTCCCGTTTTATGAAAAAAATGTTTCTATAATATTCATTTTTTTATCAATGAAATTTTATGGAATATCAAACGGTGGGAAAGGTATAAATTTTATAAAAATGAACTCTCGAGATCAAGTAGCTTAAAATGTGTCGGTAAAAAAAAATAACTTGATGGTTTGATCTCATAGAATTATTTCTTTTAAATAAACAAGATGAAAGAAGTACTAAGTAGCCAAACATCGTCCAGTTATAACAATCATTTTGTTACTAACAATGGAGAAGCAAATTCCAATAGTGTTTCTAATGGTACAAATTCAACAAGAAAATATGCAGTCCTAAGTACAGACTGGGTATCAGCAATTGGTGAAGAATTAGGTTTACAATCTCTTCCTGATGCACTTGTTAAAAAGCTAGCTGAAGATGCATCTTACAGGTTACGAGAAGTATTACATGTAAGTTGTATACAATATTACACAATTCCATAGATAATCAAATCAGCCAAATATTAATATTTCTTTGCCTTTTAGAAATGCGTTACTAGGCTTAGGCATAGTAAACGAAGACGTTTGATGTCAACAGATGTCAATGCAGTTGTAGCAAATCTTTGTGATGTTGATCCATTAATAGGAGCACCAGAGCAATTGCCAGAGTATATTTCAGAAGCTAATCTTTTTGTGCCTCACGAATGTTTTGTTGATTTAGCACAAAAAGTAAATGAACCTCCAAGTTTCTCTCAAGTTAACGTTCCATTCCTACAAGGTATGAAATAATAAATCATTAACTTTTTGAAATAATTATTATTACAATTGTTTATAATCCTAATTTCTACAGAAATGGAAATTGTTGATTCAAAATTATTTGAGGCAAGAAATACCTATGCAAAAAGAGCTTTAAAGATGCTATTCAATGGATCCCAAAAAACATTTCAAGTAATTAAATTGCAATATTTCAATATTTATTTATTATTAAAATCATTTGTCAAGACTAATGAGTTAAGTACATTTTTCAGGTACTTTTGAATGATTGTGCCACGAATGCATGTCTAGGTGGTGAAGGTGTAGTGGATAAGCTAATGTCGATTGCTAGGTCTATGGTTATATCCAATAATGCTCAGTATACCAGAGTTTCTACGAGAACTTGCCAACTCATCATAGCTATTACCAATAACAATAGAGCAGTATATCCTTATCATCTTACTTCTGTAAAATAATTTTTATTTTATTACAATAATCATAATACATTAATATCAATTGTAAATATGCTAATTGTTACTTTTTCTTTATTTTAGGTAGATAAATTGACAGAGTTACTACTAGAACTCTTACTTGGACAGGGCTTCATTAATCCAAATTTAGAAACATTGTTCAAAGACTGTGCTTTAAAATTAATGTTAAGGTGGCCTTCGGTGGCTAATAGGTTTATTCCAATGCTAAAAAGCGTGCTTCTAAGAAAAGATGAACAAAGTTTTGAAGTGAAGAAAAAAGCAGTAGCTTTAGAGTTGCTTGCAGGTGTTCAACCACTTATTTTCCTTGAAGAAGATGTTGATTCTCCTTTAACCTTAATTAATGTTTTAAAATATGCCACACTAGGTTCTAATATATGGCAAAAAATTGCAGTAAGTAATGACAATAAAATTATTATTTTTAAATGCATTTAAATTTTTCTTAAACATTTTTTTTTTTTTTAATTTTAGCTAACGATATGTGCTTTTGTTAAATCTGGTAATCAGCCATTGAACTATTCTGTGATAATCGATCATTTTGGTGATTCGATCCTTCCTTACTTAATTAACAATACAATAATAGCAGAAAATAATGAAAAATCAAATCTTCCAATAATTGTAAGAAGTAAAATAAAATATGCATCTATAAGAGCAACGGTTAATGGAAGGTTTAGCGACAGACAAAATATGTTTCCAGATTCAACTTTACGAGGGCCTAGGCGAGAAATTCGGTAGGAAACATTTCTATTATCAGATAATTAGTACTATAGAAAAGAAAAATATTAACCTCTTTAAACAATTCAGGTTTGCCTTTGCTGGTGGCCGTCCAGTTCCACCGAATAATCTTCGACGAGTCAGTTTACGAGCGAACTATCAAGTATTAAGAAACGAATCACGAGCGCCTTATGCTCTCATTGCATCACGCCGACTTTTAATCTTTAAACACAAAAGGAAGCGTTTTACGGATGCTTATAATTTATCAAAGGTTTTTCTTTGATGCTTCAATTTAGTTATTTTTTTTACGAAATAAGTAAGTATATTTAATAAAAAAAAAGAAGGTTTAAAAAAATGCCATTGAGATTATTTCTTCTGATGAATGTAAAAATCTGTTTATACGTTTTCATCATTTTTTATGAATAAAAATTATTTATTGCAAAGAAGTATTTAAACTTAAAGAAAAAAAAAAAAAAAACACTTGAAGAAAGTGGTTACAGTCTTTTTCCAATTGTTAAGGACATCGCTCTCCCATGTCCTTGAGGAACTTTTCACAGTCTGCGATCGTTTTCTCCAAGCGCTCTTTCGTAGCGGAAGTTTGCTTTTGTGACAATTTTTGGCGAGCAGTTTGAATGGAGGATCTGTAACCTGGAATGTTGCGGAATATTTTGATGTGTCGATCTCCGGCGGCTAATGCGTATTCGCCGAGGGAATCGAAGCTGAGGCACTTTATTGGTCCTGCGAAAGAAATGAAAGTATAATGAAGATTTCGGCAATGTATTTGAATGCAATAAATTGATGATACCGTTAAAAATGTCTTCGATCGTTGTATCGAGTTGTCCATTAACCGTGGAATAAAATGATATCGATGAGCCGTGGCCAATAAGGATGATTTCTCCATTTGGAGAGAGAGCAATGGTGGCAGGAGTATTGCCCTCCCAATGAGCCGATGAGAGTAAGTGGGGATCTTGGCCTTTTTGAAATTCAACTAAAAAGAAGCAAGCTAATTGAAATGATATACAGTTATGCGTAAGAAGATGAAAATGTTTGCTTACCTTTGGTATGGTAGAAACGACATGTGGCATCTTTGGAAACCGTAGCCATGCGGCTCGTGTCAGAACTGAAGGCAAAATCGTAAACTCCCGAGGAATGGCCAGGTAAATCAAAGGCTTTCCCAAGTTGTTTGAATTCTCCAGTCTTTGTGAATGCTACTTCCCAAACTTTGACGTCGGGCGTGAAACCTGAAGGTTCGCGCGAATACTAATGAAAATGATTTGAATGCTTATTGAGCAGCGAGCAGGAGCGAGTTGTATACTGACCCGAGGCAGCGACGAAGCGGCCGCAGGGCGAAATGCGCGCTCGATGGGTGGATCCGAGGTAGGTCTCGATGCTGGCGAGCACCTGGCCCTTGAGATCCCAGAGGACGAGGTCGTTGAGCTTACTGCAGGTGAGTATGAAGCGTCCGTTGCAGGCGATATCCAGTCCGACTACGTCCTCCTCGTGACGCTTGGGGAACTCGAGAGCTTTCGAGGCGGAAGCTGGCGTACCGTCCGGCTTCTTTGCCACCTTGTAGACTTCGAGGAGTCCAGCAACCGCCTTGTGGATGATGAAGGCTTTACCGTCTGGCGACCAGCGAACCATCGTCGCATGATCGTATTCAATGTTGACGCGCAGCGACTTGCGCTCCTTCGACGACAGCTCCTTCGTGCACCAAATCAGTACTGTCCGATCTACAACAGTTTTTAAGCACATTCTTTTTATATTTTATCTTATTCCAAGTAGCATTTTTACTAAAGAGATTTACTAGCTCACTTTTGAGCTTTGCGAGTTTTCAAGGGTTTCAGCAAAATAAACAGTATCACTTTTAAATTTATTATAAATGTCATTTTATTAATCTTACTGATAACATACTTATGGGATAAATAATAAATTTAAAATCACGTTGCATGATCACCTATAGCGATTTCTCGGGGGAGGCATAAGCTCCGCGTCGTCGCAAAACCTATGCTCTTGAATAAAGTCCAACAGTTTCTCTTTTGTTACCGGATTCGTAATGGATGCACAAACGGCCCGCGCAGTATTGTACGAATTTGGATAGGACTTGTCAGTTCGTTCTCTCATAAAAACCCACTGATCGCGTTCGTATTTGCACTCTATTATTTTATTGTTCAATTCCTTCAGTTGTTTCGTTAATTTTATTCTATCATACGGCACGTCCAGACCGCCCACGTACAATTGTCCAATCGATCGTCGCAGAATACCTTCTCCAGATTCTATGACTATCTTTAATTTGAAATCCACTGAGTTTAAGGACTCTGGTTTCCACTTCAATACGTCTAAACATTGACCCGTTTTGTAAGGTTCTTTGGCTGGTTGAAAAATTAAGCCATCCGGGTCATGACTTAGTTGCTTCGCAAATTTTTCACCAAGCAGATTAGCTGCCTGAGTAACATCCCAAAAAGATTTTAATCTTACAGAAAATGGTTCTTTGTCTTTTATAATTCGTCCTTCTTTCATAGCTCGAAGCCGACCAGCTATTATTTCTTTTCCAAGTATATTATAACGATGTGGATGAAATTCTAATTTACTAACATCTTTACCATTGTACATAATAACGTCATAGGCAAGATATCGAGGATATTCCTTGCCTTTATCCTTATCTATTACCATTTCCTAAAATTTAAAATACATTTAATATTTTTTTCAACATAAAAATAATTTCCTTCTATTTTTTTCTAAGAAATTTCAAAATACTCACCCCATCTAAAAGAGTATCTTTCAAAAGCTTGTTAATATCTTGTACATGAGGAAAAGTCAGCCTTTCTACTTCAAAAATGCTATTATCTCGGTCAGCAAAATATACTTGACCATCGGCTTGAATAAGCATCATGTATCTTGTACCATCAGCCTTCCAAGAAACTCTATATGGTTTTTGATGTAGCAAATTTATATTTTCGACATCCATTGAAACAGGTTGTGATCCAGGAAAACCGGGACCATCCCAGCCACAAATTTGTTGTATTCGTCGGAGAATACCGGAAGCCTTTTGACAATCAGTAATTGCTTTAACACCAGGTACTCCAACCATAAATGTAGGATTTTTATTAAAGTGTTCTCTTTTTCTTTTCTTTGAAGAAGGTTCTAAACTATTGGTTGCAACACTGGTACCCTCATCTTGATCTTCTACATTTGAATCGTCATACTCTAGACACCATGCAGGTCTTGGAGGAGGTGGAGGTGCATCTTCTACATCGTCATACCTGTTATATAATTCTTGAATATAATCTTCTTTGTATATTCCTGGAGGCCTTGCATCTGCAAATTGTGCTAAAGATGCATCCAGACTACTTTCATCCATTTCTACTAAGTAACTAACTATAAGAAATCCAGACCTATTAAAACCATGCGTGCAATGCACACCAATAATTTCTAATGGATTTTGTGCAATAAAATTTTTACATATTTGAACAAATGTCTTAGCCTGCTCTACAGATGGAGTTTCTCCATGACCCCTACATTGAAGTTTCACGTAACGCACTCCATTTTTTTCTATTTCTTGTTTATTGTAAAACCTAGAGGTATTTGTTAAATCTATCCAAAGACCAAGTTTTAATCTTTGACTTTTTAAAGAATCTAACAACATATCTATGGAAAAACGACATTCTTCCGGTACTTGACTATCAAATTCTGATGAAAGGGGAGTTTTAAAGGCCAGAAATTTGTTGTGAACAAGTTTAATAGACTTTCGAGGACAATGCAACCAACGAGGTGGTATTGGTCCTTTACTTCCTCTGTTTCTGTCTGTCATTTTGTTCTTATTTTTCAGTACTCCATGAAAGCAAAACCCTTATAATTCCTGTAAAAATAATAATATTTTTAATAAGCTGAATTAAAAAATATTATCTAAAAGAGAATGTTTTATGCAAAAAGGTTTTTAAAAAAAATGTTGGTTTTGGAGCTGCAAAATTTGGCAAGTTGTTAAAATAAAGGTAAAAGTGAACAATGAAAAGAATCTAGATGCAAGAATGTGTAGAGATGTATTGATGGAGATAAAATAGGAAAAAGTTGAATGGGCAGAGAAGCAAAAGCAAAAAAAGAAAACGTACCTAACCTCGCGACAAAACGTCAAAAGGTCAGCCGGAGATGCGGCTCGTTCGCTCGTCTCGAAGATCGACAACTCGGTAGCAACGACGATTATGATACCGAGGACGCAATCTGCTTAACAGAGCCGACTCTCTGAGGCAGACGATTTTGGAGCAAAAAACACAGCTGCTCGACGGCAACGTCGGACGGTGTTGCTCGCTCGTTCCTGCTACCCGCCATTGCTCCGAAACCTCTACAGTCTACACACGCCATCTACGATTTTATATACTTAATTAATGTACTGACTTAAACCATATACGGACATATAGTATAGTATTAGTATACTCACTGCACTACTCTGCAGAGTCTGCAGTCTACGGCAACCCCGTCGATCCACACGGATAAAGAAAAATAAGGGTTAAGTAGCTTTAAAAAAAAAGGGAAATCTCCCTTTTCTACAAAGGCTATATGTTTAAACAAATATTCTATTTTATTTTATCTCCAAAATAACTATAAGCTGCAATTGTTGCACGAGTGACAAAAAGACGTTGTAGAAAACAATTTTTTTTATTAATATATCTTAAGAAATAACGAAAAATGCTTATACTTGATTTATAATTACTGATCGTGCGGTCAAATTAGATATTTTCAAATTGCAATTATAATATAACTGAACACAAGTATAGCTTTGAACAAATTGTAAAATTATTGAGAGAATTTTAATTCTCGCTTATCATCCAACTCTACCGCACAGGGTACTATAATATATTGTCAAGATCGTTTCATTAAACATGTAATAGGATTTAATCGATGAACAGCAGTAGAACGGCGGAAAGATGAAGAAGAAAAACATGTCGCAGTCAGTTTCGCAGGAAAAAAATTGACCGAATACCGATCGTTGCCGACCTTCAAGATAAGAATTTGCCTGATTCCCACTCAGCCTTGCGTTTATCGTTACGCACACAGCTGCAGAATCTTCGATCAAACATAAATGTGCACCCTATAAGACGGGGTCTGATGCGAATCATCACTTTTCACATGGTACAAGTAATATTAATACAAGTAATGTAAAAAAATATATAAATATTTATAAACAATGATTAATTAATGAAAAGATAATATGTGTCATTAAGAATTCCATCGGGCAAGTCGTCCTTTTATTGAATTTTCATACTTTCCACGCGCTTATGAATATAAATGAACAAAAAGTTAGAAAAAATTTACATCGGTTAGCTGAACGGCACGACCTTCCGCATAGCGTTTAGCAGCAGGCCGCTGGAGGACGCGTTTCACACCGTCAATTTAAATACAAACGCACGTACCTTTCCGACCATGAACTCGCTCAGACGAATCGGCTGAGTCTTTATTTGGAACACCGATCGTCGGATTGTTTTCCTTTAAATATGATGGACATGTTTTTTATTTTTGCACCAAGCTGTATTCATTTACCAATATATAATTAATGCCTCCTAAAATATTGATTCCATTCGTTTCGGTTAAAGCTATTTCAAGGTCCAACTTTTCTTCGGATTCTCTGGAAGGGTACATTCACCTTTCAGGATTTCTTTAGCTTCCTTTATTTCACTTCTGGCAAGAAGTTGTTAGATATTTTTTAAATTCATCTTAAATTGTATTTTCTAACGCAATTCTTATGTCTTTTGATAAAGTGTACGATATTTTTAACTTTTTTTATGTTCATAAACCTTATCGTTTCGGTATTGTGACTAACATTTACTGCGCATTTAAAATGACTCCTTGCATTGTAAAGTTTCGATAAGTTTTTTATACTGATGCAACAATTTTGGAATTTGCATCGAATCATACAAGTGGCGATAAAATACTCTTGCAAGGATAAACAGGGACACGATAGTTCGACCTGTTTTTCAATCATTTAATGTAGGCCCTTGTAATCTGAGCAAAAATTAATAATCCTGTTAAGAATAAAAGAAACTTTATTTATACTTTTTTTAAGTGAAATTTTATAATAAAGAATTTTAAAAATGAAATACGTGTTTTATCTCGTTACACTCAAAGTCGGATAAATCATAAAGCTTTAGGAGGTATTTTAAAAAATATTTACGTAATCGCATTATTTGTCGCAAAATCACTAAAATTATAAATGCTGCGTTTCACATTGAATCAAGTTAGTTTTATTTTTATTTTAATATATTGCTATTGCTAATAATAAATAGCAGCGTGCGCGGCTATATGATATTCGAGTTACACATATATCCCAGAAAGGCGTCAAAACTATACTTATTTCTTTGCACGTTATTCATTTATATAAGAACTAAAACGGGAAATATAGCGAATTCTGATGACCTGAGTCCAATTCTGCTCGCGGCAAAAAACGCTGTCGGATTTTTGCATGATCCATTGGTTTATTGACCCTCTCCTATATATAGTTACACTACTTATCGCCGATGGCAATGATCGAGCTATGCATATATAGTCCGAAAGTCCCTGACCGACGCGCTTAAAAACCTTTAGTAGTGGAATGCTGAAAGAAAAGAAAAAAAATACTAGCTGACAAATTTATCATCAAATGTGGGAACTCTTATAGCAATTCCTTTCAAACTTATTTTTACATCCGTCCTTTTTTATTTCCCCCCACGGTAACTGGTTTCTTCCTATTTTTAAACTAGGTTTTTTAATAACCCAATAACTGTAAACATACGCACTACATGCTGAATAGACTATTCAACAGTGATTTCTCATTTTCATGCCTCCATCAAGATGCTTCATACATTTTTTAGAAAAAGGAAACAAGGAAAAAAGGAGATATTTAACAATATTTTAACGTGAACCAATGGTTTATTGTAGAAAATTTATTGCTTTATTTTATTTTCAAGCAGTGAAAATCTACAGCGTTAAAAAAATAAAATTAACTTGAATATCGCTTATGGCCAAAACTGGTCTAGGTGCATGGTATTGCAGTATAAATTCGAGGAACAAGTCACGTCCTTTTTAAAAAATAGTCAATATGTAGGTCCCTGTCCTGTCCATAAAAATGTTCAACATTTTATTTTGAAAATTCTAACAAGGAGATGACCAGGGTTGCGGGTCCTGGATTTCGCCCAAACTTTGTAGAATGATTCTTTGGTCCAAAAAAATGA
>JAWWEN010000009.1:2678544-2694959 GCA_035582955.1 Sycophila texana
GTGATGTTGTGACTAAAAAGTATCACTTTACTCCCTCTGCGGAGGTCAATAAAGTGGACTTTTCAAGTGATTAGGGTCAAAAATATTTTTTATGTTTACCTTTACGCAATGCCAATCTTGGGTATTCTTTGATTGTTGCTTATCCGAGTGGGCATCTTTGGGAATGCTGTACTGCATGAGGGCTCGATACTGATCCTGCAGCATCAGTACACCCTGAAACAGAATATTTCAGTGTTATCCTGTTCAATGCCTGACCAGCAGTTCTGTATCTCCCGAAAGTTTGCTTCTTTTCTGATTGATGCTGACGGACTATCAAAATAGTTCTACTTGGTACAAGAGATTTTTTTTTTTAAAGATTTACAACAGATTACAATAAAATGTTAAAAAAAAACTCGTTGTTCTTTTTCTTTTTGAAAAACCGTCGTTTGATGGTAGTTTCAAAATGTACAAATAAAAAAAAAAATTCTTCCGTTTATGCATATTTCAAGTGCACTTTTTTTGCCTGATAAAGACTTGCAGCTGAATCTAAAGGAAGGAGAAATCTGCGGAGCTGGAATGGAGGAGGACTAGTTTACTTGAAGATGGGAAGCACAATGTGACAGACAGTAAGACATGCAAAAAGACAGGGATGTCGATAATCATTGTTCTGGCTTTCTAAAGGAGGGGTGACAAAGTTAAGGGTGGGTGGGAGTGGTTTAGATCCAGCTCAGTAAACATTTATCAGTTAATGAAAGAACTTCGTAAAGAAAAAAATGTTGTGTCCTAGATAAGTAAGTAAATAAAGGTATGGTATGTGGAAGTAGCCTTTATTGAGGTGCGCAGCCGGGGCTGGCGAGGGCAGCCCAGCGGACTGCGTTACCGTGCCCTGTCGCGCCACGGGGCGTCAGCGCGGCTTTTTGAGCAACGCATCAAGAGGTTGGGACACTGGATTGAACTTCATTCTACCTGTTTCATCTCCATCCATCGTGCGGCCTCCTGAGTCGCGTTAAACTCGACGAATGCAAAACCTCGCGAAGCACCTATACAGAGCAAATACACAGATATCCAGAGTTAATCCACGTTAAAGCCTGGGAGACTCGGAGAGGGCAGGCAATGTGACACAGCACCAACCATTGATAGAGACTCAGTTTTCGAACGATCGAACGAAGCGTTATCCCTGCTTTTCTTGTTTTATTTCATTTGTTTATTTCATGTATATATTTTTTTTATTTATCACTGCCTTTTCACGTTTTTTCGATTTAATATTGTACCATTGCTAGACCGAATCTAGCACGGTTGAATGTTCATTTACAATTTTTTCGTTTCACGAATTTTGTTTTTAATGTACAATGCTTCTTTTGCTAATTACAAGTGCATTTTGCCTCGCGAATCAGCGTCATAGGCGCCGATTTCATTGAATTTTTTTTTTTTTTTTTTTTTTGTTTTGTTTTTTTTTTGTGCCTCATGAAAATATTTCAGACTTTTTGGCAGATTTTGTTCAAAGTTGTTTTAGATGATTAGCCGGCGCCTATGCTGCGCGTTACTTACCTTTTGGCCCTTAATAATTTATTTACAAGCGGATTGAACTAACAGAAGGGATCAGGATGTTGGGTGGTCAAAATGTAGCTAAGGAACTATTCCGAAGAAAGTAAAAATGCTTAATCAAAAGAAAATACCGTTATCACCGAATATCGCTATTAAATCGAACTCTATTATGTTATATACCTGTGTCCTTTTTTCGTATCAACCTGATGTCCTTTGGCATAAGACCACAAGCTAAAATGTCCTGTCGGATCTGTAATATGAAACAAAATTAAGTATAAATATTATGCTTTATAAATGGTTTTAACATTTTATTGATTTTATAAATACCACTTACATCATTTTCAGTTATATGTTGGGCTAGTCCTCGAATCATGATTGTATTATTCGGTGTTTGATTTTTGTAATGAACTCCTTCCATTGAATTATAGCTTCGAATGTGCTCATGATCATAATCGGAACTTTCACGACTATGTTCATCGTCTCTATCTCTACTTCTATCATCCCTTTTTGATCGGCGATCTCGATCCCTGTCCCTGTCACGATCACGTCTTCTGTCCCTTTCACGGTCGCGGTCTCTATCCCTATCTCTGTCCCTTTCACGTTCTCTTTCCGAGGAATCTCTGTCTCTTTGTCTTCCATAGCGATCTTCACGATCTCTGTAACTTCTTTCACGATCTTCTCTACTTCTATCTCTTCTATCTCTTGATCTGTCCCTTTCACGATCTCTGTCTCTCCTGTGATTTCTGTAATCTGGACTTCGATGATCTCTTTCCCTGTCTAAGTCTCTTGGCTCACTGTAGTCTGGTGATCGACTATCTCTGTATTCTCTTTGATAGTCATATTCAGAACTTGAGTGCGTACGTCTGGGCTCTGAGGGACCATAACCTGGTTCCCAGGGGTCGATTGCGGCACTGTTGTACATACTGCTCAATCATTTATTGAAAATCTGTGAACACATTTGAAAACAGTTGATGAATAATATCACAGCAAGTCTTTATACAAGCAAAGTATTGACGTACAAATCAAGAGTTTCAATCAAGGTGAACGAAGCAATGTTTCTACTTTCCGAAACACCGAAAAGATTGCAAGAGCATTAGCAGTCAAAATAATTTCTCACACATCACCGCATACTTAATCATTGCAGTGTGTATGTAACATATACTTCAAAGTAAAAGTTGTTTTTGAAAAAGGAGAACAAGCACATAAAAAATTCATCGGCAACCGCAAGAGAGAAAAAGATTGACCGTTTACTTTTCACTCGGTAAATACCTAAACGTGGCCGCGATGAAAGTCTAATTTACCCGTGCAGGGCATGCTCCGACCGCGTGTACGCGCCAAGCCGATGTAGAACACTTGAATACACTATAGGTGTATAACATGCGGCACTATAACTCCCAGCAGCACGCGAGCTGCGTCCACACTCGAGGCGTGGGTCGATGCTTCAACGAGAAGTTGCGCGAAGTGAAAAGCTGCCGCACTAGGGCATGAAAAAAGTTGCCTTGCAAATCATCCGCACGGGACGAGAGAACGAGGAGGCACACGCACTCACCTCGGGCAGTTATGGTGGCTCTACAAGCGTTCCAGCAATTTCGGAGCAGCCGCTGCGCCACGGCAAGGGGATCGGCTACGGTGTCCACTCGATGGCTCGCCTTCGTCGACGACAATAATCGAAGCACTTTATCGCAGTGGGCGCGTACGAGCTTCCGCTCCAAGTGCTGTGAGGTTCCGCAGCAGCCGGGAGTTGCGCCTGTCGTGGCGAACACAGCCCAATGGCGCGGCTCTCCGGAGGCTTCTTTGCCGCTCGCTCGCTGTACGGTACACTCACCTACAGGACTCCGTGTAATAGGTATGCGTGTGCGCAGGGTCCGGAGGAACAAAGCTGCAGAGTGCAGATCTCCTGCGCAGATGCAACCGCGGCCAGGCCAGGCTGACTCTCGTTCGCTCCGTCTAGCTCTTTTTAGGAGATCGGTCACGTGACCTTCCTTCGGCCTTCTCCCACTACTACTTATTCCTATCGAACTACTGCTCTTATGCTTTTCCCGGCATTCCGGCCGTCCTGTCGTCGCCTGATTGGCCAATTCCGAAGGCAACCGTATAGGCTTGTTCTGCATTGCTGCGCTTTTTGTTCGTTTAAATACCGCCATTTTATTTTCACGTGTATGTTTATTTGTTTATTTTGGCGGAGTATGATTATTCAATATTAAATTATTTACTTTGATTTATTTAATAATTATGTTCTGCAATGGAAAAAGTTTTATGTGTGTTTAAAGGGACTGTTCCGTGATTGTAGAAAACCTACATAATACTGTATATGTATGCAACTACAAAAGTAGGATGGCGATGCGCGCACAATTTCAGTTTTGACTTGCAGCTAGTGGTTGCGGTAGATTATGCTCGATCCGATTAGTTAATAGTTTTGTTATAGATAAAGAGTTATGAAAATATTTATTGTTCTAAATAGTGCTTTTAAATGTTAATAAGAAAACTGTTTATAAGAAAGTGAAAAATTAAAATTCTTTTAGAAACATCCACATTTTTTTTTAAATTTGCAACATCCGAGGAAACTTTTTATGAATTTGCAACATCTTTTAACGAAGCACTAAGAATAGTTCAGAAGAAGGTATGTCAATTTACTTTTTACATTAAAATAAATTGGATTATTTTTAATGTCATTTTTAATCTATAATACAGTATTTGATAATAATAAGTATTGATAATGAAAGATTAAATTGCGAAAATAAGTAGATGTGTACCCGTATTTCTGTAAAATGACGCTATATAATTTATATAAAATATATTCAAAGAGGCCGCGTAGGTATGCAGTTGCGCACGCATAAAGCCAGCCATCACTTGCTTCCTCGACCCACGAATCTTGAAGTTCCTTCCCAGTAACACGATCTCTTATTTGTCAGCTCTGTCTAGTAGACTGCTTTTTGACGTATGTACATATGTATACGAATCCAACAGCGTGGTAATAGCGCGATTTAACAAAGAAAAAGCTGTACTCCTCGTGAACTGTGTTAGCATATACTTTTTTTAAAGTAAATACTTACAAAATTGCCATTAGTGTGTTAAAAATACCTGCACTAATTGCAGAGATCAAGAGAGTGAAGTAGTAATTTCGATGTGACTAATTTAAAGGATTCAAAGAAAATTAGTGACCAATTTTTGATTTCTATATACTTTTCAAGTTTTTTTATTATTATCTTACTTATTTTAAGGATGGCTTAGGAAATACCGTCGTGATAAGGTTATGTATTCGTGCACATCGGAGGTCAGAAATCATCTCTTTAACTTGAGTTTGCTTCAAAATCGTAAATAAATTTTCTTTCGACATCACAGTATCATAAACTCGTTAAATTCATAGAAAATAATTGTGTATTCAAACTAATATAATGACGATCTTACGAAGAAAATCGGCAGTCCTCGAACAGAAAAACATTGCTTCGTTACAATACAACGTTATTAAAGGGCAAAGCTGACGAAATCAAAAAGTGATGAAAGTGACATTCGATTTAGAATACAGCCAGTGGTGCGATTGTGTGTTTTTTTATAAAAATGAATCTGTCAAATGGAACGATTATAAGAACTACAACTTTTAGAAATTTATTAAATTTTATATTTCGAATATTTTTTGAAGAATTTGTCTTGTGGTAAGTTATTATTCTATAATTATATTAATTATTATTTTATAATTCAACATTTTCATTTATAAATATTTGACGCTAAAAAAATATTAATTTATCTATATAAAAAATAATTGTTTGACATTTAAAGAGTATGGCATACTAGCTTTATGTAAAATAATTTCAATACTTTTTTAAACAAATTAATAATAACAATTGTTTATATATACAACAAAGTGTAAGTGTAGACAATTGATTTTATATTTTTCTAAATCGTTGAAAGTAAAAATCAAATTGATTGATAGTCGTAATTAATAATTATACAAAATTAAACAAAACATTCAAATAATAAGTCTATTAAATAAATTCTTTTGATAAAAAAGAGGGTGAACTTTACGACGGCGGAAACCGGAAGATGCACGGCCGGACGTCGCGAGAAAAACGCGTTGATGAAATTATTGCAGGACTAAAAAAGGCATATAAAACGCGCATATTCCCATTATTTTATACCTCAAAAAGAGTAATTGATTGTAAGAAAGAAAATTTTAATAGGTATAATTAAAATTAAAAAAAAAAAAAAGAAACCCCCCCCCCCCCCCCCAAAAAAAAATATATAATTAATCTCCCGCAACAAAATAAAACATATTCAAAAGTAAAATCTGATGCAAATCTACGCGAAAGCTGATTGAATCCCATTGAATCTAAAAATGTAAATTAAGACTTGAAAATAAAATCCACAGCTTTGCAAATTCGCAAGACAATTTACCCCAACAAACCGATGAAATCCCGATCAGAGCAAGCCGTTTATCTCGAGAGAAAATCGCTCTCACAGAAGATTAAACTGCCAAGTTAGTACAAGAAAACCGAAAATTGGAGAACAGGGCGCGTCGGGAGGGAGAAGGGGGTTGGGGATGCCGGACCAAGCGGAGTGGACGGGGGTGGCGGCCGCAAAAGGCACCGGGCGAGATTCGCTGCGGCCTAGCGAGATGGCATTGCACCCGTTCGCCGCGCGAACTCGCGGGGGCGTCGCACAGGTGCGCGCGCGGACCGAGGCGAACGCGAAATTCACTTGGCGCGCAGGGGCTCCACGCAGACGTGCGAGTTGGTTCAACGACCACCGCCCTTCTCTCGACCAACCCCGAGGCTCCGGCGTGCGCGAAAAGCGCGAGTGCCTTCCCCCCCCCCCCTCGCTTTCCGGAGCGACTTCGCCCTCTGAATTGTCAATCCCCGCGAGCTGGAAAAATCTTCCCTCCACGTGATTTTCGGACAAGTTGGATGAGGAGACCCTGCGGGGCAAGGCCGGGCGCCTTCATCCCTCGAGGCATTATTGAAATTGCAAAACTCCGGCCTCGACTCTGCATGTTTATACGCTTATCATTCGGATCTGAGGCTGCGGGTTGTTTACGAGCGTCTCGTTATTTATGCTTTTTGCTTTTAGCTTCGTTTGTTTATGGAGATCCGGGGTTTATTTGCTTTCCATCGAGGAGGAATATAGGATTTTAGGTACATGAAATGCCGAACGTTTCTGTTCGTGCTCGTTGAATTTTATTTTTCGATATATTGTTCTCCTTACTTTCAATACGATTTAATGCGTAAGCACGATTTCCTTTTGATAGACTAAATTTAAAATTTTATTGTTAGAATTTTTTCTTTTTAATTGTCTGTATATAAATAATTGAGATCCTTAAGTGATAATACATGTTTGAAAATTATTGGAAATGATATATAATCAAGTAGAAAAACATCTTGATCTTTTTTTGTGCAATAAATTAATATCAAAAGTCCATTTATAAATTATTTTAAATTGTTTTATTAATTTCAAAGAATATAATTATATATTTTTCGACGATTAAAATGGTATTGGAACACTTGAATAAATGCATCTGTTATTTACAATAAAATACGCGTACATCAAATTTCACACACAACAACACTCGAAATGACAATTTTCCTATTCAACCAGTTTTTTGGCTCGAAATTCGCTTGCAAGGAGAACACACCCTGAAAAAAAAGATACGATAAGAGCATGGCGTTTACCATACCAAAAACAAGAGCCAAGGCATCCCTCGAATTTCGCCAGTCGAGTCCTCGAGCAGCCACTCCGATACACTCTCATTAACAAGTCAAGTCGCGGCCCGATTTTATTTGCGTTACGGAGTAACGATCTGTCGCGCATTCCGCTTATTTCCATTCACTCCGGCCCCATTAAGACAAGGGCCATTTTTCGTCCATCCGCTTTCCTCCCTTTTTTTCCTCAATAGCCTCGGTGGTGGGAGAAGAGAGATACAGAAGGTTCCCGCGAAGCGATACGCCCTCAGGAGTCCTCCACCCCCTAATGGGAGTGAGCAGAAGCGGAAAAGCTTGCGGCACGCTGAAAAAGTTCGGTAACGAATGAGAGGCACGTCTGGTTTATTATTTATCGGAAATTTATTTTTCCCAAGACGCGCATTTTTTTTTTACCCTCATCGCTAATATATTTATTTTATTGCCGGGCAGTGTCGCAGTCGTCGATTCGACGAGTAAAACAGTGTTGTAAATTAGCTAAGTTTTATTGGGAGGAGAGGGATGAATTAGAAAAGGGTGATTAAAGTGATTAAGCGAGAAAAATTTATTATTAAAATGTGAATAGAAGTTTTGATTAATTAATTCTTCAGTTAGAATGTCATAATTACTTTGTCTTCTTTTTTTTTTAATGCTGAAGATAAATAGCGATCTTGCGAGTAATTAGTCGCATGAAAAATGTGAAAATTTTTATTTATGCTCCCGTTGAAATTTAGCATGTTTACTTAACACTTATATTATCACCGTACACAGCGAAAGAGAGGAATAACGAGGGGTCTGCGGAGTATGCTCGAGAAAAGGAGGATGGTAGATTGGCGTAACTGGCGCACTATAGAGGTGTAAGATAAAAATTTTAAGAATGTAAAACGCAGCATTTCGGGGGGGGGGGGTATTCTTTTAAAGTTGACGCATAACTTAGAAAAGTTTATAATAATCGTTTTAGTTTGCAGACGTAACTATTAACGACTTATGCGAATTTTCCTTTTAGTTAATATTTAAACATAATATCCATGATCGCATATAAAAGAGATATATTTACATCGTTAAAAAACTTTTGCATACACGTAAAATCGGTTTCGTTCAATAAAAGGGTACATAAACACGAATTTACGTCAAAAAGTGCGAAGAGTATGTAAAAGTTATGATACCTCGTAAATCCATCATGTATATACGAGCGATAACGCGCGCGCACACACACACACACACACACACAGCGGGGAGATTTTCGTTCCAGATCCGCGTGACAATGAGAGGAAAAGAGGTTAATGCAGGCGCGCGTTCAATTTGAAACCCACGAAGAGAGGATCGCGGATTAGAAGCAGAGGAGGGGGGATCGGGGCGAAATTGAAAAAGAAGACGACGAATAAATTGAAAAAGAGCGGCTAGCTAGCAAAGAGAGCCGTTAAAACAGAGGCGTTGGCGAATAAACGGCGCGTCCCGCGAGGACATTGGCATTGGCATCCGCCTCGACGAAAAATCCACCCCTGCATACTACACTGAGAAAAAATTCAAGTAAAAATCACTATCTTGTCTAGATAAGTGGCCACAAACTGTGTAGTGGAACGATTACCATCCTGTATTATAAATTTTACTAGAAAATATTATACATTTTACTATAGAATTATGGTAAAGTATCCAATAATTCTAGTAAACTTTACGATACAGGATGGTAATTGTTCCACTGCATGACAGTCTGTGGCCACTTTTCTCGACAAAATAGTAATTTTTACTAGAATCTTTTCTCAGTGTATAATCTACCGCCAAAGACACGCGCATAGCTCGTCTCGAAAGTGCAGGTGCCCTCGTGTCAACCTCCCAAAAAAACTAAGAAAAAATAAATAAATCGCGAAAAATAATGAACGAAAAAAAGCCGAAGAACATAAAGCGAAGAAAAGCGCGAAAAGTGTACAAGTAAGCGAGGCGCGGCGTCGAATGGAAAATCCGCCGGGGGTGCGGGAGCTAGCTCCAGAGCGGAGCAAGCGAGATCCTCGACTCTCTCTCTCTCTCTCTCTCTCTCTCTCTCTCTCTCTCTCTCTCTCTCTTTCTCTCTCGGCGTCTCCGTTGCACGAGGTGTGGGTAGAGTAGGCGAGGCCCGGCCCCGGTGCGCTTTTTCGGGGGGGCTGCTGCGCTCGCGCACGCAGAGGGTGCGACGGGGACGGCGACCGAGAGAGAAAGAGAGAGAGAGAGAGCCGGGGGGGGGGGTCGGCGAGTGGCGCGCGCGAAGGGTGGAGGCGCGCGCGCGGCAGAGGGAGAGAGGAGGCGAGGCGCCGGGCTCGCGGCAGCATCAGCCATGGAGCCGCATCAGTTCCCTCGAGCCTAGGGCTAGAAGCGAACCGGCCGCCACTGCGCTTGTCCGCCGCCTTCCCTTCTTTCGCTACTTTATTATTATTATTATCCTTCGGTTTCCTTTCCTCGGTTCCTCCGTTTATATACTTTTCCGTCACCACCACCGTCACCTCTGTACCATCGGAACGTCACCGTACCCGGACCGCAAGCTCCCCTAAAGTTTTCCGGCCGAATCTCACGAGTCCGCATATTATCGACGAGCCCACCGAATTTCCGGCTGTTGAGTCCTGGCCGAGAGCACCCGGGAGCGTCGCAGCGAAGATCACGAAACACGAAAGAAGGGGGAAAAGAACGAGCGTTCTCGAGTGTGCAGATCGAGTCACGCGGGGGTGGAACGCTCGCTTCGCCTCTTCGTTTGATTGAGCGCGAAGGGACGCACGCACGAGAGCCGTGCACCCGGCCACGGAGAGAAGAGCATCAGGGCCAGCCGCGCGCCCTTCGACCCACAGCACAGACGCAGGGAGCGGTAGCAGCGGTGAGCGCGCGCATGCGCCACCTCCACACTCAGCGAGAGGCGCGAATTAATCAAACTTTCATTCCGCCCCGAATTCGAATATCCCACGGCTGGTCCTCGTGCGTAGACACCCGGGACCACCGACGGAGCCTGCAGGAAACGACCTACATTCCTCAGGTACGTATCTAACGACGCGTCCGCTCTTATATGCACAACATATACACAACCGCCCGGACTGCAAAGAGACGTAAAACGAACTCTCTTAAGTTGAATCAGTGAAAAATCTCGTAAAATTAGCAGAAATTCCTCCACTACTTTAGAAAATATATATCCAGTGAAATTCACTGATTTATCAGTGAGGATCAAGGTAATTTCTTGGAAATCAGTGAATTTTACTGGAAGGAATTTAGAGAGTAGACACTATAAACAGTGAAGTTTTTTTAGTGAAATACTAGTAGCAATCCACTAATTCAACTTTCAAGACAGAAAACATCCCCCTCGACGCGTTCTTCCGGATCGCAGTGCAATTTCGAGCGATTAGAGGGTCGCGCGGATTACTCTACTGCTTCTTGGGGGGTGGTTGCGGGCGGGCCCGGCGCTTGGGCGATGGCCGGCGGACGGCCGCGCCGGCGGGCTTCTGCCTGTCCCGGCCGGTGGCGAGGTCGAGGCCGCCCCGCGTCAGCTGATTGAAGTCGATGATCGTGAGGCTGGGCTCCTTGCTCGGGGCCGGCGGGCCCTGGCGCTGCTGCGCGGAGCCGCCGCCCGCGCCGCCGTTCGCCCGAGTGCCGCTCATCGATCGGTAACGCTGCCGCCGCTCCGAGCCGCCGGCGAGCTGCTGCTGCTGCTGCTGCTGCTGCTGCTCCTCCTCCTCCTCCATCCGGAAGTACCTGCCGAGAGAAAGGGGGAGCGCGTGCGAGCGCCCCGCGGATCACGGTTATGCAAACGTCGATATTCGCGGACTGATGGGTGCCCGGACTCGCGACCGAATCTCCCATCGCGCGCTGAAATTGTGGCTGCGACGCGAGAGATGACGAGCCGGTCGTTTGTTTGTTTTTTTACGAGGCAGTGTTGACCGTGGAAAAGCGTGGTCGATATGCGTTTTTTTTTTGTAGACCCGCGAGGAGGGTGGTGTGTGTGTGTTTTTTTTTTTTTTTATTGAAGGGGTAACGAGTTGTTTTGGAGGCTTTTTTTATTTATTTATTTTTGAATGAGAAGTTTGAGTTTGTTGAAATTTGGGGGAGAATGTTAAGCGAGATTGACATCGATAATCGATTGACTGAGTAGTTGAGCCACGCCTTAGTTCTTGATACTTGAAAACTTTTTTTTATAGCTGAATTCGCTCTTGCGGCTGGATGCATTTATGAGTTTAAAGAATTACTGCTTTTTTTTTTTTAATGATCTTTATATCAAGCATCACGTTTTCCTTTTACACAAGCATGTAACATTTATACTACATTGAATTTTTATAAGCGTTAATTTAATATTTAAAAATTTTAAATAAATTATTTTCATCGGCTTATTAAATAATCGGATTAACAGAGTTACAATTTCCTGATGTTTAATGAGGGACCGAAATACAGATTATACGCGTATTCATAAATAATGATTCAATTCGTATACTTATTTAAATAAAACAAACAGTTCATTTTGAATTGAAAAATAAAATTTGAGTAATTATATGAGTTTATCAATTATAAAAGGATAAATATTGGGAAAGCTTACTCATGAATGCTGGCTAAATGAAGAGGTGCGGGGGTCCTTGCGGTTCTCGGACGAGGCTCTCGCGGTGCATGATGGCGTTGACGGGACTGCCTACCGCGCTTATTTGACGGCTGATCGGGAAGTCCCGATGGTATTAAGCCCGTTAGCTTGTAGTACTCCAGCAGAGCTCGCGCTAAGTTCCTGCCGACCCTGTAATCTGTTTCTTATTAAGGCTCGCTCAATGCAATTATACACATTTTCCATGTTTATTGGCCCATTTCGCTCGTTAAGTTAGAAAAATTACATTTTCCTCCGGAGCTCTCCGAGCTCGGAGTACCTATATATATATTTCTGCTTAATTGCTCTACTTTGCAGTGACTCGTACACGATATTTTTTCTCTTCTTTTCTTCTTTTTTTTACTATATATATTTCTGTAAATATACACGTACTAATTGCAGGTACTTATATATAAATTACTCTAATTACTTGATCAATATCTTATGTACTTGTTGAAATTTTTTTTTAGCATACTTTGAACGTTTAAATTTCAGATAATTACTTTGTTGGATATCCTCCAATTTTGCTCGTATCGGTGAAACAATTTTATCCATTGACAAATGAAAATAAACGAGTATAATATTAAAGATATTGTAAATTTCTTAAAAAATTAAATATTCTGAATTAGAAAATTTAACCGCAAGCAAGTAAATCTACAGTAAATCCTGTAAATCTGAAAATGTGAAAATTCACTTAGAAAATGTGATGTGAAAATTTGACAATTGACATAAAAAATGTTACCATTGAAATTTTCCAAGTGATTTTCACATTTACATATTTAGAGAGAATAAAATTCTTAAGTTTATCAAAGCAAGGATACAACTCTCTTCGGTATAAGGTAAAATTTCAGTGGTCCCTTTGCGCAGGTAACCATGCATGGACACATGAAGTGTGTAGCAATTAACGTGCTCGTTCAGTATTGAGCAGAGATACCTCCTCGCAGTCCCCTCTTTGTGAGCGTCCTGATTGTACATGGTATTGCTTTGCTCGTAATCCTCGGCCAATTGAGCCAACAGCTTCGGCAGGACTATGTGACGCTCGTACCTGGAAGCCTTCATTATTCCTTAACGTTTTAAAGTTTTACCAGGTAAATTCTACAGAGAAGGTATACGATAATTCTCAGTCGCAAATAAAGAAAATCTCGTAAATAAAAAAAAAAAAGAAGAAATCTGAGCAAAAAATTTAATTCATCCGTATAGCATTCGGTGAAAGCAAGATTGCACTCCGTACCTGTACACGTCGTCGTATGTGTTGCCGTACACGAACAGGCCGGTGGCATTGGTATGCGCGTGAAGATCGAGAACGCAATCTAAAGGCACGTGTGGGTCTTTATCAAGCGACTCGAGCAAGGCCTTAGCAGCGACGAGAGTCGGATGAATCCACTCCGATATCCTGTTCCACGAGCGATTCAGGTCCATGCCCATCAGCGTTGAACTGTCGTCAGTCGGTGGAAATTGAAAATCTTTCTGTGTTTATATTATACGTATATTCACTCGTTCGCCGAGTAAATTATTTTCTCCCGGCTAATTAGAGAGGCGCGACAATGAATTTGCAAGTACCGGTAATTGCCGAGATAAACGCCGTCAGGGTTGAGCATGGGAACGACTTTGAAGACCACGTAGTCGCGGAGAACTTTGGCTATCGGATGGGCACTGACGAGGAAGTCCACCAGGCCCTGGCACACGAAGGAAGATGGCGATTCGCCGGGATGAACTCGTCCGAATATAACCACCGCCTTGCGCGAGCGTTGCTCCTGCTCGTAAAAACCCGAGCCCATCGTGCTCACCTTTTCCTCCGTCGATATCGTCAGAAGCTCGACTTTACGCTTCTGGATCGAGTTAGTCAAGGTTTCCCTTCGAACCGACGGGTATCTGCACAATAAAAATAATAAATTTAAATTAATTCTTCTCGGACTTTTCAGGTTTTATTTTTCTCCGATTTTCTGCCTTAATTCAATATAGTTTTGACTTAGATTAACTTAAATATGATTATTTATAATCTATTGTTGGAATCAGATTCGTATATGTGATTATTATTCGTTTATAGTTTTTTTTTTTAATTAAGTTCATTGTCATTAAAGTTTATTTTTTTTTAGCTGTGCTGTAGTTCAATTAATTTTAAGTTAGATATTAAATTTTAGCTACTTAAAATGTTTATTTATAATCTATTGTTGGAATCAGATTCGATCGTGCGTTATTTATTCGCTTATAGTTTTTTTTTTTAAATATAACTTCACGTATCTATTTTGATGATTGTGCTAGTTTCGTTACTTTTCTCTTTAAAACAGTTTGCGCCTGCACATGTGAGGGAATTCTTTTTCTAAAGTCTCATAAAAGCTGATTTTCACGTTACCACAACCGCCGGCAACGAAGTGTTATCTGTTACTCTAACAAGGCTAAAGAGCGAAATACCGTTTAGATCCAGATCGTGTTCGCAATTTAACCGACCTAAAGAAATGGTGCATTAGAGCTTTTAAATAAATTGTTGTACGCCCTTTGGAAATACATTAAAATAAAACGTCTTATATTTTTAATTATTCATTATTTACGAACGTGTACATTGCTCAGGTTTTTCTTTTAAATAATATTTCAAAAACTTGATAACAAATTGTTTTAACATATTATTTTCAACAAAAGTTTTCTATTACTTTTTGGAAAATTAATTAATGACATAATTAAAATATTATTACTATTGCGATTATTTTCATGACAAAAACATTTCCAAAAGCGTTAAATTTCATTTACATACAAATTAATTTTTTTAAATATAAAAATCAATTTAATCGTCAGATGATGATAAAAATTACTCACCTCAAAAGTAAATTATCCAAGTGTCCCAGATGCCTAGTGTACGAGTAGGGATATGTGAGGGCGAATTGATAGAGTTCATCCTCGCGATCGAAAGCGAACGCGAAGCTGAGCACATAGTGATCCTGATGCTGCGCCGATTTGTAGTAAAATACCTGCTTGAGGGGCAGTCGCTGCCATTTTGGTCTGCTGGTGCTCCTCACCAGGGGCGTCATACCCTCGCGAAAGAGATTCTTACTCTTCGAAATGTTGACGATGTTGAAGATGACGCGCTGCTCCTGGCGCACATTGTCCACGGTGAAGTTGAACCAGAGCCGCAGCCTCGGGCTGCAGGTGTCCGGTCTTATGAACAGGTCGTACTCGAACTCCGAGACCAGATCCACCCGTCCCAAGTTTCCCGTCTCGAAGGAGGCGTCGAAGCACAAATGACCCTTCTTCGCTTTGCCGCTGTGACCGGGCGGTCGGATTACCAATTTATTCACGTTGCCCAATCCTCCCTCCGCGTCGCTATCCTCGCTTTCTGTCGTAGCATAAAAAAAAAATTATTATTTTTTTTTATAATAATAATCTCTTATCAATTAAGCAACACATTAATATATGCATTCTTTATAAGACGCAAACTCGCTTTCCGTTAAATTAATTTTACCAGATTACAGATTAATACGTCAACGTCACAACGTCACTTCTGTTATAAATTAAATGATAGTAATTTATTATACACTGAGAGAAATGTTTTAGTTCCAATTGACATACTGTTTTGGAACGCAGGGACAGACTCGACAAATAAAAAATTTTACTAGAAATTTTAATAAAATTTATTACTAGAAAGTTTAGTAAAATTTGTTAGACTTATATAGTAAAATTTACAGTAAGTTCAGCTAATTTCACTATACTCTAACAAATTTTACTAAACTTTCTAGTAAAATTGATTTATTTGTCGAGTCTGTACCTGCGTTTTAAAACAGTATGTCAATTGGAACTAAAACATTTCTCTAATTAAATAATAAATTATTATTATTTAATTTATAACATAATTTGTACAGACGCAAACTCCCTTTCCGTAAAATTATTTTTACCAGATTACCGCGATTAACACATTAAAACGTCACTTCTGTTTATAAATTAAATAATAAATTAGAATAAATTATCGCGATATGAATAAAACAAAAAGAGTAAGAGTGTAGAGGAGATAAGAAATGTGTGAATTATAGGAACCGGCGCGTTGATAAAGGCTGGTGTGCTCGAGCGGATCGCGACCCTCGGGCTGAAACGACATGGGACCCACGCGGCCGAACACGTGGGCTGGAACTGCGGGAATCTCCGGTGCCTCGCCTTATCCCTCGCGATTCGCCCCCGCCCGACGGGCGAGATGCTCGCCTCCCTCTCCCGGCTGAATCGGCCCCACTGCAGGCAGCTCGCGTGGCTGCACGCGCGATCGTTCGCCCAGTGACTGACACGTGCACATCATCGCAGGTGTCCGCGTTCTCGGCTCTCGCGTGATTCCTTCCCTCCTCGAGCTTTAACGCCCGGCCTCGCTAAATCGAATGTCTACGGGTGATTTAAGCGCGACTCCGGTATTTTAAGGAACGCGATAAAGTCGCGAGCTTAATTGATGGGATGGGCAGAGTGTCGATTGTTTTTTTAAGTGTCTCTGTTTTAGGGCAGTAGTTTCCAGATGTAAGTGGCTTTGATAATTTTTGGTTTTATGAAACTTTCGCATGAGATGATATTTTTTTTTATTAAGGTATTTTTTTTTTAATTCTGTACACCGAGAAAAAAATTTAGTTGGATCAACGATCGCGCTGTTAAATACTTCCAACCAAAAAAAAGCTGTTAAT
>JAWWEN010000009.1:2711536-2722641 GCA_035582955.1 Sycophila texana
TTAAATTAAAAAAAGAAAAAATACGTGTCGATTATTTTTTGATATTCTAACTGACACAGTTCATGAAATTTGATTTTATTTTTGTTCTTCCCAATTAAAAAAAAAAAAATGCAAATGAAAGAACGTAGAACTCCCGACAACTCGAAAAGTTTCATCATTAGTCACTCTAAAACGGATCGGCGTAATAGAGAATTTAGCCGCCGTTTTTTTAAATTTATTTATACTTTTGTAGACTCAATTTTTATCGAAGAAATTAGAATAAATAAAATGAAAATGAAAGAAGGTAGAATTCCCGGCAGCGCGGAAAGTTTCGTCATTCTAGTCACTCTAAAACGGAGCAGCGTAATAAAGAATTTAGCCACCGTTTAAAAAGCCGTTTAGCCACCGTTTAAACTTATTCACTGCTGTAGAGTAAATTTTTATCGAACAAATTAAAATAAATAAAATGAAAATTAAAGAAGCTAGAATTCCCGGCAGCTCGGAAAGTTTCGTCACTAGTCTTTCTAAAACGGAGCGGCGTAGTAGAGAATTAGCCGCCTTTTTTTTTAAACCTTATTTACTTCCGTAGAGTAAATTTTTATCGAAGAAATTAAAAAAAAAAAAAAAAAAAGAAAAGAAATGAAAACGATAGAAGGTAAAAGAATTCCCGGCAGCACGGAAAGTTTCGTCATTAGTCATTCTAAAACGGAGCGGCGTAATAGAGAATTAGCCGCCTCGAGCTTCCGCGCTCTGCAGCCGCGCGCCGCTCGGGCTTCTTTCCTCGCGGGTCTCTATTTTGGTTCGTCGTCGGCGGCGCGGCACACACGTGCTCGCGGCCGCGCACTCCCGCCGACGGGGCGGCCGCGCACCGGCACCGACGACCCGTCGAGCGGGCCTCTTCCCCGGCGCACAGGTAACGCCCGGGCGCGAGCGAGCCGCGGCGCCAAATCGATGCAGCGTCCCGCGTCCTCGCCTTTGTCGAGTCTGTTGACTCGCTCGTGTCTTTATATCAGTTTTACAACTGTTTACCGGTGCTTCTAGGAGTCGGCCGGGCGTTCCTCGAAAAAATTTCAGTTTACCAAAAGCTACGGATTGTTACGGAGGGGAGCGTCATTCCGATGGCCCGTTTCTTACTTTTTTCTTGCTTTCGCGGAGCGAGAGATCGCGCCGTTGAATTTGGAAAAATTGCTGCGCGTAGATTACAGGGGGTGGCTTGATTTGATGAGGGGTGGTTGGGGGGAAACGACGGTAGGTATTTTAGGTGGCTGTGCGAAATGAATTCCGTCAGAAATTTCCGTGGCGGTAGACGTAAGCGTGTACGGCTCTGACGTTCGTATCACATTATTGATTGTTGCCCGGTCGGTTCGTGCGCGCCCGTGTGTTTTATACCAATCCCGGGTATTTTCGTGGACGCTCTTATTATTTTGGAGTTCGCGGCGCTCGCGATCGATACCGCACTACGCCCGGCTAAAAATACAGCGTAATTTTTAATAACGATAATGGATTCAGTCGGCGCGGCAAATAATCTGAGACACTTCTTTTTTTTTCCCCCTTTCCACCCTATTGATTTCCCAATTATCTTTGACTAATGAGTTTCATTACTTTCTATCCATAGAAGTAATTCTATTCACCAGTACGTCGCTTCGTATTTATCGTATCGCCTCTTCATATTTCTCTAATTAAATTTGTATGCCTCGAAATTATTTTCTGGTATACAAAAACTAATTCAATTAAATTCATAGTTACTGTATATATAAAAAGCAATGCAAACGGATGAAAAACAATTCAAAATCTTTGATAAAGGGAAAAGGGAGTACTAGCCCGGTAACCCGGATATGCGTGCGCCAAAAAGGAGCCGTCGGGGGGCGGCTGAGCACTTGTAAAAAAAAAAGAAAAAAAAAATAGGAGTCGCGATTGCGAATCTCGCTTTGACAAGTTCGGCCGATCCCGACGTGTATGAAAGGGCCGGCGGCGGGGCTTGCGCGTGGCTTTCAATTAAAGCCCCGAGCGCGTGCGTTGAACCGTGCAGACGATACGAAGACGCGGGGAGAAAGGAGGCGCGCACCCCCCGCCGGCGCTGAGTTTCGTGTAATACGCGCCGCCGGGCCCGCCGGGGGAAGGGTGGCGAAATGGACCGAAAAAGGGAGCGGGGCCTCCGTAGGGGTGGGGGTGGGAAGTAGAGAGACAGAAAGAGACGGACAGAGAAGCGGATAGAGCAACGGCCCCTCGCAACGTCGCGAGACTAGACGCCCCGGCGCCCCCGCGCTCCTGCCCCAAAGCCCCCCATTTTACAGTGCTTTTTTCGGCCTCGGTCCCGGCCCCACTGGAGCGTCCGTGGCAGTCGGCCTGCGTATCGGTTTTCGCGTTGACCGCGTGCACTGCGCCTGTCGGGGCCGATGACTCCGCTCCTAACCACCACCACTCTACATCTCGTTCCAGAACTGCTACGAAAGCCGAATTTTATTTCATTTTTGTGTTACTCGTGAGTTTTATTATTATTTTTTTATTTATTTAATTTATTAGTATTTAATTTATTATTTCTTTTTTTTTTTACTTTATATTTATCAGACAAGTGTGGTGAATACGGTTTTATATATATACTATTTTGTGTATTGACGTTAGTTAAAAGGAGGATATCCGAATAACGCTCCAAATATTCGGCTTACGCGAACATTTGGTATCCCATTATGAGAGACAATAAGGAAGCGTGCGTGTAATAAATAATAAGAAAATTACCATAATCATTTGTGCAAATACGGCACGCGGTGCTGAAATAAAAAAGAAATATACCGCGTTGTATCTTCGCGAAGCCAAAAACTCCCCCAGCAAACTTCAATGGCGCATCTCCGCCTCGTCGCAATAAAAGCGATGATTAAAAGAAAAGGGAAAGAAATAAGCGTGTGTGCAATCGCGTTGCAAAATGTCCAGCTCAGTCTAAAGAACAATGACCCAGGCGCACGCGCACTTATATACACGCACACACACACATATGTATACAGCAGGTCGGCATTGTAAATTGGTGCGTGCGCGGCGGAAAAAGGTGGAAAGGCCCCGACAGCAGGGACGTGTCCGGGCCCTATGCCCGCATATATACATTATATATATATGTATTGTATATATGGATACACACATAGGAGCGTGTAATATAACGGGCGGCTCGCGCCGGCTGTCGCTCCGCAGCAGAGCAGCTGCGTACACGGAGCCTCCCCCTTCGTCTGGCGCTTCCCCCTTTTTTCCGGCGGACTCTCGCGCGCGCTGCTCCCTCGCCCCATGTGGAAAGGAGCGAATAATCCCCCATCGAATCGGCCCGTCTGTCTCGCTTGGGAACGCCGGGCGCACACCCCACGGTTCCAGACCTACTCGACGATCCAATTCGTTATACGCGCAGTGAAAATTTACGCGCGCCGCTCGGACACTGGCGGCCCGCTACTTGTTAGTACGTAGTTTCTACTGTCTTTCTTTCTCGGACCTCGCTGCCCCCGGTTAATCCTAAGAATTTTTAATTGAAACGCTCGCTGGGGCTGCTGCTGCCTTGCTGGACGCGATAGTCGAATAAATATACTCTTTATTATTTTTCGTTGGTTATAGATACGCGGTATTTGCATCTGCATTTCAGCTGAGAGCAACGCAGTCGATTTTTATTTAGTAGTGCACTAATATATTTACTTTATATGTTCGCTCTAAATAACAGGATATTTACTTGAATGATAATTGATAAGAGAAAAATGAAATATTTCTAATTATTAATCAATTTTTAAACGAAGTTAAAAATTCAAAACAATAAATCAATGAATTAATTTTCAAATGTATAATTTCAATAATTTATGCATATATTTGTTTAAAATTCACTGCATTCGCGAGGGATTAAAATTTCAAAAGAAATATGGGAATGAATTAAAGAGCATTACTGAAGGCATCCCGAAAGTCTCGATCAACAGGCCAAAATTGAAAAGGAACGCGAGACTCTGGAAAACAGCCGTTAGGTAGCCGAAGCGTAAGCTAATTGTCGGGCACCGCAGGGGGGGTGTGCGCGCGCGCTTAGTGCACCGCAGAGAAAGAGAGAGAGAGTAGGCGCGAAACTCAAAGAAGCGCTCAGCGCCAAAGGTGAAGGGTGCGCGGACGCGCCCGTCGCCCCGTACACCTAAGTATCGTACAACATATATACCAGAAGAGAAAGGAGCTCTGCGGGGCCGGTCTCTTTAAATGTCTCGGCGCGAGGCTTCTTTAAATTCCCTCCCTCCACTCCGTCCGCGTGCAGCCGACGGTTTCCGCCTGGCGTTCGACCCCCCCGATGATTTACCGTGGGTGTGCGCGCCGCACACCTTTGTCGGGGATCACGTTTCGTCCCCCCTCGGCTCCAGGTGTGCGCTCCGGCCCTGATCAGCTGATCGCCGAGCGGTACACTCGCCGCCGCGGCTTTATATATACACGTCACTCGCCATCTCCCTCTCGGCTGCCGGCGCGGCACCATCGCCGCCTGCGCCGCGCGTTCCCCAATAAAATTTATGAACCACCGACGGGGCAGAGAACAGGCGCCCGAGATCTTAATCACGCGGGACACCGGCGCGGGAGGCCACGAACTTTTCGACTGCTTCCGGCGCCCGCGGTTCGACGTATACACAAGATCCCCGAGTGCAGTGTGCGCTTCGCCGGTGCACCGTGACACCAGTTCCGCACCCTTCCCCTCCCTCTGACGAGGCCCGCATGCGAATACACTTGGCACGCGCCCGCTTCTCTCGCCGAGGCCTTTATCGCTGCCATCGACCTGAGCGAGATTAGTTCGTTCTTCGAGTGCGGAGGCGACACTCGAGACTCTTATCAATCGATTCCGCGAAATGGGCAGTGCGCGCATTCTGGGAACTGATAAGGGTGACTGTGTATATAGTGGCACTCGAATGTACGTGGAGTATTTTTTTTTTTTTTATTTTGTTGGGGTTTGATAGAGGATCTAATTTAACGGACTTTTCTCCTGCTCGCTGAATTTAAATAAGGGAACGACGCGCGAATTTGCTGCATTTGTTGAAAGTCATGGGGCGATCGTTCGAGCGATATGCAGTTATATACACAAATAAGATACTGCTCGAGTGAATGAATATAGATGCGAATGATTTATAACTGCAATCGGGATATTTTATACTATAGCGTATCTTATTTCTTATTTGTCTACGTTTGTATTAAAAGTTCGAAGAATATTTTGACTTGGACAAGTAATTACGAAATTCGTAGTACATTTTACGTGAGTTTCGGAAAAAAAATGATAACTAACAAAGGTCTATATTTGAATGAGGACGTTTTCTGCGTTGTGTCAAAGAATGTAAACAAACTCCGAAATACTACGATTCCGAACAGCGTACTCTTGTACTTATATATACTCACTTCAATGGGAGTTAAAATTAAAGTTCAACTAAAGTATTAACAATTCGATTTTATTTAATATTATTTTCAACAATTAAAAAATCATTAACATACTTCCCTAAATAATTTCTCTTTTAAAATTTAACTTGATATTATCCTTATCGTTATCGCAATAATCTGTATAATGACCATAGTAAGCAAACGCTAACGTCAAAACAATTTCTTTTTCTGTTTCAGATTTCGTACTTAGTTAGGCGACGATTTGAAGGAGAAGTAAATAATTAAAAAAAAAAAAACGTAGTACTAATATAGATAAAAAAAAGCGTCGGTTAAGCGTGCAATGATGGCGAACGGTATGGATACAGTGGTCCAGCAAAATGGCGGCTCAAATCTGGGCCAGAGCTCGCAGGAGGAGTCGAAGACGAATCTGATCGTGAACTACCTGCCACAGACGATGACGCAGGAGGAGATCAGATCGCTTTTCTCCAGCATCGGCGAGGTCGAGAGCTGCAAGCTCATACGCGACAAGCTCACTGGTAAGCTCCGCCGCGACTCCATCTCTCTCTCTCTCTCTCTCTCTATCTCGCTCTATATCTCTATCTCTATCTCTCTCCTCGCCCTATTTTTAACTCGCCCGCGCCCCCGAGTGTATATACCTTCGAGCACTGTACTATTACTGCTTCCGCGATCGCGTCTGCACGCACCAGAATCTTTCCGCCGAGAGCGAACGGACATATCTGCTCGCTTTCGTAACCGCTCGCGTGTATACCCCTCGCTTCGATGGAAGCCCGGACGTTTTCGCGGATCGCGCTCCTTGGATTCCCGTCTTTTTTCATTGAATTTATGTACGTCACCGCGCTGATAAATTCTCCTACTTCAGCTTGTTTAATTCCCGCTGAACGATCACCGCGTGTATTAAACGAAATTTAATTGGAAAGCGATCAATTTTCGTGGTTTCTCAAAACAAAGAAAAAAAAGACACAAAGCTCATTTGTCTCGATGTGAAAGAGCGTAAAAGCTCCGCGGGCGCGTGCGTGCTCCGATTTATGCGCTGCTCGTCGGAAAACTCGGCCGATTTATATTGCTCCGAAACCGACGGCAAAGCCAACGTAAACAAAAAAAGAGGAGGAAAAAAAAACGAGGGAGTAGGCGGGGAAGGCACTAAAGTAAAGTATTCCCCGCGAGCGAGTATACACCGAGAGAATTTTCTAGTAAAAGTTACGGAGCCTCTCTTGCAAAAAACTGCAAAGCTTCGTCAATCGTTCGTGGTTCTCATAAAAATTACACTGATTATTTTTTAACCGTAGAAATTTTGTCATAGAAATTTCGTCTCGTAAATACGTCTTATCACGGAATTTTCAGGGGGAGAGCTTTGCCATATTTTTCGCGGAGAGCTTTACTGTAATTTTCACAGAGAGCTCTACCATAATTTTCACTGAGAGCTTTACCGTATTTTTCACCGAGAGCTCCGCCATCATTTTCACGGAGAGCTTTACCGTAATTTTCACGGGGAGCTTTACCGTGAAACTCTCTTAGGCGCACGAAAAAGCGGACGCGAAACGGAATAAAGCGAAATAAAATGAATTTTTAAAAAAAAAAAAGAAGGAAGGAGAGCGGTTAGATCGATGGACATCCGGGTGTGCAGAGAGGCTGACGAAGTGCAGTTGCGCGTGGGGCCCTGGCGACGCGCCGCCGACGCCTGCGTAACCGCCTTACGAGCTCGGGCCTCTCGCGTGCAATAATCTCTCTCTCGCGAGCGGTTCTGGCGTCAGCACGTGCTGCCGCGGCTCTCCCGCTATTTTCGGGCGGTGGACGCGCCGAACGGGAGCAGGCGGGGGCGTGCGCGAGCACACGCCCGGAATCCAACCGACTGCCTCCGCGCGAATGCCTCCCTCTCTCCGGAAAAACCGCGGCGATAATAATTCTCACGGTATACTGCTCTTGATGTTGCTCGCGCGTCCGCCGATTGATATACACCCTCCTCTCGGTTTTTTTAATTTTTCTTTGTTACGCGCGGCGCTGGCTCTTGCCGAGCTCTTACGTAGGCCCTTACAAGCTGTCTGCACTCGATTCAGTATTTTTATTTTTTTTTTTTATTGTTTATATACTCCCGCTTGAGTTGTTTATTTATTTTGTTTTTGGAGTTGAGCTTCTTTTTTCGTTGTATTTTATATTTGAGTTCTGTTTTTTGAGCGATGTGTCCTCCCTTCTTTCTTTTTTATCGTTTAATCGGTCGGTCGAGCGAATTCTGGATGGCGGTTTTGTTATTTTCTGTTTGACGCGGTTTTTTCGGTGCTTTGGGGCCGCGAGTTTGTGGCGCGCGGCGCTTTATCCGGGCTTCTTTTTCGTAACGATTATTTTCCGAATCGTGGTAATAAGGCTTTTTACCAAACTATTATTTATAATTATATAATATATTTTTATAATTTAATTGATTTTTTACGCAGTAAAAGTTTTCGCACGTACGTATGAATATACATAATGAATAATTGTTTGCAGTCTTTCGTCAGGTATACAAATAAATATGTTGTATGTTAAAAATTGAGTGTCTTATAGAAAATAATGTACAAGAGCTTGCAAAAACTTTTACAGTGTAACGTGTAGATTTTATTTATTTTAGTACAAAAATAAGAATTTTTCAAACACATAAATTTTGGTTTGCCTATTATATACACAACAGAGCTGATGATGAATGAAAATGAAAGTGTACAAAAGTAGTGTTTCACAGAGAAAAATAATTATTTTTGTCCTACCTAAGCTAAAGAAAAAAAAAAAACATTGCAAATTTTAAATTTTAAGAAAAATTTTAATTTTTCCAAATTTTTGACAAGTTTATTTTTTTGTTTTGTTTTGAACAGGTCTGAACAGTACGTATAAAGACATTTGTTTGCAGATGGTTCGTTAGAATATTTTGTTTATTACTCTACCTCCACCGAGCTTTCGTTAAGTATGATTCAAAGTAATACCGAGCCAGTGTACACACTAAAGTAGGAAGTCTTTCTTCAATCATAAACCTATACATTTATTTTTTTTCCTATCAAATTATGCATACACTTCTTTCGTTTACGTTATTACCATTTTTTTCGTACAATTAATTTTGATCTCCGTATCAGCTTTTCAGTTGCACAAACGTAAAAGTAAGGGCCTGCGAGTTTCCAAGGTCGCGAGTGAAAAAAAAAAATAGATTTTTCATTTAGAAAAAAAAAAATTCTTTTTGTTTTTTTAATAGAGAAAATAAAATAAGAAAGATATAAACCGTTGCATAAAGAGAAAAAGAGCGCGAACGTCGCATCGTTAGCCGGACCCAATACAAGTAGTTCGTTGACACGAGCCTCGCATTCTGACGAGTCCGTACGCTCGTCACCTGTTGGCCGGCCGACGACGGACGAGAACGTTTGGGCTTTCTCTCGCGCGCGCGATTACATGAACCTGCTCGCGGCACACGACCCGCTGCCTTTTTTTCCTATGCCGGTCGTCAATTTTTGCACTCTTTGCTTCGCAGTAGCTTTTACCGCGGTTGTAGCACGCCGGCAGACGACGACGCCGCGCGCGAATAATTTGTTTGAATAAAGTAATTGGATTCGCGATGTTTCCTTGCAGGTCAAAGCTTGGGCTATGGCTTCGTCAACTATCATCGGCCCGAAGACGCCGAGAAGGCCATCAACACGCTTAATGGTCTTCGCTTGCAGAATAAAACGATCAAGGTTCGTGACCGAGTTCTTGTACTCGAGCTTAATCTGATGCCCGCTCTTGTCTATGTAGAATTTTAAATTTATTTATTTACTTTTTAGAGATTTGGAGATTGTATTTTGCCCTTACTTGCCTTTTTGAACGGTTAATTAATTAATTAATTATCCTTTATTTTTTTTTTATCGAAAAAACGAAGCGTTGTTACTTTAAGCTTGATGTGCATAATGGCGCGAAAATTCAAAAAGCTTGATGTTAATTTAAAAAGTCTGTCTTTAAGTAAGCTCCAAAATATAGTGTTCTGCATGAAAATTTAAAAAACAGTTTTTATTTGTACTTGTTCTTCTTACCTTTTAAAAAAATAATGATCTAACTAATGTTTTTTTTTTTTAACGCGAAGCTTTTTTACCTTGAACTTAGTGAGCTTTAATTATAGCGCGAAAATTCAATTTCTTATCGCAAAAATATTTATAAAGTGAAAGTTTTTTTTATGTACAGTGAAAAGCTTGAATTATTCAGTGCCCCACATTAAAGATTTTGCTAGTGAAATAATTATAATCAGTAACGGATATTTTAATCGGCTCGTTTCAACAGGTATCGTATGCAAGACCGAGTAGCGAAGCGATAAAGGGCGCGAACCTCTACGTCAGCGGTTTGCCCAAGAATATGACGCAGCAGGATCTCGAGAATCTCTTCAGCCCGTACGGCAGGATCATTACCTCTCGCATACTCTGCGACAACATTACCGGTAAGTTGACGGCTCCATTACACCGCAACGCTGCAATTATAACGAGCATACTAAAGGACATTTCTATGATTGCGAAAAACTTTTTTTTTTCTCACCTTCATTGATCGATCAACAACGCGTTATTGTACATTTCGATAAATCTCTTCAATTAAAACGCTTAAACATCTGCACACCTCCCGTAATTTTATTTATAACTAAAAATTTAACGGGAGGTGCAATCTTTATTTTTGGCTGCCTCGCTGACTATAACGACCTAAAAATCTCTAATAGATTATTCACGGATAAAAATGTCCTCTGGGTAAGCGTTTCGGTGAACTTGTCACTCAGATTTTCGCGCTTCGGTGCCTCGAGCTGAGAGAAAAAAAAAATATCTTTCAAGACTCCCTTAATTAGAAATGTTCTTCTTTCGCTTTCGACGAAGCAAAATGTTTTTTTTTACGTAATTTTACCTTTTTTTTCACTCTCTTTTTTTGTCAGCAAATAGTCTCGAGTGTTGTTTTACAAATGTGTCAATTGCAGACCACCACGAGACGCGCGCTTACAGTGCTTTTATCTCTATATATCGTTGCACAATGGGCCTGACTATATCTTTTACTTTTTTAATTTCTCATTTATATTTTCTTTGTTTGCGCATCAACAGTGTGCACCGAAAATGTTGCAAAAAGTTCGGTCGTTATCAGCTCCAATCTGTAGCTTTTTTTTTCCATGGAAATTATATGATATTGCCTTTTCCTGTATTCGATCGAAACGTGCATCGTTGAAGGCAGAAATTTATCGATATAAATTTTTGAATAAAAAAAAAAAAAAAAAAATACGTTGCCGCATTGTGCGACGATGACACACGTCTGCTGTGCACCATTGGACTTGCCAAAGAGAGTCGGTGATAAAAAAACGTGGCCCGCGTGAGTCTTTGCAATGGTGTGCAGTATTGCATAAGTGAAAAGAATGAAAGGTTAGATGAGTAGGCCATGGGGTTCGCCAGTGAGGTGGGTCGGTGCGCCTCTTGACTCTTTCTTATTATATATCTTAATGTACATCTTGTGAAACAGAGATAAAGAAGATAAAAGCTGTAAACTCTTTGAAAAAAAATAAATAAATAAAAGAAAATAAAAGAAAAGAAGCCGAGAGCCTTGAAAGCTGTCAGTGCTATATGAGAACAAAAAGAAGCAAAAAAAGAGTCTCAGGAACATCTTTACTTTGCTTTTTGTTTACGTCGAATTTTTACATACGCATGGCTATATATCGAATGTTTAATTCGAACTTTATTTTCTAATTTTATTGTAATTTTTGGCTGACCGATTTAATATATATATATATATATATATATATACATAAA
>JAWWEN010000009.1:2729574-2765801 GCA_035582955.1 Sycophila texana
CGGCCCCGGCAAGCCCGGCCCCGGCCGGCAGGCCGGCGGACCGGGCGCCCGGGCCCCGCCCGCCCAGGACAAGCCCGCGCCCAAGAAGATCCTCGGCGACAAGGCGTAGTGGCCGCGACCGGCACAAATTTCACAAAATTATATAAAACTAAATGGATAAACAACAAAAAAAAAAAAACAAAAACAAAAAAAAAAAAACGAAAGGAAGGAAGGCAAGGCAAGGCAGAGGAGGAGGAGGAGGAGGAGGAGGAGATTATTGTACGGATGAAATTTTTTTCGCTGAACGGACTCGGTATACTAGCTTATGTAGCCAAATTGATCCGCAGGCTCGTGCACGAACGAGCAGGAGATAGGTATAGACAGGGAGAGGGGTGTAGAAAGAAAAGAGCAGGCGCGCTGACGAACGACGGGGGAAGGACGTAGCATTATGCGCTCGCTGAATAATAATTGTGATCCTGCTCGCGCTAGTCCACCTGTAGTACGCCTAACACGTCTCTAGTCCGCGAGAGTGTGAGTGTGGGAGAGAGATCGAGAGACCGAGAGTGAAAGGTATGACCGAGCGAGAGAGAGAGAGAGAGAGAGAGAGAGAGAGAGAGTCTTGTTAGAGAGATAAGGAACAAATTGAAAATGAAATGGGAGAGAGCCAAGTGGCCGTTGTTGTCGATCATCGGCGCCGAACGCGATCCTCCGGCCCCCGAGCCCCTCGGCCGCTCCCACCCGCGACGTCGTGTGCACTCGCAGCCGCTGAGCAGGCGGCAATCCGTGGGCTTCCCAGGTCCGGCCGACAGACACTCTGCGTCGCGGCGTTGCGCGACGTACCACACAAGCCATTCCGAAGATCGATTAAAAGCCCTCCCGCGAGCACTCTTAATTAATTAAACTGCTATTACGTTTCCTCGAGCGGCATCACAATGTGTACATCCTAGAGATAATATTATTATTAATATTACTACGATTATTATTATTATTATTATGATTATTATTATGATTATTATTATTATTATTATCAAGCTCTTATTTATATGTACCTTTTTGTGTCTAGTCCAGGATGCCGGGCAAGAAGAGAGCTGTTTAAACATGATGAATTTTTTAAAATGAATTCTAGAGAAAGAAAGATTAATTAAATTGACGTCAAAGACGATCGCTCACTCTCTTCTTCCCGCGGATATTCCGTTTTATTCATTTAACGTATATTAAACGTGTAGAGAGTTATGCAAAGTTACATGTATTACGGATAGGTGAAAGATTTAAAAAAAAAAAATGAAACTAATGATAGGCCAATCTTAACGCGTATCGGTGTCGTCTATAATCATGGAAGAGTCCTCATTATAATCAATGTGCGTGGGCTTCTTTTTTCAGAGCGTAAGGAATTCCACTCCTCTTGTCACATAATCTCATTATAATTATTATTATTATTGTTCTGTATATTGGTTATTCTTATTCTCATTATTATTATGATTTACTTTATTCTTATTATTATTATTTTTAGTATAATTTTGTGATCGTGTTTCTCGTGGTGTAACCTTTGTAGTGAGTAAAAAAAAGAAACGATAAAAGCAAGCAAGACACAAACTAACAAAAAAAAGAAAATTCGTCGAGGCGAGAGAATCCGATGGAGCTGTGAGACGAGCGAAAACTCACGTACGTTTAGAATCATTGATAACGAAAGAGAATCTCCGCGCGAATATTTATATATATATATTACGCTAACAAAAAGTCGATCAGTGTAGTTGTTGACTAACTGCTTTCTGCTCCGACTCTTCTAGATTCGATGACGAACGAGAGATAACGAAAAAAAAATAAGACGACTTTATTATATATACATTATTCCAAAGACGCGGCAAGAGAGCAGTGAAAAAAAATCGAGAATGAGAGGAAGATCGAGCGAGTACTTAACAATAAAAAAAAAAAAAATAATAAAAGCTCTTCACTACTTATAACAACACTATGCTAATTACTACTAACTATGCTAACTACTACTACTATTTACTACTATTTACTACTACTGCAATTATTTATTTATTTATTTAATTATTATATAACATAACAAAAATTATGTTTTATTTAAGGATTAAACTGATTTGTGTTTGGTTCGAATGACGTTTGTTTTATTTCTTAATTATGTGAAATTTCAGTTGTTTGTTTCCTCCATATCTCACGTCCATCCACTTCACGCTCCCCCTTGTATCCCCCCCAGAGACACACACACCGGCCCGCCTGCGGATGAAGAAACGAGCCCGCTGCTACTTGATAATTACGACTTTTGCGCAAAAAAAAGAGGCTGTTTAAAAAACGAAAAGAAAGAAAGGAAACTTTAAAAGAAAGAAAGAGATGGCGGCGAAGGCGGTGGTGGTGGTGGTGGTGGCGGCGGCACAATTGTTCAATCGGGCTTCCCTGCGGCGCCGCGGATCCGCGAGACGCGTCGATGACGACTGCAGTCGCGAACAAATTGTTTCACGTTCGATCAACTCCGTCCTTCCCACGTTTTGCGGCACAGGGCCAAGCTGCCTGGGCGCGTTCGTCGCTGAGCTAACGCGAACAACGGAGACGTGCACGCAAACCTTTCGAAGCGAAAAAAAGAAAGCGAGAGCGAGAAAGAGAGAAACGAATCGAGCGACGAGAGAGAGACTGTTGCGAGAGGCGCGCAGCGCACAAAAAAGGGGGGGCGAGCTGCACACACCAGCCGGTCAAACGGTACACACTTGAGTAAATAGCGAAGCGAGGCGAAAGATTAAGTGAGTCAAAAAAGAAAAAGAAAAAAAAAAAAAAGTAAATATAACAATTTCTTCGACTGATCTCTTCGCGCGCGTCCGCAACGCGAGGAGCGCGCGAATGTCTCGAGTTGTTTTAAAAAAAGGGGGAGGTCGGGAGGAGGTTTATATATGCGTTGCTGCGAAGCGGATATATACTTTTCGTGTGTTGCGAGGAGAAGGCGCGCGCCGGCCGAGGGGCCTGAATGTATGCCGTAAGGCCCGGTGCACCGACGTCGCTCTTTTCAGAGCGACGCTAAAAAATTTCGACGAGAGACAAGGATGGGGTATTAGGGGTCCCTCGGGTCCGGGCGCTCCGCGAGCGATCGACGCCAAGTGCACGGGGGAGAGCGAGTGACGATGCGACGGAGAGGATGAGAATGGGAAGATTGCTATTTGCTTATACGATCGATAATCTTAATATATTACGTTTAGATGTATAATTTATGTGTAATACTCATTGCAGTTTTAAGGGGGCCGTTTCTTTTAACCACGGCCGAGGCTCTTATGGATTTTACCTTTTAATATCGCTATATTCACTCATTTAGTATGTATTCGTTTATCTTGAAGGAAGTTACTTCGTCGATCTATTTATTGCATTTTATCTTATCTGTCGATCATTCGTAAGAATTATTATCGCGTTTATAAAGGTTGTCTTAGCTACTTGAACGTCTATTTATTCGTGCGTCATTATTAATTAAACGATGAAAAAAAAAATCAATTAGTTAATGAATTATTATATTACATTTACGATTATAAATTATTACGATATAATTAGTAGTCAGAGAGGCTCGGATGAATTCACAAACCTGTCCGTTCGCAGTGAATAAAATATTAAACGACGATGATAACAAAAAAATTAAATACTCGCCGCCGCGTTACGGTGCGCTCCTTTAACGAGATTAATCCGACATTTCCAATAATGTGCTAAGAGTATAATAACAAACAAAAAAAAAAAAAAAAAAAAATACGCAACGCAATGTGATTCTTCAGTGGAAGGGCTTTAAAGCAAAAACACGTGTTTTTTATCGTCGATTTGTCCGGACTCTGTGCTCGTCTCTTTACCTATTTAATTATTATTCATTGTTGTTAGGCTTATTTTACGTCGCATATATTTCATATAGCCGCTAAAAAAAGGTATTAAAAGTAGCATGAAAAATAAACGAAAAAAAAAAGAGAGAAAGAGAAATAGAAGAATGGTTCGAGAGGGAATTCTTTATGACGAACGGAGCTGGCGATGGAAAGTGTCGATTCCTGGGGGAGGGTGGATGAAACTCGTCAGAGGGGAAGGGAAGCAGGTCAATCGAAAAAAAAAACATGTGTACGCGGGCGGATTTGATCGCGCGCTCGGGGCACACTACGTTACGAAAAAGTAAGCGCCCACAGTTCCAAGGGGACGGCGCTGGACTCCTCGAGCGTGCAAGCGCCGCCCGCATTCTAGTCGAAATAATCGCGCAATGAAATACACAGTGGTGCTGTTGAAACAAAAAAAAAATTATATTAATGAAAAAAAAAAGTAAGCGAGCAGAGAGAGAGAGAGCGAGAGAATGTCGTGTGTGCGAGAGCGTATAAGAGGATTTTCCGGCGAGGGAAAGAGAAATAAAAAAAAAAGAGTGCGATTTGCGCAAAACAAAGAGATAAAATAGAAAGAGTGAAAAAAGAGAGAACCGGCGACGGCAAAGGAAATAATTAAAAAAAAAAAATTCGAAATAGGCGAGAACAGTGTAGCAGCTCTAGCTCATCGTAGGCCTAAATAAAATGAAGTATTTATGTACTATCTATTTACTAATCGAATCGTCGCGAAGGACGAGGATGGATATTCGGTGGAGAGAGAGAGAGAGCGAGAGGATCGCGAGGGAGAAACAAAGTGCGAGTGCGTGGGAGTGAGTGCACGTGTGAAAGGGAGGCCTGAAACTGATGCGTGGGTGCGAGCGAGAAAGCGAGATGAGAGTGAGAGAGAAAAATAGGGGACAAAAAAAAAAGGAAGTGTAACATTAAACGTGATGTAAACTCGACGAGACGAGCCACAACGATCAACCGAATACAAGAAACCGAGAAATATACTTAAAAAAAAAAAATAGATGATCTTCGATTAAAGGAACGAAAAAAATAAATAAATAAATAAAAAATAAACGAAAAAATGATGTATACAGGGGGGGGGGGTTGCGATGGGAAGGGAGAGGAGGTGGGAGATACGAAGGACACGGCGAGGAGTTCGAGGCGAGTGTTGGCGCGACGGGATAGGTAAAAAAATTAAGGAGGCGATCGAGGGGGGAGGGGGGAGGGAGACTAGGAAAACCGAAAAACGAGAGAAAAGACGAAGAGATAATCTATAATCTTCTGTACATGTTTTAATTATATTCTAATTATTACTTATTATACTTATAATAACGCGCTATGGATTAATAATTGAATTTAACTTAATTAAATTGATATCTATGAAAAAAAAAAGTATACCTAAACGAGCAAAAAACATGGTAGCTAGTCTGTCAATGGGTGTATAAATATTTAATTACAATATTCGTAGACGATACAAAATGAAAGAAAGGAAAGTGAGACTTTTTACGAAGGGCGCAGTTAAAGTGAAATAAATAAACAAAAAACGATAAGTAAGATTTAAAAAAAAAGTAAATAAAGGGTGTGAGACACCAGTGACACGTACACGCACACACGATACACTAAAGAGGGTTAAAAAAAAATGGAGAGGAGAACGAGGCTTACGGGTGAAGGGGATCGCGATGACACGAAAAGGCTCGACGGGGGTTGGGTAGGCAAATTTGTTAAACTAAAGTGTAAAAAAATAACGTATACGCTTATATCGCGGCGAATAGGATTTGAGAATAAAAGATTAAGAAAATAAAAAAAAAAAACGTATTGATTCGGTCATCGGGTGCTTCCAACTCTTTTTTGGAGCGACGTCCCCATCTCCCTTAAAGATTTTATAAAAACGTTTTACAGGATAGTTTTATTAAATAAAGCTTATTGAAACGATGAACTCGTGGAAAGTAATCGAGGTGTAAAAAAAAATGGACGCAAGAAATGAATAGAGATGAAAATAAAATAAAAAAAAAAAAAACGCGACCTAGCAATTGTTGAGAGTCGAGAATTTATCACAAATAAGCAATCGCAGAATGTCCCAGAGATTAAGCAGAGTATTAAAGAAAACTGTTGAGAATTGAACTTAAGATATAAAAGAAAATAGACGCATACTATGAAAGAATAGATTATGAAATAGCGCTGTATTGAAGCGAGAGGGGGACGCGCTCGCTCCGAAAAACGCTTGCAAGCGACGAGCCACATTACGGAGGACGAGAGAGAATAGAGTCGTGAATTAAAAAAAAAAAGAAGATAGAGAGAGGCAAAAAATAAGTAAGATTTAAAAAGTAAATGAAGCATTCCACGTAGGCTCGGCGATCGGCCGAGAGAGTTTTAAGAGACTTCCTTGCCGGCGCGTTTTTCCGACGACGAGAGAGAGACAGACAGACACATTTTATTGCGGTGACGGGAACGGCCGGCGCAACCTTCGGTGAATTTAAATAAATTAATTGAAAACAAAAAATGACGAAGAGAACGAAATAAAACGCGCAATCGATATTTTACCGGTAACACTTCGATATACATTCCGATGAAGGCGCCGCGAGGCGCGCGAACTGTTTTTATTTTTCTTTTTTTTTATTTATTTTTTTTATTTTTTTAATTGTGGAACGGGCCGCGCACAGTTATATTACGAAGGCGAGGTGCAATTTTTTTCCGCCGCTCGCCTATGATATCGGCGAGGCCACGAGGGATGGCTGGTCAGAAACGAGAGGAACGAGAGAAGCTCGCGCGTGCTGTGATTCGCCAAGATTTTATATCGCTCGCGGGCCGCGAGACCTTCTACACACTTTATCAATTGTGATAGCCAACGAAATATTAAGAATTAAAATACAAAAAAAAAATTTGTGCAAACACAACCAAAAAAAAAAAAAAATTGTACGCATTGCCAATCGATGACGGTAGTTGATCTGTGACCATTGTAATTTTTAAAACTAATTAAACGACGAATTAAAAAAAAAAGTGAATCGTGTATAAAATAAATTGCGCGATACGCAAAAAAAAGGAACGTGGGTATGTGGATAATCAAAAGAAAAAAAAAACGCGAAATTTGTAATTTCCGCGCACACTGTAAATACGATATAAATTTAAGATTCGACATTTTTAAACTAAACTAAACGGGCAAAGGAATAAGCAATGTATTCACGCGAATTCGATATTTTATACAAAAAAAAAACGACGAAAGGTGGGGAAAAAAGCGTTAAATCGAATAAGTGAGAAAGGAAAATAAAAGACTTGAATAATAAAAAAAAAAAGTATATAAGACATAAATCACTCGCAGTCGAATCGTTCCTCGATCAAAGTAAATAAAAGTTCTCGTAAAGACGCGGTCAGAAAGGAAGGAGAGAACACGCCCTCGACACACCGGAGGACAGCTCGCAATGTAACCGTGCAGTATAAGACGCGCCAAAAAGCACAAACTAAAAAAAAAAAAAATTGAAGAAGAAGAAGAGAGTAAAGTGACGATGTTAAAAAAAGAAGCCTAGCCGAGAAGAGGTCCGATGGTTCCGCGAGTCGCTGCAACATGTACATGGCTTTTATCCGCTCTATGAGCGAGACGACGACAATTTTGTCGATTTAATTATACTCGTGTAAGACTTTAAAAAAAAAAAAAGAAGAGGCTAAGCGCTTACCGAATTCGATTGCAAGACTAGGCGAATAAAATATCGGATCCGAGCGTAAAGGATACGGGCAACGCGCATATATATTATACATTCCTTCGGCTCCTCGATTATCCTGGAGGATGACGAGGCGATGGGAAGGGGGAGGAGGGGGGTACGGCGCCGAGCGAGAATACCGGATTGTAATAAGCAACTTATTACGTCGACGACCAATTTTTATAAAGTAAAAGTTAAAGTAAAAAAAAAGAAAATACTTTAATTTACTTCATATACACGGGCGGATCGGAGTGTTCGTCGCGGGCCGTACCCACACTGCATCCCTTAAATATAAAATAAAAGCGCTCTCCGATTCTTTCGCTCGCGTCGACGTATGTGTAATAGACGATGCGCGATCTAAGAATTCCGAGTTGGACTCGCGGATGTGGTAGTCGACTTGTTGCTTAGCTCTGGCGGTGAAACGTACGACGTAGAGATTAAAATGATTTAAAAAAAAAAAAAGTGATTAAAAGTAAAAAAAAAACTCTTTTCCACGACTATGAAAAGAGGCGAGAAAAGCCAACAAGGGGGAGGGTGGGTGGGATTGTAAACGAAAAAGTAAAAAAATAAAAAGGGACCGCGCGGCACCGTCGCATCTCTCGTTCGAAACAAAAAACCTCGCGACGCGCGTGCGTAGAAAACGAATAAAAAAAAATAATAAAAATTGTACTCTTTAAATAGCACTTAATGAGAATGAGAGGGAGGAGGCGCAATAGGAGAAAGGCATTACGGATAATCGACATTCCATTTACAAGATACTTACAAGAAACGAAACGGAAAAACCGAGAGTATAGGAGAGGGAACGAAGGAAAGAATCAATTCGAGCGTTCAATTCGAGGATTAAATAGAGAGCACGTGGATGGGAAGTAAAACTAAAAAAAAAAAAGATTAAACCATAATACACAATATACTAGACGCGCGGAGAATAGACAAAGAAAGAGTCATGTATTTTGCGACGGGTTTTAAAAAAATAAAAAAAAAAGCGTAAATTAAGAGAAAAATAAAAAAGTAAGAGAAAAAAAAGCGTAAGGAACACACACAAAAGACACCGCGCAGCGAACGATAATTCGCGAGCATCTAATCGTGTAATAAATAATCGTACAAACGAGTATTTTCTTCTTTTTTTTTTTTTTAATCTTCGAACGAGCTCTCGAGGCTCGTCGCCCTCCCTCGAGCCTCGGCCCAGCTGTACACGTACTCGCTTGCTCGTCACCTTCCGTACCGACAAAATAAAAAAAAAAAATAAAATAAAAAAAAAATCAAGAAGCAAGGAACCCCGAAACGTCCACTATCGTAGTAACCGAGGCTCGAGCGGACCGACGACCAGGCCCTAAAGGACTCCACCTCGAAAGCTCGTCGATCACGGGACGAGAAATCCACTTTCCGTACACATGCTCGGTCCAGCTTCCAGAGAAGACGAAGAGATTAAGAGAGAGAAAAAACGCACCTTTTACCTGAGCAAAAGAATAGAAAGGCCGAGACTGAGAGAGCTTCCAGATGAACTAAGACGGCCCCGATCCGCGCGCTCTTAAACGCACACAGGCTCAATTAGGCTCGCGACGCTCGAAGCACAAACTTTATTATAAATACCCCTGACCGAGGAATCCGTTAGGCTCCTCCTGCGCCACCCGCGGGGGCCGCGGGAAGGGCCGTACGCACGGGCTGGCGGATCCGGGCGCGACTGCAACGGTGTCTATATATAACGAGATTTAAAAAAAAAAAAAATATATTATATATATACATTATTAAGGGGAAAAAGGTGCGGGGGAAGAAAAAAGTAATTATTAAAACGAGAGTAAAGTAAAGTAAAATAAAAAGGACTACGTTCAGGGAATTGTCGTTCGCTGTCGACGGAGGAGTGCAAGCTTTGGAGCGTTAGGTGAGTGCGTCTGAGAGTACGAGTGTCGGTGAGAATCTGAGCGAGCGTAAGAGAGAATATATACGTTGACACCGCGACTCGCCTCTATTGGCAGTCGGGGGCTTCCTCCACACAGATATTAAACTTAATATAACGTATATATTATACACGGGGGTGTTCAAAGGGGAGCGGCCGACGAGGGTCGAAGGAGAAGCTGCGCTGGCGAACGTCTGGGCCGCACTGCGGAGATGTGAGGATTAACAAAAAAAAAAAAAAATAAAAAGTAAAAAAATTAATAAATAAAATAAATAAAATCCACGCACACCTGTACACGCACACACGCACGGACACGGGCGTATATATGATACAAACATGGAGAGACAGGCGGACACACCCACGGACGTACGGTGACGGCGTAACGAGGGGGGGGGGACGCTTTGGCGTGAATGCACTTGACGGACAACTCTGATTTGACGTATGGCTGTGCACTGGGGGGAAAACTGGTCAAATCGAATTGAAGCGGGATGTTCGCGCGGGAGTGGATGCATATATTTGATCGATGCGGGGGTGATTAACGCAAGGCGAGGGGAGGGAGAGCAGAGGGAAATTCTTCGAGCAGCCTATATTTATTGAATTTTACCGAATCGTTTGTCGCGAATCCACGTTGAGTATCGACTTTGTGAACTCTTTTCCGCGAGAATAAGAGAATCTTATTTTCCTGCGGCTTATGTAATTATATGTACATATGTATATGTATATGTGTATATGTATGTGTACATATATACGTACAGCTGCGAGTTATATAAAGTAGACGTTGCGTTCGGTTCGATTTGAAAAATTTTTGTTTCAGTGTGTGCAAGACGGGCTTGACAGTCGGGAGGAATAACAGAGGTGCGGTGACACTTTTTTTGTTCCGGCGATCGTGGGGGGGTTGATGACGCGCAGGAGAGAAAATCGCTGCCGAGTGAAAGGGGAGTGTTGTGAGAATGAGAGGGAGAGAATTAGTCTTTTATTGATGGGGTGAGCAGTAAAAGATTTAAAAAAAACTAATAAATAAATAAATAAACAAAAAAAAGAGTTTTCGAAGGGGGTGCGAGCGAGAGAGAAGCGTAGAAAGAGTAGAGAGCGTACCTACGACACATTCTACAATACATGAATACATGAAAAAAAAAAAAGAAAACCGCCATGTCACATTGTTGGTATAAATTGCAATCCACGATTATTACTATTTACGATATAATTATTATCTTGCATTGTCTAGTCATATGTTATTATTGTATAACTAACGATATTAATTATTAATTAGCCTGTACTACCTAGTCGCATTATGTGTTGCATAAAACTATGAAAAAAAAAATTTCAAAAAAGCAAAAACGTGAAATAAACGGAGCAAAAGTGTATGTGCAAAGCGAGCGTGAGAAAGAAAGGGGGAGCGACCTTTTGAGAATTAACAAAAAAAAATCGGAAAAGCGCGAGAGAGGAAGCGAGAACGAGCTGTGCGTGTATGAGCGAGCGAGAGAGAGAGAAAGAGAGACAGAGTAAAACAATAAGCGCGTGCGTGTGTACGACGGAAGATTAAAAAAAATAAATAAATAAATTCGAAGAATGAAAAAAAAAAAATTAAACTAGCATCGGGGAAAGGGGGTGGAAGACGGAACGAGAGGAGAGCAAAAGATCAAGGGGGATGCTGGCGGACGGGGGTTGTTTTAAGTCGGGTCCACGGGAAGCTATTGCATCTCACAATTAAGGCGCGCAGTCGAACTGGGCGTGCATATTTTTTATCAAAAAATTTTCCAAAACAAAAAAAAAAAAAAAAAAATGAAGAGAAGCGCGCTCGAACGCGAGTCGTTCGCGCCTTGTTTTTATTATAAGGATCGATGTTTTATTGATCGATCGGATGTTGCGTTGAGCGAACGAATCGGGCATTCGGAATTCGGCAAAGTGTAAAACGAAAAAAACGCGCCGAGGATCGACTGCGCCCGGAAGACTGAGCGGAGCGTGCACCCGGCCCGAACTGCCCTAATATAGCTGATTTCCGTAGAAAAAGGAATATTGATAAAATAAGTTTCAAGAAGTAACAAAAGTAACATAAAAAAAAAAATTAAAAAAGGAGGGAAAAGTTTCCGTCGCGGTCGTTAGAGCGTGCTCGCAAAAGCTCGGTTTTACTTGCGAGTGGAAGCGGATAGGCATACGAGGGAGAAAGCGAGAAAGAGAGTGAGAACGAGAGAGAACGAAAGAGAGAAAGAAAGAAGTGGAATAAAGGAGTATTAAATATTTACGGGGGCCGTGGAGAGGAGGGAATCTTCCTGATCGTATTTGTGAGGCGAGTTCGAATGGGATTCGAGCCGGGGAAAAACGCAAGCGTTTTTTCTTTTTATCTGTAAAAAAAAAACGAGAGAAGAAAAATGTAAGTGAAAGGCGTAGATTGAAGAGAAACGATGTAAGTTGAACGAGGGGGAGGACTTGTATTAAAATTGATGGTCCATTTTCGAATTTCCCGCCTCTCTCCGAAAGGATATAAAAAAAAAGTCAGTCCCCTTTCTGCCCACCGACTCTTCGAATCGGATGTCAATCATGCAAAGCCCTTTTCCTCCCTCCCTCCCTCCCACCCGAGGAGAGCTTGCGGGCCCTATATTGCAATATTTGTACTTTTCCATGTTGAAACCTCGATATACAATAAATTATATTAACAAACTTTAAGCGGCCAATCTCATTTTGTCGATTCTTTGAATACTACAACTTTGGATACTTTCTACTCCTCTCTTTTAATTAATTTCTTTTTTATTTACGCTCCTTATTTTATTGCATCGATTATTTTAATATGTATAAAAATTGGTTCTTGTTCCATTTTAAATGCTCTCTTTTTTTACTTTCTTTATGGACGCTGTATTTTATGAAAATAATAATTTAGTTTTTACACTAGAACAAAAATTTACCTTTTCACTAATCGGCATGCAATGCGGGTAAGTATATTAAGAGTGTCCTTTTCAGTATTATAAAGATGCTGCTTTCGTATTATTAATTTCTCATTAAGAAATTATTAACATCTACTACTGATCTTTAATTTTAATAACAAAGACTGTGTTTTTGATAGAAATTAAAATTTAATTTTCTAATAATTTTGTACACTTTGAAAGTTTATTAAACACGATTGTGTTCATTTCCGTTTTTTCGGAGCAAATTCCAAACCTTTTATGTGATTTCGGTGAATGCGATATTTTTCTGAAAATATATTAAGAGTTCATTATTTGTTTTATAATGTGATGAATTATAAGCAAAATGTTACCAGTTAAGAGTTTGTACACGTATAAAACTTGATTTCCTTGAACTAATACACTTGGCGTTTTCTTTCCTGGCACATCAGTGATCGTAGCACTCGCTCCAATACCTTGACACTCTTTACTGAATTCTTCGAGTTTAATACCAAAGGTTTCTAAGTTATTGATTAAAGTAACCTGTAATTTTAATGAAATTCTTAAAAATATATTTCTGCAAAGATACCAAATTAAAATTATATAACAAAGATTATAATAGAACCTTCTTATTTCCCGACCGCGTCGCGACCGTAATATCAATGGGTTCCAATTTGCCGCTGTGAAGTACTGTATTTCCAGCTACGGAAATCTCATGAGTATGAGTCATTTTTCCTATAAACTTATTGATTCCATCTTCCATCGTTATGCTTTCCTGATTCTCTTTTGTGCGCAAAATGTCCGCCAGTTGTGGATTGATTTTCAACATTCTATAGCATGATAAAATAATGTAATAGTATATTTCATAAAAAGTAGCAATAAAAATTTACTCACTTTCCATCTTGCAAATTTTCAGCCCTGACGTAGTCAGTAAAACATTTTCGAATTTCTGCTCTCTTCAGGATATCACCTTTTCTGCAATGAGCGCAATGCTGTAAATATATAGTTAGCTTTTTCTGCAATTCTTTTGTTTTAAAGTAATTGCTTAAATCGTTATAATTATTACATATTAATCACTTACTCATATCCAAATTTAGAGAGGACTGGTACAACTGCAGCAGTTATCCTAAAACACTCAGATATCACAGGTGCATTTGAAGTTACTTCTTTAACTATGGCTTCTTCATTTATTACTAAATTCTTCACCAAAGGATGATCAAACTAAAATAAATTTATTTTTAATTTTGTATAAAATCTAAAAAGTTTAAAGTTGCTGTATGAAATATACATACTTTAACAGAAAGAAGACTTTCAACACCTTTTAAAACAGAGGTGTCTACAAGTCCTTTCGCCTTCATATTAGCTAAAAAGACTGATAGTTTTTTAAACGATGACTTTTTTATATCAACAGAATGTCCTGGTGGACATGCACCGATAACATGGTTTTTAAAAAATGTTGATGTTATCATTGGTAAATCTCCTTTCTTTAAGCTAGTCTTACAAGCTTTCAAAAAACAATACTCTAATAATTTATCCATTTCTTGTACTGGATCAATTACTGCTTCTTTCACATTTTCACTACTGATCTCTTCAGTATTTAGTTCTGTTTCTGTTTCTCCTTTTGCAATGACATCAATACTTTCATTGGCCTTCATTTCTGCCATACTTAAACTCTCAATATTTTCAGCTGCTTCATTAAATGTTGAATCATCACTCTTTTCCGTATTTTGTACATTAATTTCTGGAAATGCATATTCAGCTTCTTTCTTTTTTATTATAGGTGGTTCAAGTTTTGGTCTGACGGGTGGCTTATCCATATTATACAGACTGTCTCCTATGACATGAAGAATTTCTACACACTTTCCAAAACCAGCTGACATATACATGTCTTCACTAGAAAGCGCCGTAAGTCCAACTGCAACTGGAGCCTAATTAAAATTTTTAATTTTAATTTTTTATTTCTGTAAATTATTGAAATAAAGTAATACATTATATACCTTATTATCATCAGTGACTATCGATACTGGTGTTCCTTTTTGTAGTTTACCATAAGAATGAAAATTTATAGGTTCATCTGTAACAACTCCAGGTAACATTAAACTGGCACCTCCAGATAATTTAGGAACCACTGGAGGTCGAGTTACAAACACATGAAATAAATCTGGATGATGCCATAGTGTAAATATTGTTGGAAATAATAGTGTAGATGAATGTAATTGAAAGAACATTGGAACTTTGGCAGTACAATAAACTTTCCCAATTTCACCGCTATGCGTAATTATTTTTAAAACACTGACCGACTCCTTTTTTGGAAGAAGATTCTGAATTTCTTCATTCTTGAGTGAAGGAAAAGCTTGCGCCACCTCATCGCACAACTTTTTTCTACAAAAGATTCAAAATAAATTGTAAACTTTTATAATTTTTTTTACAAATATTAATTATACCTTTCAGTTCCTTTCAGTTGATTGTTTGATTTAATTTTGAAAGGTTTAATAAACATCTTGTTGCTGGCTTAATTCTTTCTGCGATCTAAGTTTCTTTATATTTGCGTTGTATAATACATATAAAATATTCTATTTACACTAAAAAAATAACAAAAATTTGTAAACATTATTTTATTAACAATAATAATAAAAGCAATATTAAAATAACGGGCAGGTTAGTTTTAATGTCAAAGCTGTGATATCTTGCGTATCTCTTCGTTCGCTAATCGCGGCAAGCGGCAACCACGCGCATGCGCGGCTCACTCATTCCGCTCATTCGACGTTAAATTCGTCTATGGCCTAAGTATAGTGGGAATACCAACACTCGAGTTTCCGATCTACTGAAACGATGTGATTTAGGTGGTGATACTGCATCATCATTGCAGCTCTCTGACATCTCAAAAGGCGGCTTTCAATTGATTACATTTGAAGTAAGATTTTTTATTAACTATCGTCAACATATGTATTTAAAATTAAAAATTAAAATCCGTATAAATGTGTTATATTTAACATGTGCAATTGAGTACTATTAAAAAATTAACTTGATTATTTGAAAATTTTGGAGGTTATGAAATATCTGTTGTGTTGTATAGTAGAATGCTAAAGAATTAATTATTGTTAGAAAAGTATTGAAATGTGTACTTATATTTTTAAATTTTTTTAGGATTGAATCGTCCCACAGCTGCTGCAATGGGAGTTCAAGGGAAAAATGTTGAAGCCATGGAGGTAGAAATTACAAATACTGAGGCTACTAATGGAGAGGGTGATATTGGAGACAAAAAGGATGTTGACCTTATTACCATTCATGATCTTCGAGAACACACTAGGCAAATCGAAAAGGCAGTGCAAAACAAAGAGCCAAGATTCATCTTAAGAGCTTTGAGAGCTTTACCAAATACTAGACGCAAGCTCAATCCAATTGTGTTGCGGGGTATTATTGGTGGCTTTTATACAAAATCAGCAGCTGAAAAAGAAGCACTTTTAGCATGGGTCGAAGAACCAATGGATATGGAAGGTACTCAAGCTGCTATTCAAAGGTTTAGAAGTTCTGCGGCTCCTCTTTTACCAGAAATTGATGCCTATATTCATTTGCTTGTTCTTGTGAGATTAATCGATACTAAAAAGTATAATGAAGCAGTACAATGCTCTGAGGCACTTGTTCAAAAGATTATTGCCCAAAATAGAAGAACAATTGATTTGATTGCTGCTAAATGCTACTTTTATCACTCAAGAGCTTATGAGCTAACTAATCAATTAGATAAAATTCGTGGCTTCCTTCATCTTAGACTGCGTACAGCAACTCTCCGTAATGACTTTGAAGGACAGGCTGTCCTTATAAACTGCTTGCTCAGAAATTACTTGCACTACAATCTTTATGATCAAGCTGATAAATTAGTTTTAAAATCTACTTTCCCGGAAACTGCAAGTAATAATGAGTGGGCTCGTTTCTTGTATTACTTGGGCAGAATAAAGTCAGCAAGATTAGAGTACTCAGCAGCTCATAAATATTTGGTGCAAGCTATGCGTAAGGCTCCACAGACCACAGCTGTTGGATTTAGGCAAACAGTTCAAAAACTTGCAGTTGCTGTTGAGCTTTTATTAGGAGATATACCAGAAAGACAGATTTTCAGACAAGCAGCTTTAAGGAGAGCTTTGGCTCCTTACTTCCAATTAACACAGGCAGTTAGACTAGGAAATCTGCAACGTTTTGGTGAAGTATTGGAAAACTTTGGACCTCAGTTCAGATCAGATCATACCTTTACCTTGATTCTGAGATTAAGACACAATGTCATTAAAACAGCGATTCGTTCTATTGGACTGTCATATTCCCGAATTTCTCCAGCAGACATTGCTAGAAAGTTAGGGTTAGACTCAGGAGTAGATGCTGAATTTATTGTAGCCAAGGCCATTCGTGACGGTGTCATAGAAGCTACCCTTGATCCAGAAAATGGATACATGAGAAGTAAGGAAACAACAGACATTTACTGCACAAGAGAGCCACTGCTTGCTTTCCATCAGAGAATTACGTTCTGTTTAGATTTACACAACCAAAGTGTTAAAGCCATGAGATATCCACCAAAATCTTATGGAAAAGATCTTGAGTCAGCTGAAGAACGCCGGGAAAGAGAGCAACAAGACTTGGAATTAGCTAAAGAAATGGCTGAAGAAGACGATGATGGCTTTCCTTAAAAAAAAAAATTTCATTTACTATCAAAACTTTGTTTCTTAAAGAAGTTTTATTGTTTACTATTCAGTAACTGTTGTACACTAATAGCGATTGAGTATTTTTTAAGACTCACAAATAAAATCTTAATATACAATTTGTCAATAAAAAAAAAATATTCTATTTATACTCATTTCGTGTATTTTACATTAAAAGAAAATTTTTAATAATAAAAATTTAAATTTATAATATTAAATAATCAAATTTAATTAATGCATCAAAATAATTCGATTTTCGTAATAATATTATATGAAAAACAAATTAGTTAATTTTACTATTATTTTGTATACCCTTCGATTTCAAATTGCCTACACGTATCCTCCAAGCAATATGTGTTTTTTTTTGTGGATAGATGGACGTGTGTTTTGTGCTTGTTTAAGTTTATTTATTCTGTGACGTCATCGTAATCGATGCGCGGTATTTAGTGCGCAAACGTTGTGTTCTTGTGTTTGTGGATCAAGAGTATATAGTGTAGCTGTGGCTTAGTTGCCTACTTGATCTAAGGTCAGCTGACGTTGTAAAATTCGTATTTATATGTGATGGAATTAAACAAAACTACCAAAATGGCAGCACCAAAGTTAAGTTCAAAAAAAATGAAATGGGCTCTGGACTTTTCTCACAAGTACGTATAAAATCGAACCATCTTGGTTAGAAATAATTTTTATAACCTCAAATGAATATATATTTCAACTGTACGAAAATATCAATACAAACATTTTGATAAGTAATAATACAAATGTATTGTTTAAAAGGAATAAACTGGAGAAAAACTCAGATTTAGCATCTCCTCCTGGTTACACACATGGAGCTGCACTTGTTCACAGTACGGATCATTCCAGAGATTCTAATTCGAATCATTTAATAATTAAGAAGTCATGGGACTTAGCACTTGGCCCACTGAAACAAGTCCCGATGAATCTTTTTATAATGTACATGGCTGGAAACTCCATTTCTATATTCCCAATTATGATGGTCGGCATGTTAATTATCAGGCCGGTCAAGGCTCTATTCACACTTCAGCAAAGTAAGTTTTAAAATAAAGGCTTTTACTATTCAAATGATAATAGTAAATAAAGCTTTTGTTTACTATTTAGATATATTCTGCATAAAAAAATAACTTATTTAAATGATAATTAAATTTATAATAAATTATGATTTCTTTTCAGCATTCAAGGTAATTGAAGGAACACATGCACTTGGTCAAAAATTTGTGTTCTTTTTAGGTCAAATTGTAAATATTCTATTAGCTCTTTATAAATGTCAATCAATGGGTCTTTTACCAACACATGCTTCTGACTGGCTTGCATTTGTTGAGCCTCAAACAAGAATTGAATATTCTGGTGGAGGTTTTGTATACACGTAAAATAATAGGCTTATAAAATTTGTGATACAAAAAAATTAAATTATTCTTTGATCTATACATTTCCTGATTTATTTTTTACAATTATCATTACAGTGTTTGTAGATCTATCACACATAATTGTAGATAAAAATGTTTTAAAAAAAAAAATATATCCTGTATGTACAAATAAAATTTTATAAATTTAAAACAGTTTATCCTAATCATTTTTTTTGTGATCTTGAGCAAATTCTTTTATACGATCTATAATTTTACTAGGTTCATCCACTCGAGGTATCTGAAATAAATGCATCGTTGTAATAGAAATTCAATAATATAGGTCACTTATAACCAACGAATGAGATAAATACCTCATAATTTTGGCTTAAATAAATTCCAGTGTACACACCAAGTCCAAAAGAGAACTGAAACATAATACAATATTACAGTGTAATTCATTAAAACTTACCATTTTAAGGTAAAAATTTAAATTACTACTGTACCAAAAATTTGATCATTTTGCAGTTAAGGTTATTGGAATAACAGGGATGACTAGAGATTTCTGCGGATGCAATTCAGCATCCAAATATACTCAACAATGCTCAACAACAAATAAAGATGCAACTTTTAAGCTTCTTTGAGTGTAAATACATAATACCAGAGAGCAGTTCTCACAGAACTTAATAAATGTAGGTTATACGCCGTTGGATCTTGGACAACTACAAACTCGCGAGGGAATTGGATACAAGAACAGTCGACCACCTAGCATTTCGAATAGAACGTGAATCACGTGAAATCACATTTGTGGATCGCCCTCTTGAAAGTTCCACGTAGCTCGTGGCACGTACGCGGGGCACTTGCGTGCGGTGAGCCGTGAACTGCGTGGGGAAGGGACGTAGGGGGGGCATTATAGCGTGTGTACACATACAATAGAGGCGCACCTTTCGGTTTTCCAGTTAATAAAATGAAACTACAGTGTTCGTAGCGTAAAATCGACCGAAATTCTGTTTACCTTACCGCCAGCTCATCTTGCCTTGCGACGGGACTCCGGAAAATTCGGTGGGATCGAAAAAAAAGGCACGTCTTTCATTTCGAAGCAGAGCAGACGATGATATTTCGGTGAACGTCATTATATCAGCGTTGCAGCCGAATTTTCTGAAACGGTAAATTGATGCTACCCAAGCGTTTTGCTCGTTACAGCGTGAGGTGTAATTTTCTAAATGAAATTATGACTAATTTGAGCCAACGCTCTAACCGTTACTGTATCTTGAATCTCGTTGCTCATCTCATCTTATGTGCTGTCTTTATTTCTAAATAAAAAAAAAAAAAAAGGAAAAAACGTAACTGCAGGTACTAAAACGTGTAAAAAGCTCAGATTAATCCTTTAATTGCATTCCAAAACTAATGTTCTAAGGTTAATTAATAATTACTGTGTTTGTTATTAATCTCGTTTTATTTTCACAAATCATTTTTAATGTTTTCTTCAGTTGCACGATCATCTTTGACAGTGTAAGCGAGCCTTGCCTAGCTACTAAACGCCTGCATCTATTACAGATTGTCATAGTTCAGTTTCACAGATGCCATACATTTTGGTTCGTGGTAACCTTGCGTCCTATGGTCACAGATATCCTTGGAGAGTCCTTGTGTCTGGCCTAAAAGGTACCGTCCATCGTTTTTACCTTTGCCTCAATTGTATTTACTCTTTATTAATTAACTTTATTAATTAACTATACTTCTTTCTTGTTTTCTGTTCATTTTGTGTTTGTATAATCTAACTCTTAAATAACTAAATTTTTGTGAATTTATTTCATTATGAATTCTAAAATTGTTAATAAAGAAAAATATTTTTTCAGCGGCAGACATAGAACAATTAAGTCGTTTTGCTTCAGGAGGGTACTGCGACGATTCAACAATTGTTTATTTACAGCACCCTTGTGTAATATTAACAGCTTTGGAGGTCTTAGGCTACAAAGTTGTTGCATCCTCTAGTACAAGTGTCAAACAAGATTACAATGAGTATATGTGGACTATGAGAAAAGAATTCTCCGAGCCAGAACCAGAAGCTGTAATAAAAGCAGGTGAGATTTTGTTGCATAATTAATTACCAAAGTCATTTTTTCCCATCTGAAATATTGAATTTTATTGATATTTTTTATAAAATAACAAAGCGTCTATTGCGTGTTTCCACGAAACAATATATCGGTAACGATACCCCCCCTGTTTTGCCGACAAGGCTTTGACACTTGTAATAAAACCGAAACGCTGGCAACGCTGGCGTAGCTGTGGTGATGTGTAAGTAAATGCGTATATGTGTACAAGTACCGATTCCGTTTTTCGTGCGATCTGCGAGGAGTGTACTATGAAACTCATTACAGTACGATTTACGTGATACTGTTAACTGAAGGTGTGTGGAAGTTGCATATTTATTGTTATTTTGCAGTTCTTGCTAAAAAAATGATATAAATTTATAACATGTAAGATGGAAAGAGGCTTTAATGAAACGTTTATAGACAGAAAGTTGCAGGTTATAAATTGGTACAATTAAACAAAATGATTATGAGTCGTATATTAAATTATATCTTTAGAATCCTGTAAATTCAAATGGCCTGAACAAATTTCGAGTAGAAAGCGAAATTTCGTAAGAGAAACTCGCGCCTACGGTTTTAACTCGGTCATTATCGCTCTACGGTATTACACAGTGTTGGAGTCCAAAATAATTTCGCAACAATGGTGAAGAAAAGAGGAATCGTTTGGAACTTTTTCACGAAAAAAGTGCACGGATCTCAGATCACAGCTTTCTGTAAATTTTGTGATCAATCGTATATACAAAATGCAACACGGATGGAGAAACATATTGAGAGATGCATCAAATGTCCAGCAGATGTGAAGAGAGATTTCATGAATGCAGTGAGAAATAAAAAGGCTAAATCTTTATTAATGGTAAAATATGCTGAAAATTGGTCACCATTGCAACCACCGCATACTGTACAAAATAGTACAAGTAATGATAATCTAGTTAATATCGCAGACTGGCAATATAGAGACAATTACAATAATCAAGGTGCTGCAAATGATGCAAGTGAAGAAATAAGTGAGGTGGTTGATACAAAAAGTTGGAATACAAATACAAATTTAGAGAGTACAGAATCTGAAGAAGTTACCGCAAATAGAGGTTGGGAGTCAGTAGAGAGAAATGAAGAAACTGAACCTGTTATTGAGGGTAATTATAAAGTTGCTTGTTTTGGAATTATTGAATGCTGTTTTAATTGAAATAATACACTGATCAATGCCTGTGTATATTACACATTTTTAGGAAGCCCCCAGGAATCAGCTGAAGGGGCAACACCTTTTATCAGGAGAACACAATCAAACAGAAGACTATCTCAATTACCTCTACTATCTGGCCGAACATTAGTCAATAGTGTTATACAAAATAAAATTCAACATGAACAGTATTTAGAAAAAAGAGCATTAAGACGAGCTGCAGAACTGGAATTGCAGCGTAAAACTTTAGAATTACAAAAATATCAATGGGAATGTGAAAGTGAAAAGACTCAAAGTGAAGCACGTTGGGCACACGAATGTAGAATGATGCAATTAAAAGAAGAGCATCAACTTCAATTGATAGAACAAATTCGAAGTAGGACAGCACCTGTTCAAATGAACCAAATGTAAATAAAAAAATATAATAGTGGTTTAATATTTCTACAGATGTATTCAGTTTACTGTTGACCAAGCATTTTAGAAAAAACAAAAACTTAATTTAAAAAAATAAGCTTATGTACTTTATACAACATTGAGTATATTTGTTAAATTTGTATTTAAAAAAATAAGATATTTGTCATGTTATTAAAATAAGTAATTTAAATAAAAGATATTTTTTTATTTAAAAACTCTTTATCATTAATGTAAAATTATGATAAGATAAATAAGTGAAATTTATAAATTTTTCATATGTACATTTCTATTTATATAAATAAATCCTTAAGGCATTACAGAAATTTGCGTTATTTTTCTGATCCCTTAACAAAAAAATATATAAAATTATATTATTTAATATTATTTTTGTAAAAATAATTTGGTAATCATTATATTAAACCCTTTTTCTTTTAGAATTAAAAGACAACGAGGTTTGAAGTGAATTTTGCATATAAGAGAAAAATGTCGGACAAAGAAGCAAAAATCACTGAAAAATTAGCACAAATGGTGGCTACTGAACAGTACTATTATGTGGCCATAAAAGGCTCGCCATTTTCAATGGATTGCGTAGCCTTCGGATTAACAAAGGACGAAATCCTGGCATTGACGAAAAGATTCCCTAATACAGGGACAGACGTCGTTAATGGCGTCGTAATAAAAGGTTAAACATTTTTATTTGAAAATTAATCCTTTTTTGCAAGAATGTCACCGTTACGATTTTAACATGAATTTGTTACCTATTCTATTTCTTAATAATTGAAAAAATAATTCGTAGACCTTCTTGTAAAATATTTTATTCAAATAAAATATTTTGTTTATAAATAAAAAAAAAAAATGTAATTTTTAACATTTCAGGTTCACCACTCAGCGTTATAAATGCCCTTTCCGAATTAGGATATAGAGTGGTTTGCAGCACCGGAGAGGCCGAAATATTATGGACACTTCAAAGAGAAATTTAAAGCTTAGATCTTCGCAACACCTCCGAACGTCTCGCAGAGTGAACTTACCGTACAATTTCGTAATGATTTAAATGTAACGCGTCGAAGAATGCCGTAACGAGATTTTAATTTTACCGTCGCCCACGACCTTTGCGTGGCACGATGGGTAAAAGAAGAAGAAAAAAAACGTATATCCGGGCGATTCTTGGAAATTTTACGATAAATCTTCTGAAAGAATTTACCTTGTTTTAAAGTATATTTTAGTATCACTCATAATCACAGGATTTTCAATGAAACGTACATTTTTGAGGACCAATTTTTATTGAGAAGCATTTTATTTTACGAGAGAACAAACAAAAAAACGAACTGAAAGGTATTTATATACTTAAGAGCAGTGTGCGATAAAAAAGAAAAAATAACATAGGTACTAAATGCATTTCAGTCTTTGATTTCTTATACAAGAAGTATATTCAGTATTTTTGATAATTTTACCAATTTTATCGCGACGTCTTTTTAAGATTCCCTATACGAAAAAGAAAAATTGTGTCACGATTTAAGGTGCAGCTTTTAATTGAGAGAAAATACGCTTAAGAGGCGCGATGAAACCAATTGAGAACGGTTGAATTCGCATTTTGCAAATTTTACGTATGAAAACTGCATTGCAAAGATTTTTGAGGGAGCTCACTTTTATGACTCATATCTATAACATTCCAAAATTCAATGTGCGGATGAACGAAAGACAAACTGAACGAAACAAATTTTCAATATATCTTCGTTTATTTTTTTGTTGCGTTCGTTAAAGAAGGAAAGTCATAATTTAAACAAAACAAATTGTCAGTACAATGCCTACGAGATTTTCTTGTGCGTTTATATATATTTTTGAAAAGTGTTTTAAACAAAAAAACTTTATTTAATTTATTTTGTACTGATGTTTGAGAAATGAATATTAAATGTTATATCATGAAATTATTTGTACTTATTAGATATTAGAGTATTTAATACTAAAGATACTAGACTAAAGTTATCGATCTTTGCTCCAGATTTTCGCCGATTTTCGATGTTTATTCTTGAAAAACGAACAATGGAATGCATGCATTTATTTTGTTCGTTCTAAAAAAATAAGCACATGTAGAGAATTCAGATTCAATTGTAATGGAGACTTTTTCTCCATTTGAGAAGTAAAGCGTTTAGAGAATGACAGGAAAATCATATATAGAAAGTAGCAGAAGGAAATACAATGTTTCAGAATGTTACTGAAAGAGTTTACGAAATACATAAAATCAAAAGTTAATACAATAGCAGCTATAATTTTCAATATAATCATGTAACAAGTAAATCAGTGATTACAAATCTGATGAAAATCGATAAATATTGTGCAATAATAGTTGCATTGAATAAATATATAAGAGTCTTTTGAATACACTATAAGAGTCTTTTTTTTTATATTAAAATGACCAATACTGATTTGTCATACTGGTTTATCTTAAAGATATATATAATTATTGAGTAGCCTTTGTTTTTACATGAAAACTACATATTATGTGGCCTATATAGTAGTACTTAATCGTTAATTATATGATTTAGGAAGAAAGAATATGTTTAGCGATCATTATAATTTATGAACCTTATACTAATGCCTTAAATCAATGAATTGTATGTTAACTTTGTCGTTAATGATTGTCTGTCTATTTTATGAAATTTCTATACTGATTCTACTATATTATGAATGAGTAATTAAAGTATAACTTATATTTGTGCTTTGTATAATGTAAACATTTATGTTATCAATTATTGTAACAATATAAAAATTATCTAAATGTTTATAATTCTTTCAATTTACCTTATCTTGTAGATCCAAGCTTATGATTATCTATGCTACAAAAATTTTATTTTAGTACTTTGCAGATAATCAGATATGGAATCAACTAAGCATTTACACGATGACGATTCATGCTCTAACTGCAAATCTGGAGATGCTGTCAGACAAACCTTATCAGAATTAGACTTTGAACGTGGTATATGGTATGCAGGTGTGTACATGTTAACATAAATGAAGAAATTCCATTTTATTTTTGCATTTTATTTTTCCAAGTCACTTAATTGTTTGTATTCAATCTTTTCTTTTTTAAAAGAATTTGTTACTATCCTTCAAAATTCATTTATGAAAAATTATTCTTTTCTACAGTACATTAGTAATTAAATTTAATACTTTAATTATAGCTCAATATAATGATCTGGAAAGAGTAAGATCCCTTCTGAATAAAAACACTTCTCCTGACATAGAAGATTCAGCTGGCTATACTGCTTTGCATTATGCAGCCCGTAATGGTCATGATAAAATTTGCAGAGAACTCTTGACTCGAGGAGCCAATGTCAATGCAGTTACTAGATCAGGAAGAGCAACACCTCTTCACAGAGCAGCAACACAAAGACACGTTCACATAGTGCAATTGCTGCTGAATGCTAATGCAGATGCAAATATACAGGATGCAGATGGTTTTACCGCTCTTCATCGAGCAATAATGTCTGACTGCGACCCAGTTTCCAAGCTTCTGATAGCTTATACAGATCTGACTTTGAAAGATAATACCGGTTGCACCGTAAAAGACTTAGCAGAGAAAAAGAACAAGCAAGAACTATTTTCATAAAGTAAAATACCTCCTACACTTTAATGTTTATAACGTAATCTGTAACAATAAAAATTAACTGTCCATTAAAAAATCATGATGCAATGCAGCATATAACACAATCGCTGCGCTCTCAGAAGAATCGTGCTTAAGTATTTAAAAAAAAAAAAAAAAAGAAGTTTATTTAAAAGCCTCGGGTTAGGAGTCACGAAAGGAATGCAAATAGATGTCATTTCCTACAAAAACGCCCTGAAAAGAAAAACAAATTTGCATGTCCGCTGAAAAGGCACAGTGATGTAACGAAGGTAGCGCCTCGGGGAGCGACAAAGGCCGCCTCCTTTCTGCTCCGCTTATCAGTCGGTGTAATGTACTCCTCGTATACCTCGCCGAGGCGCTTCCGAGTCGCCGTCCTCCGCGTATATACAAGGCATCACATGCCCAGAGATATATTCGGACGGGAGCGTCGCAAAACGAGCGATCGCGCGCGGCGCGCGAAAAAAGTCGATAACGGCAACGTGGAACGGGAGGGGAACGGGCAGCGGCTCGCGTAACTGGGACATTTACCTTGCGGCCGCTTGGCTGTGTGAGTGAAAGGGGTCCCTCGGAGACTAGGCGAGCCGCGCTAGAGAATGCTCGGCGGGTCGTGCTCTTGATATTGAATCAGCTCGTGCGACATCGGAGGCCCTCGGGTGTCCCCGCGCGGCGACGGGGCGGGGAGAGTGGCGAACGGCGCAGTTTCCGCGACTCCGGCTCGGATGGTGCTGCCACCTAGGGCCCCCCCGAGCGCCCGGCCGCGGCGCGTCTGCGCGGAGCCGAGCGCTCCGTGCAGTTGGCAGGCCGCGCTGGGGCCGACTCCGGCCAGTCGCAGTGCACGGACGAAGCAGCACGCCGTCCCGCGCGTGTGTGCGCACAGAAAGCAAAGCGAGCGAGACCCGAGAGGCAGCAGTAAGTAGCGGCAGCGGAGGGCGCCGAGGACGCGGAACACCAGGAGGTGATCCTGCAGGAGGCGCGTTGGGAGCAGGAAGCGTCGCCGGAGAGGCCGAGTGCGCGAGTGCCGCGAAGGTGTGTATCCGCGGGTAATCGGTGCCAACCGCGCGGCTGACGTTTAACCCGCAAGCAGGCGACGGGAGCAGCGGTGCCGTGTGATGATGTCAGTGCGCGAGTGAACGACGGAGTACACCTGACCCTGGGGGCGATTCGCGCGCGTCGGTGCGCCACGTACACGGCGCCCGACGACGACGACGACGTTCGTATCTCGGGGGGATCCGCGCCCAGTGTGTGTGTGTGTGTGTGTGAGTGTACCTGCGCGAGCGCGCGACACATTGGGGGTACACATGCGCGGTGTGGGTTTGCGGGTGTATGGGTGAGGGGGGGGGGGCGACCCGGAGGAGGCGCTCGGGGGACGGGGTCCGCGAGGAGTCCGAAGATCGGGCGGCGCACACCGTGCGTGTCCCGCTGGAAGCCGCGTGTCGTCTCTCTCGCACCCGCGAGGCGCAGTCGGCGCCGAGACGCACTCACACAGCCGCGGCGCGCCTCGAAAACAGTTGTTGACCGAGCACGGCGCGCTCTCCGGGGCCACCGGGACGAGGAGGGGGGAGGGGGGCGCACGCACACGCGCACGCCGCGGCCCCAGCAGCAGCGCCGAGAGGGCATCGCCGAACCTAACCTCGCTCGGTCGAGAGCGTACGCCTAACCTAACCCCGTGCACGGGAGATCGTGGAGAGCAGCAGCGAGCAGCGGAGCGCGTATAAAAGGAGATCAGTCCTTTGCGTCGCCACGGGGAGCGAGCGTTCCGTCTCTCTCTCTCGCACCCGAGGGCATTCGCGATTTATCGACCGGCCGGCCGTCGATCCGCGCTCACCTGGATCCCACGCCGCGGCACCGGTGCCCGGGAAAGCTGTGCGCGAATGCAGGAGCGACGAGGTTAGGAGCCGCGGAGGTAAACATCGTACCGAGTGATTTTTTGATGTTTTTTTTTTTTTTTTTTTTTTTTTGCCACACTTGTGTTCGATCTCTGTGTGTCTGCCGCCGCTCCCCTCCTCAACCGTAGGCGGCCGATGCGAATCTCGTGCAGTCGTCCGCAATTGGCGTGCGCAGTGCGCGAGCCACGCGCATTCCTGCTGCGACTTTTTTTCTGCGAACGTAGGCAGCGTCGACGTCAACGACCGCGACTCGGAATTTCGGCAGCGCCTCCCGCGTCCGCGGCCGACAACCGCGCGCCCGGAGTCCCTCGGCAGTGCGCACGCAGGACGGTTTGTTGTGCTCCTCTCTTTGGCCGGCGACTCGAGTTTCGCGGGGCTCTCGGCCGTTTCCTGGAAGTCTTAGGCGGGCGGGCAGTGCAGCCCGATGAAAAGCGCCTCGCGGCGCGCGTTGCGCTGCTAAATAAAATACAGACCGACTGTATACTTGTACTCCGCGAATGTGTAACGGTTGCGCGAGTGCACTACTCTAGGACTGCGTCATTTTTTTTGTGCGTATTTTTTTTTTAACGTTGTGGCTGCGTTTTGACACTTGGCGAGACGTTGGTAAATATACAGTTTTTGTGATTTCTTTTTTTGTTTTAACACGGCAATCGTCGTCCTGGTTGGAAACCTTTAGTTTTACAGTTTTTTCTTTCTGTCTACTTTGGTGATTAGTAAATGTCTCTTTAAATTCGGTAGTTATTTGATGTGCAGATGTAGAACAATCTAATGTAATCTCACAGTTTTTTATTCTAAAACTTGTAGATTTAACGATAAAAACTTTTGACAATGAAGAAATTAGTGTGCCACTTACATTATCGAAAGTTTTTAATAATGAATGTAAATAGGGCATTAAATTCATTAAATAAAAATTTATTACAAAACGACGTATGTTTGTTACTTTATCGTGACATTTTTTTTCACATATTGTAACAGGTGACACTGTACTATACATTGACTCCATTCTTACCTGAAGCTTATGAATAAATACAAACATGGCGAATGAGACTATCTTTATCACTACCGAGATAAACAGATTAATGCATTTTTTGATTAATACAACAGTATACTCTTTTGTGTTAATTTAATAAATTATTTTGTGAACCAAACATTTTACCTTTAAACAAAAACAATAGTTTACATTCATTTCCATAGCCAATCGACATTGTTAACGTGAATTGAAAATTCTAATGTGTATATACAGCAGCAACGTAAAAAGAAAAAGAAAAATGAAATGTCAGAAAAGTAATTATATTTAATAAACCGCTGCCGCTGTCTAATTCCGCGCGCAACTTAAAATCTGCGTGAGAATAATCAATAACTGACGCCTGCGTGAAACTTAATTACTCGAGGCGCTAGCCACAAAACACCAGTGTATTATTTTTTTTTTTTTCCATTTCACGCGGCGATCGATCAGCTGAAATGAGAGAGCCACGAGAACCGCTCGTTCAAGCCGCAGCTAACACCCAACAGCATCGTCCAGCTCCGTTCCGACAGTTCCCCGGGAAGTTTGCTTCGCCGGGATTTATCGGCGAAATCCCGATGGCTAGCCCACGAAGGGAGCCGCGATGGAGGAGCGAGCTTTCATTAGAAGCAAAGGCACGCACGTTGCGTTTCGTGCGGGGTAGGGGGCCTCCGTTCACCGTGAATTTGCCGTCTTCTCGGGCGCGCGGCTCCCCCCGCGGATGTTCGCGCGCCTCAAGGTTGCGGAGCGAAAATACCGGCCGACGTATCTCCGCTCCCTCGTCGATTTTATTTTTAACGGGCTCCCCCGCGTTTCTTTTCCTCTCGCGTGCACGCTCTAGCTCTAGAGCGGAGAAAAATAACGGAAGCGCGCAACCAGCTCGAAAACAAATCCCTAACGCACGTTTCTCGTCCGCAGGTGCAGCAGCAGGAGCAGGAGCAACGGAAGCAGCGACGGCGACCAGCCGAGTCGAGTGTCCGGTACTGGCGAGGACCCCGTAACGCCACGGCGTGGAGGCGCGCTGGTCGCGCGTACCAGTGCGGGTGACGACGGCGCGTAGTCTCCGAGAGAGCGGCCGAACGCCAGGCCGGCCTCGGTGCCGGTACAGACTCACCGCGTGGGAACAGTCGGCCCGCGGTGTGCGTGTCGACGAATTGTCGCAGTGTGCTAAACTCGAGGAGGAGGAGGAGGAGGAGAGGACGCCTGGTGCGGTCCGCGAGTGAATAAATTGATGCTTCTTTTGCGCGGTTGGTGATATATATTATATACGCCCGCCACGAGTCTAAGGAATCAGTGCTTGAGTGGAGTGATTAGAAAGAGCGGGGCTCGCGGGTGGGTTATGAAGGCCCACCGACGACTCGGCGAGTGGTGAGTGTGTGCCGAGGCCCCGTTTTTTTTTTTTTTTTTTTTTCTTTCCGTCAAAATTTTGTTATTTTGGCGATACTACCGGTGATTACTCCTCGAACCCCCGGCTGCCTCGGGCTGGTGAAGAGCGAGGTGTGAAGAGGACCTCGTCGCAGTGGCGCGTGACGTCGTTGCCTGCGAGCGACCAGCGCTGACGACGCTACGACGGAACATCCTCGACGCTTCGTAGCCACGCCTACCCTCGATGAGAGGAGGCACATGTCCATTGCTGTCGCTGAAAATGCAGGGTGAGTCACGCTGAGCACACACTTACGCACTGCCATATAAACATATGTATAATGTATACGCACTTTTGCTCTCGAGCTTTCCCCGAGCGAGATCAGCTGATTTAAACTCCCCCACCTCTCGGTGGCCGGCTATCCCGCTGACCGATTTCTGCGGAGCTCCGATTCCGGCGTCGCCGGCGGCCTGTGCCTTTGGTCGCGCCACGCCGGAGAGAGAAGGAGGCGACGTCGGAAGGTAGTGTGCCTCTCGCCAGAGAAAGAGCCACAGCGCCGCGAGCGTTGGGGGGAGAGCCTTGGCCCGGATACCCGCGGCGCGTCGCCGCTGACTTAACCCTGGATATCGCGCTCTTGCCGGAGAGTCTCTGCACACGCCGCGCGAAGCCCGACTTTTCACCTCGCCTCGTCGTTGTTCCTTCCATTATATCGACGCGCGCGAAGCATTATATGACACCGCTGGAGCCCACGGAAAAGCTTCGCTCTTCAATTTCTCTTTTCTCTTCTTTTTTGTTTTTTTACGTAACGCAGCAGTCGAAGGCGACGGTATCGCTGCCTTACGTGTCTCGCCGAGAAGTGGGTGCACGTAATCAATATTTAGACTCCGATAAGATGTGTTTTTTTTTTATTATTTTCTTTTTTTTTTAGAAATAAAATACCTGAACGATGCGACGCGTAAATTCTAATTGAAAAGATAAACAATCGAGTAAACTGCAAAGGAAGACGTTGACGATCGAACGAATAGGTAAAATTATATATGCGTACGTATGTATTCGGGCTCGAGGAATCCGGCACTTTGGAAGCGTCGTCGCTCGTTTTGGCTCGTGATCGGGGGGCACGAAGTGGGCCGCCGGCGCCTCTCTCGCTCCTACATACCTGCATCGAACTTGGGCGGCGCGTATTATACGCGGGCGCGCGCTTCGAAAGTTTCGCTTTCGCGCCCTTGGCCGCGCCGCGGCGAATTTTTCGAAAGCGAGAGCGTGATCGCGCTCGGCCGTGCAGGCAGACCGGAGCACGGCGCACACGGCCTAGTATAGACGCGCTCGCTCGCGCACCTGTTATTTCCACAAAAGCGATTCTTACTCTCCTGCCTCCCTCCTCCCCACCCCCTTGCGTGGTGCTGGCCGCAGCGGCTTTTCAACGGGGGCCCCGGGAACGGAGCAGCTCCGCTTCCTTTCTGCGTGTCTCTCGTGCGCGTCTCTTTCGCGAGGATCCTTCGAGTCTCTCTTTCTCGGCGGAACAATTACAGAAATTCCTCTCTACTCTCGCAAGAGAGAGAGAGAGCAATTTCTTTGTCTCTCTCTCTTGCGCGCTTCACTTTTTATTGCGAGCTGTGCGCTATTGGGTTATATGCGAGATTTCGCTTTTTATGGTGCTCTTTAGCGGCGCTGAGTGGCTGCAAATGAACTTTGCACCACGTGAGATTTCTCGTCTCTCTCTCTCTCTCTTTTTATTTTCCTCCTTCTCCACGGCGTTCGGTCGGCCTGAAGCTACAATGCGTGTGCGGCCAGGAGAGCGCCTTGTATTCTTTCATTAGCGAGCACACATCCTTCTTGATTTTTATCGAGCGTATACCCCTGTGTATATGTGCGTATCTAGTTACTGTTTCGCAATAATTAACGCACACCTCGCGCTCGCCGCGCATACACTCGTAACGTGCTCTTCTTCTTCTTCAAGTGCTCTCTGCGCGCCCAAGGTAAATAATATGATTAGCGGTCGCATAAAACGCCGCGAAGATCTATACACGCAGCGGCGAAAAAAACGAGCGGAGAGAGCCCTTCGTTATATTCGTCGCGGCGCTGCTTATTACAATATAAAGAGTGCACTTTTCGCACGTTGTTAGTTCTAATACGGAGAACGTACGGCCTGGTGTTGTAGATCGTGCATGCCGCGGAATTCCTCTAAATAGGCGAGTGCGAGCAGCTGCTACATTATGTAACTATTCTCTCTGCCCCTCTCGGTGCCCTTTTATTAACAGAAGCGGCGCGTTTTGAAAAATAAACAAGGCAAAATAATATGTAGAGTGCGAAAGGCGTCGCGCGCGATGTTCGTCGCCGTGAAAAAAAAAAAAAATAAATAAATAAATAAAAAGAGGAAGAAATGTGCTTTTGTTGCCTCTAGGCGGTATAATTGAGTAAACGACGGCGATATCCGGCGCAGAGAGAGAGAGAGAGAGAGAGGAAGCCTTTAAAAAGTTCGCCCGCTCGCTCTCTATACACACCTCCCCTGACCCGCCACTCTGTCGATCTTTAGCTTTGGATTTTTTCTGCGCGATGCAAAGCGGACGAAGGTTGCAAGCACGAAAGCCCGGCTCTCGGAGCAACGCACTCTACGATCATGCAGTTTGTGCATCTCCGGCTTCACGTTTGTACACCCATACTATCCTCATGCAGCACATCGCATAGTATTCTCCTCGTGGTTTCTAAGAAAAAAAATTCGAAGGAAAGGCAGAATGAAAGAAGCGCGTTGAAAAGGAAGGAGTAGGTATACGAACGCAAAAAAAAAAGAAGGAGCGTACGCGAAAAGAAACGAGGAGTCGCGAGATTTGGGTAAATGTGCCGTTGCTAATGCAGGCATTCGCAGAAATTCGCGCTGCTCCGTCTTTGCCGGGGCAGAGGAGAGTACCGAGAGCGGCGCGCGTCATACGTTGCGGTTTACGCTTTGTTGAGGATAGCCATCTTTATGCGCCGCCGAGAGTCGGCCGGGGCGCTCGCACCGCGGCGTTATGCCGCGCGGCGATATTCTCCGTTTCTGCGGTGTGAACGACTCCTTCGTCCTTGAACCTATTAGGCGCCCGAGACTCCGCGCGCTGCGCCGATATATATTCCGTCTTCTTTCTTTCTCGCGCGCGCGCTCGCGGCTGCGGCACACTGCGCTGCTCCTGTGCCTCCCTTCGGGCGTCCGTTAAGCCTTTATGCCTGCGCGTCCGTCCTAGACTCGCTTCCAAATCCCCCCTTTTGTATTTGCCTGCCTCTCTTTCTCTCTCTCTCTCTCTCTATTCTTCCTCTCGCTCGCTCCTTTTCTTCGACGCGACTCTCCGCGCGGAGCTCCTATTTGCTGTGTGCAGACATGACTAACGTACACGTGCAACTTATCCTTGCGTTTCGTACACTTGTACTCCATTCATCCTTTCTTCGAGTGTCGGATTCATTTTTTTATTTTGGTCGCTGATTTCGTTAAAAAAAAAAATTAAAAAAAAAAAGAAAGAAATAAATTTATTTGTAGCGAATTTTTATGGATACGATCGATCTTTTGATGGACGGCATCTTTTTTCTTCGGCGGCGGACTTTCGGTTTGATACTCCCAAGGTGAATCGTTAATGTGGATTATTACACTTCAGCGTCTCTCGAAACTCCGAGTGGAGATTTTTTTTTTTTTGCCACTCTTCGAAACTTTCATTTTCGTGAGGTTTTAAAAAGATTGCTTTATATATTGCATAACGGCCGCGGCCTTTACAGTGCGATAATCACTCCGTTAACTACTTTCAAATAGGCTACATTGTTCGCTGATGTATTAAAATCTTTTCAGTTGCGATAAATCGTTGGGAAATCGACCAAAACTAAATTACAATCAAAAGTAATTCTTCTAATACTCATGATACGCGGATTTCTCGTTAAATTACTCTAACGGCGGTGATAATGAATGCTGACCCTATCTAATCTGGCTCTCGATACGAAACGAATTTAACGAAATTTCGCAAGCCTCCGTACGGTAATTATGAATATCAAGGGTAGTTATCGCACTTTGCTAATAAATTTCCGTTTTTGAAATAAAATTGGAAAATATAAATATATTTCTTTTTATCAAAAAGCGTTAGAAACGGTACACACACTGAGCGCCGAGTCAGTTGTCGAGTATTTAATTTACACTTTCTTCTTTTTCTTTTTCTTTATTTATAGAATCGTACACACGAAAGTGCATTGCCTCGATGGTTTATCGCATTTTGACTCGCGCTTATTTCGTCGTCACTTTGAATATTCAAATTGCTGCTCGCTGATAAGGCTCATGCTGGACAATGAAATTTGTCAAGTTCAAAGGACTAAGACTGGGCCATTAAAAGGTTAAAGCCCCGGGAGGGTTTACTTGAGTTTCTTGCCCTTACGATACGCAATAACAGAGGAAATACTAAATCGCACGAAATAGTAAAGGAGCGAAAATGAATAAAAAACGGAATGGCCAAAACGAAAGTACCTCGCTCTTCGATTAACATCGACTGAGTCAATGCTTTGACGCAGAAGTAGGAATGACCTCACGTATACTGAAAAATCGCCTCACGAGTATTTTATCTGCATTATTCTCAATAGTTCTGATAACATGTAACAATTTTTTTATTTTGTATTATAGAATACCGAATATTTATTTAATTATTTTTTTTTTTTAATTCGGTGATTGTATAACATTATTTTATTTTTTATATATTCTATTAATATATTCCTTTAGTTTTCCAAAAAGTCACGTCCAGGAATGCACTCTTACATAGAGATTGAACAAATATGTATTTTTAATAAATTCTTATTTTTAATTAAGTTCATACTAAGATTTTTTGCGAAATTTAAATTAAATTATTTTAATAGTACGATTTTCGTGATAAACATTTTTGTGCGAAATGTATTGAAATTACGGATAATCGTTTAAAATAATTAACAAGATATGCACGAACCATTTTACTGAGTCAGAGATATTTGCCTGAAGCTTAATTAAAGTTTAAGATATTTATAAAATGCAGCTCCTTTTTTGTAAAAAAAAAAGAAAAGAAAATTTAAGTAACAGTGTGAATTTGCATTCCCGTTGGAGTTCTCATTCGTGTAACCACTCCTTTCAAGAAGGAATCAAAGTTTTATTTTACATTCTAAAATGGTATCATGGTTCAATTCTATCTGACCTTCATCGGTAATTGTTCACGAATGTTTCAACCTTTGTTGAAAATCCTTCACACTTTCAAGCATGCTTGCAGGATATAGACTGGAGTGCCGTAAATATTTGACGCCGATTACATTCTCATGTAAATTGTACAGCATATTTCATACTTTCTCTTAATCAATCGCATTAAAAAAACCCCGATGATTAATTATTCGTCATCAAATACTTTTATCCTTTCATTCTCAACAGTAAAAAAAAAAAAAAAGATCGTAATTCCCTCGTTGTAACAATAGCACCTTCTAATCGTAACCCAGTCGATGTGTCGTAACGTCAATTTTTCAAAAAAAAATCTCACCGATTACAAAACTAAACCACAGAGCCAGTCGCAAGCTTGACTCATCCCACAAACTTCTCACGTCGCGACGTCGATGATGTACACTACACTCGTTCTACAGGTAAAAGCGCGCAAATTTGGCGAGGTACGGTAAACGACGCGCTTATCTTCGTAGGCATTTTCTTTTTCCTCCTTCGCCTCTCTCTTGGCTGCTTCGCGCGCTGAGCTTATCGATGCGCTAAAGCGCCAATAATGTGCGCGCCGCCGGCGAGAGGAAACGATTATGCCTAACGAATGCAAAGGTAATACGTCCCGTACGGGATTTTCCTTGGGCTCCTCGGAAGCTAAACACACGTAACTCGAGGCTCGATATAAACGTGGCGTGTGCGCGTGATCGAGAAAATCGATTTCAAGAATGGCTTTCCCCCTTGGCTCTCGGGCGTGCGCATACGCACGCCTTCGTTAATAAACGCCGTGGGAATTCAAGTGACGCGATTACAATGAGGAACGCTGCGCCGAAGTGAACCGTTGAACTTCATTTTTATTTTTCATCCAGGGAGCAAGCAGCCGCAGAAATTCTGTGTAAATTGAATTCGACTATTATGGTAATCGAGTAGGCGTGATAAAATTATTGCACTAAATAAATGCTGGGCTATGAGATTACCGCAATGTCGGATTTTGTTGATTGATACGAATAAAGTGATTGTCGTCGTGTCATTATGCGAAAGCTTTTGACCCAGAAATTAATGTTCACTTTCCATTAACTTTTTTTATAAATATTAAAATGCGGACGTTGTTTCTGCGTAATATACTCTCTTAATCTGAATTAGTGAACTTTCACTAATTCGAAGTGAATAGTCACTTTTTGAAATTGCTAAAAGTAT
>JAWWEN010000009.1:2779051-2789801 GCA_035582955.1 Sycophila texana
TTCATTATTCGATACTAGAAAGCAATTCCCAAAGTTTCATCCAAATCGGTGACCCAGAGGTGAGACACTCTCCTGGTCAGGTTAGATACCGATGAACCATAACATACATAATGAACGAAATATTTTAATATTTAATAATTTTTTGTCAGCATTTTGTAGTAATTTAAGTAGTAATTAATTTTCTAGCGTTTTTTTTTGCAAACATCTTTTTCTCTGCAAATTTGCTTTACAATTTTAACGCTCAATGTAAACATTGAACACGTAATGAGTTGTAAGCAAGTTCACTGTCGGTCAGCGTTAAATGAGCAATACGGAAAATGGTTTGCAGCAAAACTAAATAAAACAGAGTCTATGTAATGAAATTTGCTATCAATAGAAACATTCGTGGCATTTGGCCGCGTTCGCACTCTCGATACTCCGGTCATTGTGTCATCTTTAACGACGAGAGTCTACGTCAGAGATTCGCTAGTCACTTTACTACATCACTGATTTCGCTCAATAAAACTTTTTTAAAAATAATTTTATTATATCCAAATAATACTGATTAATAATAAAATAACTTAATTCGAGTACTTTGTAATTAACATTGAAATTAAGTAATATTTTTATGAATATTCTTTTATTAGTTTAATAATAACGAATTTTTCTTTTTGTTACAGGTGAGTTGTGAAATTAATTACCATTAACAGAATTTTCTTTCAATTAGATGAGTAAGTTTTGAAAATATTATTATCTTTCATAAGTACACTAATTGCTTGGTAAAGATCAAATCTCCGTATAAATTACCAAGCAAAGTACCATAAGTAATTTGTAATATCATTAGTAATATTGCGCTCCATAATTACAAATAAAAAATACATTTACACTTTTAAAAAAGAACAAATTGTATCTTTCTCAATCATCTTAGACAAAAAAAAAAGGCTATTAAATCTTAAATCTGAGCTATTTTTATCAATTCGAAATACTTTAACTTTACTCAAACAAAGTTTTTGTTATAAAATAAAAAAAAAAAAAGCTAATCACCAAATAAACCAAGTACTGCTTTTTCAAAATGATAAAATTTGAAACTACTTAAATGAAATAGAAAAGGAAATGAACGATCGTTAAGGTAATACTGCATCTCGTGTGTCAAAAAAGGTCTCATTAAAGTCAAAAAGTAATTACAAAGCGGCGCTCGCACGTGTAGCTTCAATCATGCTCGCAGCTCCTTAAAAGATCATCATCGGCGAAGTCAATGGCGCCGGTGCAGAAAGCCGAGAAAATTTACATAACGTAACTGTACAGTTGTAAAAGAAAAAATGTAGGCCAGCGGCGCGGTGGCGGTCAGCGTGGCTGCGCTGCGGATTATTTTCACGCCGGTAGCGTAAGGCCGCGACGCGGCGCAACCAAAAAAAAAGAAGAAAAAAGGAAAACAAAAATCGAATCTTCATTTTCAGTTTCGAGCGAAATAAGTCCGGGTGGGTCGTAGGTCCCCGTTGTGGCTTTCTCGCGTGACGCTGCGCGCCGCTGCTGGAAGCGAGGCGAAACTTTCGCCGGCGCGTTATATCATAGACAAGCGCGCGGTGCGCGGAGACTCGGCGAGCGGCCGAGCGAGAGGATTTCTCAGGGTCAACAGCAGGCAGGCCAACGCACACACGTACACGCGAGATCGCGAGCGAGCGCCTGCGCGGCCCGTATTTCGTATCCGCTCCTTCCCCGCGCCGCCTTTCCTTCGCGGGCCCGCCGCCTGCATCATCTTCCTGGGGCCGCGCGCACGCACACGCTTCAAACTCGTAGTTAGGCTAAGGCCGAGCTCTAAACCGGATCCTCTTCCCCGAATATGTGGGCTCTAGCGAAATTCGTCCATGCCGACCTCGCTCCTCTCGCTTCCTCTCCCTCTCTCCTTCGGCTTCGCTCCGTTCGCCTAGTAATGGTGCTCTTCCCTCTTTCTTGACCCTCAATTCGCTTACCCTCTCTGGCCCCAGACTCCGCGCGCTCTACCTCCCCTCCTTTATAAGCTAGCGAACTCGAGCTAGAAGAACGAATGCGAGAAGGGAAAAAAAAAAAGGAGAAGGAGGGAACGGCTGCGAGAAACCTTGAATAAGGGCTTGAATTTGCCGGCTTTTTCGCCTGAAAAATTCGATCGTTTCTACCCAGCTGCTTTGTTTCGAGCCACTTCCCTTTCTCTCTCTCTCTCTTGCACAAATAAATTCTCTACTCTACTCTCTTTCTCTCTAGACAGGGTCATTTTGAACGCTGCCTTTTTTTTTCTCTCTCGCGACCAGCGAGATATTCCCCTTCGTTCGCCGATTGCTTTATCCGCCGCGCACCGCCAAGAAAATCAATGTCACACTAATTTGATGACGCAATTCTATATAAACTCCGTCGTTACACCAGAGTGGCCCGGCCCGTACGCGTTGATCCGAAACAATGCCTTATCAAAGCGCCTCGCTTAGCTTCTGCATAAACAAAGGCGCGATAAAAGCCGATTTGATGCGTTCCAAAATTTCCGCGCTCCGAGCGAGCAATGCGAAAAAAATCCGCAAAGAGAGTCCCATCGGCCGAGCAACGACTCGCAAAATATAGCACACATGCAGAGCGCGCCGAAACATCCGACAGAGCGGAGCGGCACGCAGCAACTCGTTCGTCGCCTTTTTCTCTCCCGCTCCGCCGAGCAGAGTGGAAATTTCGCGACAACTGGCTTTATCGCTCGCGCTCGCTGCAGTGTCAAGTTCGAGGCGCACTGAAAAGAGGAAAAAATAAGAAGTTTCCCCCCCTCGGGCTTTTTCGCCGGAGTCCCTGTATAAAAGCGCGTGTGCCGCGTCACGTACATCGCGCATACATTCTCGCCTCCTTGGCAACGCGGCGGCGAAGATCCCATTTTTCGCGTTTCCGATCAGATGCCACGGGCACTGTTGTATTATGAAACAGCCCCGGCGTTTTGCTGGTCGTTCCTTTGTGCGTGCAAAAAAAAAGGAGCAAAGAAAACAGGAGGAGAGAGAGAGAGAGAGAAAGAGAGAGAGAAGAGCCATCGGCGACCGCACGCATTTCCGATGAGAGCGGACGGACGCGCGCGACTCACCCGCGGGTGAATATAGGCAAAAAAGACGCGGAGGCAGAAAAATTTTTAGCGCGAGGAGGAAATAGCGCGGCGCGCGTGGGGCGAACGGGAGGCGAAGCAAGAGGGAGCGTGTGAGAGGGTAAAAAAAAAGGAAAGAGAGAAAAAAAAGAGAGAAGCAGGAGGCGCGCACGAGGAATGGAAAGGCGCAGACTCTCCGGGCCGGGACGCTCGGCGTCCAAGGTCGCGGCCGCTCACGTTTTATTCCAGAAACGATTTTCGGCTAGATCGAGATTTTTAACCGTCTATGCCGCGCTCTATACGCGCACCACCGCCTTCGTGAATGTATGTACGTATGTAGGTAAGATACGCGCGCACTTCGCAGCTCTTTTGTTCGCTCGGATGCTTTTGCGCTGCTTTGAGTTTTACGTTTCACAGCGGTCGAACTCTCGGTTTCGATACTGGGAAAAATCTCGCCTCCGCAATCGTTGCTACTTGCTCCCATTGTTTTTTCTCTTTTTCATTGTAGCCTTCTGTCTCTTTTTTTCTTTTTTTTTCTTTTTTTTTTTTTTTTTTTAATTGTTTTGCATCGCTTATTGTGATGGAGAAGCATCCCTTTCCCTTTTATTTTTGCAATTACTTTTGCGTACCTCGGCGGTATGTAGATTCAATAAAAATTCTAGCGTCGATTTGTATTTTTTCTTTGCCTTTTTCCGTTTTAGTATAATTCGCTACTTTGAATCGGCAACATTTTTGTACATGTGCAGTAATATTACACGGTATTGAATTATAGAAGTTAAAGACTGAAAAATCAGGAATAAACGAATATGTTGGTATTTTTCGTTCGAAATTTATTGAGTTAATGTATGTATGCAAAAGACGCCGGAACGTTTCTCGCAAAATTGATGGAAGTAAATGCCTTACTTCTGCAACAACCATTCGTAATGACACTTAATAATGCATCAACGAAAATAAATAATTGCATAAAGTACCGTGGGGGGAGGGGGGGGGGGCTTTTGGAGAACGGAAAAAATGCTCGACAAAGCGCGGCATAATGTGAAATAAATGTATCGTTTAAATGTACGAGTAATTATTAATAAACATTGTAAAGCCATTGTGTGGCGCGGCCTCAGTCGCGAGATTTTATGCCTTTTTGTGTAGGCAGTTTTTGCCCGTAAAACGATCTTATAATTAAATACGGCCTCGAGCGCCAAAGATCCGCAGAAGCGCCCGTACACGTCATCGATAAACCTTTTAGCTTTCAGTTATCTTTCGAGTGTTACTCCGAATTGCACTTTGTTCGGTCATCGATTCTATCCCCAAATATTTAACTTTTTTCTTTGCACTAATCGCCTCATTATAAACTCATTATTACACACCAAATTTTATATAACGTTTATATCGAATAATTTATTTACCTACTTATTGACTCACGTGACTTTCTTAATCAATTATTTACGATGGCAGCTGCAAGTGGATATTGTTTAAAACGACGTCAGTTACAAAGTTTTTATCGTTTCAACTATCAATTTATTCCACTTTCAGTACATTTTTCATTTAATCGCTTTAAATTGCGCAATAGACAGTCAATAATGCACTGATCAAAACAAGTTTTTCTTACGTTAAATTACTAATAAAGGGATTTCAGTGTAGTATTTTATCAATTATTATTACTGCATAACCGCTCGTGTCCCACTTAATTGAAAGTTTCTAGTAAAAAAAATTATAACCAGGTAACATTTTCTAGGTGAACGTAAGGCCGTAATTACGGTAAATTCCTAACGATTAATAAAAGCTTAGTTATATATCAAAGTAACGAAATCTATCAACTTTTACTTTTTTGGCGGACAAGTTCGTTTCTGACTCGATATTATCGCACTTAATTGAATTCACTACGGCGTCAAATGACAAGCATAAAATTAATTAAAAAAAAAAAACGTTAAATGCATCAGATAACGGTTTGATTTAGGAATAGCTATAAGTTGCATAATTTGACATTAATTCAAAAACATGTTCAAAAGACATTTGAAACGGCACGTAGGTACATATAACGAAACGCACAGTCTTCCCACAAAATTGTAGGCGTATTATTTTGAAAGCGAGCCTAAAGCGAAAAATAAGCGGGCAAAGCCGGCGAACAAGCCCAAAAAAAAGGTCGAAGTGAGACTCTATTATAATAATCAATATTTGGAGTCCACTAATCACACAATGTGAAAGTGCTTGGGCTCGGCAAACACATCGTCGGCGTGGGCGACAATTTTTTTTGTTATTTTCATCCCGGGCAAGATAAACAAACGGTCGCGCGGCTCGCGCACTTCCCCCAACAGTGTACAAAGTAAAACGTCATTAATCATTAGGAAAATCGCTCCTCGTACAATAAAACAGGCCGAGGAGGGAACGTCGGCTTCGATCCCTGCAAGAGACGCGCATCTCTCGCGGAGCGAATTCGCGCATTACGGTGCTCTCCTCCCTCGGCAGCGTTGAAAATTCGCCGTGGGAGTGAGAGTAAATAGGAAGCCGCGAGTTAGTCGCCGGGAAGGGGGTGGAGAGAGGAGGAAAGCCGGAGAGAGGGGGTGGGAGAGAGAGAGAGAGAGATAGACGGATGCCGCCCCGCTGGCGGAATTCCAATTTCCAGCGGCGCAAGAGAGAGCAAATTTATTTGCGTGCGCAAACGCGAGACCGAATACCGTTGCCGCTGCGCCTCGACCAAGTGCTCCCACGCCTCCGATTGATTTTGTTTATTAAGGCTCGAAGGTGTGCTCACCGCGAGGCGAGTGCACCTCCGATACCCCCCTCTGTTCTTTCTTTTTTTTTTTTACTGGCGGTGCGGCTTCTTCCTTCGGTTAAACCGCCGGTACTTCTTCTTTGCCCGTGGGGTGAGCTCGGCGAGTGAATTTTCATGTGCATTAAAAATTAATTGCTGGCTCTTAGAAGTAGATTTACGGAGGCCATACCTTTTTTTTTCTTATACCTTTGTCGCGCTATAGGGAATTTCTTGTTTAATTTACTATTGTAAGAGAGGAAATCACTTGGAACATAAGATGCGGTATGAATATTTTATTTACTTTATTTTTCAAACTTTGTATTATTTATTGATGTCGGTTGAATCGAGTATCTGATTATATTTGATAGAGAAAATCTGTCTGAATTAATTAGCATATTAAATTGTACGCAAATACTTCTTTGTCCTGTATATCATTTTTTTGTGAAATGAAAAAATTAATTTGGGAATTCGAGTAAAAAGGTTTTATTAATAACTTACGGTGAATAATTGAAGTCACACGTTTGAACAAGCTGAGAAAAGAAAAAAATGTGTATTTTGCGGGGTTATCAGAGTAGTGCGGCCAAATCAGCAATTGGATAGTCGATAACCTAATTACGAAGCGGCGACTGCCACCGCGGCTGCGCGAGAAAACGTCTTTCTTATACGATGTTACAGATTTTAGTTGAAAACATCGCCAGCACCTTGAATTAAACAACTACACCGTGAGAAAAAAAAAATTTACGAATTTACCTGGTCGATTCCGCGAAGTATTGGAAAAAAGTAACGCCGAGTAATAAAAAAATATTTGAAAAATATATCTATATAAAAAAGTAGAAATTTCTTTTAACACACACTCTTCACCGTCGAAATATCCGTCGACTAGTATCACACCCAGAGAGAGTACACCCCGACGCTCAATCCGCGTATATAAAAAAAAAAAATATTTAACGCACATCTAACTTTCCACTCTCGACTAGATAAAAAGAAAAAGTTTACCACAGCCGATGTGTAAAGCTCCAAAGCGAGCCAATACACCGCAGCGAAAAAACAACTTTTAATTTCATTTGCAATTTTCAATGAATGCCCACGGCACGATATTAAATGAAAAAAAAAACGTCGAAAAGGAAAAAAGAAGCGCAGCGTCGGCTCGCCTTTAAGCACGACCGAGCACAAAAGCGACAATCACCCCGAGAGTCCGCGCGCGGAGGCAAAAATTCAAAGCAAGAAAAGGACAGGCCTCGCGATTGGCCTGCAGAGTAAAAAAAGAAAAAAAATCTCCCAAGTCACGATGAATTATGTCAGCGCGCCCGCGCGAGGGCGCCTATAGGCACGCGGCTTGCGCCGCACGGACAAATCCCTGTTTTGTTCGGCGGCAGCGCGCGGACCCTAATGCGATTGTCTTTAATGATTCAGTGTTTCAACGCATTATACAACATCATCGCACCCGCTCGGCTCGCGCGCGTCGAGATAAATTGCAAAGATAAATCGAACGGAGGAGCCCGGAAGAAACGGCGCGGGAATTCATAACCCGTTGCCTCGAACTCACTCCCCCACCCGGCGACGTGTGCTCCGATGCAGCAGGAAGGAGAGGAGCAGCGAGTTCGGGTCGCGATGACGGAGGGAAATGAGTGATTTCGGTAATTCGAGGGCGACCCCTTCTCCGCACGTGGGTCCGCCGTACACGATTCACGAAAACAAAATCGGCGCTCGTGTGCGGCTAATTTTCTCCTCGTGATAAGAGGCCGCCCGAATTCGATTAAGCGTCAATTACCTTCGCTCGGCTATCCCCAGGATAAGCCTGGTGTGTTTTTCTGCTCCCTCGGGACGGGCTGCTTTTTTTCTTCTAACCCCCCAGCGTTAAAATTGAATTTGTATTATATACTAGTTTGTTTTTTTTTTCGCGAGAGAAGCTTTAATGTCTCCCCGGCAATCTTATCCGAACGGGGCAGATAAAGCGAAAAATATTATATACGTGCCTAACGCCCGATAGGCCCGTTGTTTTGGTGCGCCATACTCCATCACATATCTCATTTCAAATGCATGAAGGTCGTTAGGCTGAATTTCAACCGGGATCTTCGTTGTCGTCCTCGCGAAAACACCGCGGTCGAGCTTTTAGATCGACGGGAATCGACGAAATCCCTCGTCTAAATGCAAAGCGATATTTTCTTACACCAGCGCTCCTTTTTTGTTCGTGAATTAGCGCTTTCACTTGGCAGCTGCAAACATTTTTCGAGTCGCATTGCCCGACCTTTGAGCGTCCGCCTCAGCGCCTAAAATTTCTGAAGGAAAATCGGTAGAGACGAAATGAAAAGAATCATTACGAAATCCATACGCACCGACGAAACACACGAAAACGAGGAAAAAAAAAACGATATAATAATCCGAATATCACGACAAGGCCGTGCTTAACGCGAGTGCGCTATAATTTCAATAATGAGTATCGGAAATCAGGATAAAAGAGAGGAGAAAAAAAAAATGAAGAGAAATCCTCCCAGGAGATACGGAGAGGTGTGCGCGAGGTCGCGCGCGGACTCCTCGAGTGTTGCACCTACTGCAGTGAGGTCGACATCGACAGCCCATTACATTCCGTTTCAGTGTGCGGTAAAGTAGGATGTAACGCGCGAGACATAATAATCGTTACATCGCTCGCGCGGCGGCACACTGTGCCACGGGCGCTCACCGACGGTCGCACGGACACGCCGCGCGACAGTTATGTGCGTTTTGTTTAGAAAGTCCCGAGAGGATGGAAGGCCGCGCGAGCGATTACGGAGTTACACAAGCTTACGCATCGGGCTGTAGCGCGCATATCGTATATAGGAGCACTGCGCGGGGAAACCGAGAATACGAGAAGACACCTGCAAGGAGATTACATTTTATTATATTTTCGTTTCGATTTTTTTTTTTTTTTTTTTTTTTAACGTGAGTCTATGAGGGTGGTCAATTATTCGTAGATTTTTGCATCGACTTGTATAGTGCGCGTGCTCGGTTTTATACAAGAGCACTGCCCGGAGAAACGGAGAGTAGGAAAAGACACCGTATCGGCAAGGAAATATTTCCATTATATCTTCCTTTTGAATTTTCTTTTCAAATTCTAAGTCAATGGGGCTGTGTTTACGTAGTATATAGTAGCATATAGTATATATATATATAGCATATAGTAGCACCGCGTGGAGAAACCGCGAAAGCACGAGAAGAGATCCTCGTCAGCAAGGAGATATATTTATTATTCGTTAATTGAATTTTTTTTTTCAATTCTGAGTCGACGGGGGTATGCAGTTCGCGGATTTCAATTGTAAGACTGGAGTCTCTAGTACTTATCTCACAATCAGAGAGATCCTTTAGTCTCCTTTTTACTTCACTCTGCGCGCGGTACTAATGGTCGCCATGAACAAAGAGCACTTCGCGAGCAATTACAATCCGCGTTGTACACGATCATGCGATAAATTCAACAATTACCATGTCTAATCAGCCCCGGTGTTAGAATTCTCGAATGTATTGTTGCGGCGTTTTCGGTGCTGCAAGTCGCGGAGTACATATACATATCCTCTTTTAAAAAAAGCATGGACATATATATTCCTCTTTTAAAAAAAGCATAGACATATATTCCTCTTTTAAAAAAAGCATGGACATATCCTGCTAAATGGCGCAGAATTAAAACATCTAACCTCAAAAATTATAAATACGATGTAAAAAAGCGGATGCGCGAAGCGCCATGGATTTTGCTAGTATATGTATATGCAAGTCCGACCTGGTATTTGGGAATTCGTGATTAAGCGACCCACTTCCAGCTTTATGAAAATTCCTGCGTATGCAATAAAGGAGCTCGGTTATCGCGCCGCGTTTTCTTTCTTTAGTATCTTATACTCTCTTTTTATTTTTATTTTTTTTTCCTTCGACCAGACCATCGAAAATGGATATATAAAGCGATTTAGATCGCAGCCGATATACGTTGGCAGCATAGACTTTCGTCCTTTCGCGCGCGCCGTTCAATTACAAGGCGCGAGCGCGCGCTTGCGAAATTTTCCCCTTTGGGAGTGTTCTCGCCGCGCAAGTCGCCGGTGAAGTGTGAATGTCGGCGCTGCGGTGCCGCGAGCGCGCGCGAACAGCTGACTCTGAAAATCCCGTTTCTAACATTTCTTTATCGGCTTTGTAACTGTGCTCTCTTGGCCGAGCGTGTTACGCGCCGCGTGTTTTTTTTTTTTTTTTTTTTTTTTTTGTTTGTTTGTTGCTGTATCTCCGAGCATTGGCTATGTTTATTGTAGTTCCCTCGGGAAAATGTGTGCACGGATTTGGCCGGGGTTAAGGTGTTCCTAATGAGAAAATCTTTTCGTGATTTACGCGCGCGCGAATTACGGCTGATTAAGAGCCGCCGAATCATAACGGTAATTATAGATTTTCCAATCTGCCTCGCGCATTTGTTGACGCGATAAATATCTAATGCGAGTGTCCACGTAAGCGAGCGCGTTGGCATTCCTAATCATTCACGACAATTACGTAAGAGAATTAAAATTGCCAAAAATTTTTATTTTAAGCTTACCAAACCATTATCATGAGCGCTATTTTTATCTCCCTTTTGACGCACACTTAATGTCTTGCTCAATCTGAGCTACGCCGAGCGTTCGAAAATATACGACTTTTTTTAAAATCTAATAACGAGACTTCTGCCATTGTCGTTACTTGACAGCTGATACACAAATTTTAATTAATAAGAATAAATAATTGCCTTTCTAAACATAGTCCTGCGAACGTAGAAAAATTTCAATTAAAAATTTCAATTATATGTTTAATTATTTTAAGAGGTAAAAAAAATTACTCCTCAGATTTGTTACGATCAATATTTGTAAACTCGTACGAGTAGTAGCATGTCGTTAAAAAAAGTGTGTGTGTGTGTGTGTGTGTGTGTGTGTGTGTGTGTGTGTGTGTGTGTGTGTGTGTGTGTGTGTGTGTGT
>JAWWEN010000009.1:2795382-2815002 GCA_035582955.1 Sycophila texana
TTAAAAAATTCTTCTCCGTTCAAAAATTATGGCCGTTTCCGCTTAGGGTAGGCATATTAGGCTCAGGTACCTTATATCGATAAGGTATAACTGCAAAACAATTTTTGGGAGGAAAAACGCGATGATTCCATCATGAAAATCGAATCGGCTGCTAATTTTAGTGTCATGGAATAAAACGCGATAAAACTCTTTGCATCCTTCAGTGCGTTCGTATAAAATATATATACGCGTCCTTAATAAAGAAGTACTCTTCGGATCGCATAATACAGCTAAACTCGTTGCTCACGCTCGGAAGTCTCTAATGACGCTCGAGTTGATAAACAGTGTGAAAAGCGCCGAGATGGGCAAATTAATCAAGGCGATCGAGATTTGAAGCGCGCGCGTCGACGTCGTGAAGAGAGAAAGAGAGAGAGAAAGAGAAAGAAAAAGATCCCCGAGTTTGACGCGCGCGTGCTGCCGGGCGTGCGTAAGCGTAAACTACAGTCAAGTGTCTCGTAATCGGCGAAATGACTTTGCTAATAGATAAAGCCGATACGCGAACCTTCCTCCTTTACGAGCCAGTTTAATTTACTGCCCCCTAATAGTTGCTTAATTTATGGCGCCTGTATCGAAGCTTTCGCCGGGCAATATCTCGCTTATAAATCGATTTTCTCGCGCGTTACGGTCCTCCTTCCTCCTCGTCGGTGCGTAGTCGCGCCTCGCGCACTTGTCTCGCGGGCAATCGAAAGGCGAGCGGCCCCGCGCCACTAGGGAACTCCGGCGGAGCGTGAAAAAGGCCGAGTCGGCGCAGGCGCGCGTATCTGTCCCGCCGATAACGAGCCAATAATTTCCGGGCACGAAATCTACCTCCCCTCCTCCCCCGTACTCTCGCCCCCATCTTGGCGCGCTCGCTCACTTTGTATAGACAACGAACAAGGCGAGAGAGAGAGAACGCATCTCGTTAGTGACGCGTAATGGGCTTTTCTCGGCTGTTCGCAATGCGCGGCTTGCGTCCTGGCAGCCTGCAGATGCAGGAGGAAATTATATGGCGACGGAGACGAAGGGCGCACGCGATCCAATAAAAAAACTTTAACGGCTGCGAGGAGCGTGTTTTGATCAATTATAATACCGGAATGAGAAGCTTGTTTATCCGCTGATAGTGTTTACTTTTGAAGAGGGAGATACTTGGGTCTTAGAATAGCTCCATTGGAGGATCTTAGAATAGTTTACGTTTTATTTTCTGCTTGTAAATTGGATGTGTTGTAATGCTGATCCGATAATTTCGTTGGGATTTTCTAAGCGCGTCTGACCGAGCCCGTCTGTTACTACTGAAACGAGACGACGCTTTATCTTCTTTTTTTCTTAGCTCGTGCATTCAAACTGCTTTTTTTCTTTTTACTTATTTTCAATCAAAATTTAGATTTGTCACGAATGAATCACTTCGGCGTGTGGGATTCAAGATTAATGTCTATACATTTGCAAAGGAAAATCAATCTGCGCTCAAAGGATTAGATCTCGCTCTCTTTCGCCGGAGGAAATTAATATCTTATCTTATCTTATCGCTTCATCGAATCATCGCGTCTTCTTTTTTAATCTTTTCTAATAATAGTAACGAATGTAGGAGTTAAAATAAATAGTGACATTTTTAAATAAAATACAGACAACGATGTTTTTCTCGGTCAAGTGTATATATTGCGTAAAGAAAAAAAAAATTAAGCGTCAGCTCTAATAGAAGAGCGTAGAAAATAAATTGGCGAACGTATAAAAATAACGCGCGAAATCGACGAACCGTATAAAAGCAAGATATTAGCGCACTAAAAGCACAGTTCTATCAGGAAGAGAGGTAAAATAAGATCGCCTATATTTGGCGCAACTAAGAAGATTGGAAGTAAAGAAAAGTGAAGAAAAGGAGAATGAAAGAGAGGGAGAGAGAAGGGGGGCCGACGATACGAGCGCGAATATTGGCGCTCTAAACCTGTTATATCGCATGGCGATGTCGCGGTGGCCGGCGGCTGTTTCGCGCACGAGGCTATTAACCGAGTTTGTCGAGGCTCTCGACATCGCGCCGAGTCTCCGGAGAGCCGCGGCGAGCCTCCGAAGGCGCAGGACTATCGCGCCGCTCCCCGAGCGAGTGGTCCGCGCGTGGATGGACGTCATCTGGTCTCACACGGCAGTGCGTTAATTCGATAGCCACGTCGATATGGATGGGGTGAGCTTAATTCGCTCCTCCCCCGGCGGTGATCCGCAACACACCGACCCCCCGGTGAACTTACGCCTTTATACGGCGGTCGCGCGGGAGGGACCACCCCCTATACTTCCGAAGATAATGAGAAAAAGGAAAATCTGAGAGGCGGACGCAGAGATTTATTCAGGCTCTAGGACAATGCGTCTTTTATTGCTTCGTCTTTCTTTTTTTCTGCGCTCCGACGTGCTGCGCTTTATGAAAAGCGATCGGCTTTGCGTATCTTCTTTCAGTATATATTATTCGGATAAAATCTTTCGGTGGGGTTTAATTTTATTAAAAAGGATGATTGTTATTCGATAATTAATGTTCTTTTTTGTTCCGAGAAAAATCTGATGAGATTCTAAAGAAATTCTTTCATGGTTCATTCGGAAACTTAGTATAAAGATAGACTTTCGATCGATATACTTTTATAACGATTAATAAGCGCAGCAGAATTTTATTTATAAATATGATGATCAGAAATGAATTAAGTTTAATAATTCCCTTTGAAAAAAATCTATTTAGCTCGAAGTAATAAATTTTTTATTAGTGCGGATAAAGAAAGTACCGCGCGAGATTTAATTTTCTCTTGTCACACTTTCTTTGAACAAATAATGATCTCATCTTGTCACTGTTAATACTTCAGCGGTTAATTTCATTAAATTCGATTCCTTAACAAACGCAGATTTAGAGCGCGAAATTAAAATACTTTACATTAGAGTCTTCCAATTAAGATAAATGTCAGCACGAATTGCGAATCGATCGGTTGTATAGTAGCATCCTTGCATTTTAGCACCAATATATTTATACAGAAGAACCAATCCTATATGAGAAATATATTGATTAAACTTTCGGAGGGTCGGAGGGCGTCGATAAGAATCCAGAAAAAATAAATTAAGCCCACTACGAAAAGCAATATAGCCAAAGTATAAAACTAACACCATGAGGAAACAGCGCTCGAACTCTAGCAGAAATTACGGAGATTTACATCGACATCGGAGTATCTCTCATTTCTATTTATTCAGGAATCTGAAATACACTAAAATAATAACGAGCCCATAAATGTATTTACATGCGATCCACTGGATTCTCGACGGGCGAGCGTGTCACTTCAATTTGCTTCTTATAAATCTCGCGAACGGCGGGCGCTAGCCTTGATCCGCCGGAAAAAAAAGCACGTGCAGCTGGGTTGATAGCCGGAGCTTTCGAGGTGCGCGAGATCGGAGCTCGGGATTTCGAGGGGCGAGGGACCCCACGAGCGCGCGCGCGCACACTCGGCATCCAACGCGAAGGAGAGAAAATTCGGAAACAGTCGGCCCGGCGATGATGGCGTTGCAGGCGTGGTACACTGAGGGCCGACCTTGACCCCTGTCCCTAACTGTGACGCCCATCCCGCGCGCACCAGTCGACCGGTCGATACTTGGCGCTGCTGCTGCTGCTGCTGCCGAACACTCCCACCCACCCTCTGCGCGCTCCTCCCGAGCGACAACTCCCTCGTCGTCTGCGCGGGAAACTTCGATGCGCGAACTACAGCGAGAGGTACGTTTTGGTGTGGCGTTTCGGTGATTAGTCCGTGGATTGTTTTTTAGTCGTTGTTATATATTTTAGGGAGGGTCGCGGGAGAGGGATTCGTTACAGTGTTTCGAAGTTTTTACGTTTCTGTTTTTCGGGGCTTCTTTTGTTGTCGGGGCTGCGTGCGGCTCTGCGGTGCGCATGCTCGGCTTTTCTGTTTACACGGGTTCATGCCGTACAACTGCTGGCCGTTCGATAAATAATGCGTTATGTGAAAATTCTATTATGAAGATATTTGACTTTATTATTATTATTATTATTATTTTTTATATATTTTATTGTTACTATGAACTACTTTATAACAAGTTAAATTTTTCCCCTTTCAAGATGAATTTTAAATTGATACACTGAGAGAATTTTCTCGTAAAAAACGTAATCGTGGGACGGTTGACTATACTGCAAATTTTTGCGGGCTAATCGCCGTAATTTTTACCTGAAGCTTGGACGGTTGGTCAAGCTTTATAAATTTTACAAAAAAAAGGTCTGTAATTTTTACTTGAAAATCCTCGTAATTTCTGCAGAGTTTTTCTTGTAAAATTTGCAAAACTTGACCAACCGTCCAAGCCTCAGGTAAAAATTACGGTGATTTTCCCATAAAAATTTAGAGTACAGTCAACCGTCCCACGATTATGTTTTTTCACGTAATTTTTACGGGAAAATCACCGTAATTTTTCCGAGAAAATTCTCTCAGTGTACAAAATATCAGGATATCAGATTTAAAAAAAAAAAGAAAGAATCTTATTATCGTTGAGAGATAGACAAGTGTCATAAGAACAGACTGTTTCTTACGAACTCGATCTATTTTTCTAGCGCTTGTAGCAGGGAGGATCCGCGTGTATCGACCTCCCGCGCGCCCCGTTGCTTTTCCCTTTAGAACGATTTTTCTGCGCGGAGTTACAGCCTCACCCTCTGCGCTTATTTTTTTTTCTCTCTTACGCACGCTCGAGTATCAGCCTTCTGGATGGGTGGAGTGCGAATTGAAAATGCCTGGGATGGGGGAATATTGATGTACGCTTTGTGGTTTAATGCCCTTTTACGCCGTCGAGGAATGTGCGTCATTTGGTTAACGTTAAGGGTTTTAACTTTTTATTGCCTCATTTCTTTTTGGCCCTAATGCTGTTCCTGCTTCCGAAATTACTCTAAACTCGAATGCAATCAATTCGTTTTTTCTAATCCAGTATAGCTATACAAATGGCATTAGTTTGTCCGAAAGAAGAGGGAAAGGCTGTAATAAATCGATGCAGAGAATTTTGCTGGTGAAAATTACTAAGCGATTAGATAATAAAAAATTACCCTGCATGAGTGTTGGAGAAACTACTTGGAATAGCCGTAATTTATACAAAAGCAATTTTTACTACAATTTTGGCCGAACAGAGGGGTACTTTAACGAAATGTCGCTGAGTACTTAATAATTGTTGCAAAAAAAGCATAGAGAGTAAGTTTACGAACAAATTTTCTCCGCGTGGCTTTCTGTAAGCTGCAAGTAGAGCCCATCATCAGTAATTTGTTATATACACACAGCAACATACATTTCGACGAATTCTAGAAATTACCGTCTGCGGCAAAAAGTTCGAAATTTCTTGCACACTCTCATCGACATTTCATTTGATGGATAGCCATAGCTATCAATCATTGACACGTGCAAAAAAAAAAAAAAAAAAAAATATAAGCAAAAAGACCACTTACCTTCATCCATATTGATGCTATACTTAGATAAATACTAAAGCCTACGAAAAGTTTCCCAGGAGGAAAAAAAGGCGAATATTCCACCACAGTATTAAAAAACAAACCCTCAAAAAATTACCAACAAAATGTTGACTCTGTCCATTATTAAGCCCCCCGGTGTCTCGAGTGGCTCTCGCGGCGCTTCGGCATAGTTTTGCTTACAAGTTCCAAGCGAAACTCTCACTTTCCGCGCGGAGAACTCGTTCGACTTTTCGAACAGCTGAGAGAGCGCCGGGGCTTCGGCTCGGTCCAGTTTAAAAAAAAATTTCGCCTCGCTCGGGAGGCCGAGGCGGCGGAGGAGAGAGATGCGTGAGAGCCCCGCGCGAGGGAGAAAAAGATGGAGGGTGGGAGGGGGAGTCTCGGGTTATCGATTTGCCTGGGCTTATAGGCGAAGTGCCACGCGCTCCTCGGCCCACGCGTCCTCCTCGGCGAATAACCGAGCGACGCCGACGGGAGGCCAGGGAGCAGCGACAGCAGCTCGCCTCCGAGAAAAGTGGCGAACGACGTGTGACAAATGCGAGTACGGCCACGGGCAATTTATCTTTTCCTCTCTCGCTCTTTTTGTCACCTCCGCGAGGAGGCCCTAACACACCTCCCACCTTTTGCGGCCGCGGCGCTCACTCTCTCGTCCCCCCCATCGGCTCGCTTTTTTTTTTTTGTCCCGCTCCGCGTATACACACCCCCTTCGGGCTCTCATTTTTTCCTCGCGCTCCACACCTCCCCGCTCCCCCCCGACGACAACGTCGTCGTCGCGCGCGCCTCCTTTTTCTCAAGCTTCATTTCCTTTGTTTCCGCGAGTATCTCCGCGAGCTTCATGGGTGTCTCTTCTTTGTTACGCGCATATAACGCGCGTATGTCCCCCGGGAGCCAGCCTTGGGACGAGGGCTTGGACAGAACTTAGCTCTCGCGCAAGACGGCTATTTAAAGTTTTTGTCACTCCCTGTGGCTCCCTTTCGCTTTTCTCTCTCTCTCTCTCTCTCTCCGTCTTTCTCTTTCTCTCTCGCTCGCTCGCGCTCTCTTCTGCAATTGCTGCGCTACGCTTCTTGCAGAACATAAATATGTAACTGCCCATTAACTTGGCTCTGGCTTATTATTTTTTTTTTCCTTTTTAATGGCTTCTTTGTTGTGATGCAATTTTAAAATTTTTTAATCAGATTCAAAATTAGCCTGGTGATTGCTTGGAATGCTGCAAGATTAATGAGAATTACTGAGATTAATTAGCCGGCTGTTTTGTTGTGTTTCTCTAACGAGTGGTGCTACGATTCGCCATGAATTTCTTAAAATAATTTATAATTGACACTGGTGTATTTTTAAATTTCGTGCGGGGATCATTCGAAAATAATATCAGTAGTCATTACAGGTGAAAATATATCTGTATACGAAATTTTACTACGGCCTTACACGAAAATGTAAATTAAATCGCCTGAAAAAATGTTCTATTTTTAGTTTTAAACTTCAACAATTTAAGTTACTAGAATACAAAAAAAAAGGAGCATTGTTTAGCAACTATTTCAGGAAGATCGTTTATTTTGATCAATAGCAATTAATGCCAATTATTAAATATTTAACGTTCTGCCGATATTGCATATTTACTGGCTTCTTTTACGACAGTTTCTAACAACATAAATGATCGTTAACGAAGTATCGGGAACATCGGTAACAAAACTTTTTAATTATGTTTAGTTTTCCTAGCACACAGCATCTGAACGTTAAAATGCCAGCGGTTGGGTAATAACTTTCAATGAACAGAATACAAATTGTCATCGTAAATATACAAAGTCATTTTCTGTACCTGCTGTAACAATAACCCTAAGATTATTTCTTCTTCAGCTGTTGTTATGGAACATTTAACAAAGTTTCTAGATTCTGCCAACAAGGAGTGCTTTATTCCTTCGAAACAGAAAATGGTACACTGAAAAAAAAATAATAGGGGAAAGTTTACAATAAATTTTGTAAGGTATAGGGACAGTTTTTCTAGTAAAATTTGCTATAATTGTGTTTTTCCTAAGTTTATAGTAATTTTCTTGGTTGGCCAAGTCTGTCTCCATCTTACTAAATTTATTATAAATCTTCCTCTATTATTTTTTTTCAGTGTATCTCGACAACGCGAAAACTCGCGTTAATAAAATTCTCATAAACCAGGCAAGCACAACAGTAAATTCTTAAATATTAAATCCAATCGAAATATCGATTCATAAATATTAAATAGAATCGACATTTTCCGTGAAAATAAACCCGAAAAATAACCTAATTAAAAATCGATAAAACAAATTGGAAAACTTCGCAGAAAAGCCACGACGAAAACTGGACGAACAACAGCAGAAAGTGAGAATCCTAATCGCCGCTCGTTGGCGAGTCTATCTCACCGGGGCGAATATTCAAAAACAGGTGGCGGAGAAAGTGAGCGAGCGGAAGCTTGCGGCTTCCAAAGCGATTTCCTGAATCCCGTCACGGTCGCGCAGCGCGAGTGTCTCGGTCGAACCGTCGACCTTATCATTCCGATACCACAGTCCCCGATAGATGCGCTCGACAAACAGGAACCAGCGAAATTTCCTCACCTCACAGAAAAAAAAAATACGATCCACATCGCGCTCTTCCAAAAGGAAAAACACAAAAATAATGAAAAAAAAAAAGAAAAATTAAAAGAGGCTGCCGGGGCAAAACGGAGGAGGATTCGCATGGAGGCAGTTGCGCGCGTACGTGCACACGCAGCGCGCGTCGAGGGAAGGGAGGCTCGGGGGTGGGAGGCTCGGGCACATAAAATCGATTTCGTCGGCCGCGGCCCTGAACGTCGGCCTCCCTACTACTTCCTTCCTCCTCCGGGCGCCCGTTTCATACAGCGACTGCCATCTACGCGCGGCTCCTCGCTTCTGCGCTGCACACGCTCCTTCCTCCCTCTCTCTGTTTATTCTCTCCGCGGCGTTGGCGTGCGCTCGTCCCTCCACCGTCGCTCTCTTTCTCTCTCTTCGGCCGGATTTTTGGGGCAGGTCAAGCCAGGCGCGCGCTCGAGCGACCCATCGGCCCGAAAATCGTTGCGAGAGCTCGTACGCTCTCTCTCTCTCTCTCCCTCTCGTGCTTTCGGCTTTGTTCTAACCGCGCCCTCCCCGCGAGCTTTAATGCGCCGGCTCAGGCGCAGAAGTGCGCTTCCTCCTTCGCTTCCTTTCTGGCTCCGTTCTTCGGCGCTTCTTTATATTCGCGTAATCTCGCCTGCGATCGGCTTCGCAATCACGGCGAGTCCGCGGCGTAATTTCACGCCGCGAGTGCTCGATCCGGACTTGACATCGTTGCCGCTTTTTGCCTTCTTAATCAATTCCTTTCTCACCCGCGAGTGCCGAGGAGAATCGTTCGATGCACTCCTTCGCCAGTTTGACACTGTGTATAGTCTTTACTGACTATATGCTGCTCCGAAATGTCGATTCGCCTTTTATGAGACTTTTTACTTTTTCAGAGCTGCGATTTTATTACGCGATCGTTTTTTTTTTCCTTTTTTTTTATGCACATCGTAATCTTTGTAATCGTTCGCCATCAATAACGCGATGAAGATATCTTATAATGAGGGTGATAAAGGCATTTGATCAGTCAGTGATGCAGTAGCACTAATGGTGTATTAACTTAAGCCAAATAAAGATAAGATACTTTCACTTCTGCGATTAAAATATATATTGCTTGAAAGTTTATTTATTTATTTATTTTTTTTTTTAATTTTTTAAGACGCAGGATGTTGCACAATAAGTTTAATTATATCTAAAAGAATTTTTAAAAAGCAATTATAACGAAAAAATTTGTTGACTCTTATAATAGCCAAGCAGCGTGTAATTTAAAAAAAATATATTACCGCAAAATTAAAGCGACTCATGGCACTGAATAATTAACGCGTTGTGCCTTTTTTATGTCGTCAATTTAGTTTTTTGCAACTCCACTATTAATATGTCATCGTTTGATTAGAGTTTTGGGAATCAATTTCACCCAGGGCTCCAGTAAATTATGTAGCGTGATTGATGTGTTTCATTAAATATCTATTGCAAGTCATGGTGAAATTTTCGAAGGCCACGCGAGTATGTAGGTGTTCTTTATAGTGTGCATGTGCCTACTAAATCTGCGCCGCGACGACGTACTGCTTTATACGCACGACAATCTTTCTCTCTTGCTCTCGTGTACCACGTGAAATTTTCATTAAATCCTTTCAATTTTAAATCGAAAACTGGGAAATAATTTAATTTACCCTATAAATTTTAAAAAGCAGCTTTAAAAGCACCTTCTCTAGAAAACTTCAATTTATTCACCCGCTCAAGGAACTCATATTATATATAATACTAAAAAGCCTTATATCTCGCTTTACCTCGAAAAATCGGTTAAATAGTCGTTTCAAGTTTAATCCGCCTGCAGCCGACCAGTTAAAGGCCTCGAATGAAATTATCAAGCCCCTCCCCACCTCCCCCATCGGATAAAAGGATCAAACGCTTTCCCGTATACCTACCCGACGAACGTCGAATCTGAAAGAACAGCTTAATATTTCAGCCTCGAATTCGCTCGCACGCACGTCATCCCTCACCCACGCTTTCCGTCCAATAGCCATTCCACTATATAGAATCCGGTATATATATATTGCTTCTGAAAACGTAGGATCGTGTGCGTCGCTCGGCGCACCGTACAAAAAGCTCGCAAATTGCGTCCCGCTGCGAAATCGCGCGTGATTAACGACTCCCAGGCACCGGTTCTCTCCCCCTCCCCCCCTCTTCCTCCGTTGCTTTTCCGAGAAAACGAGGAGAAATGAGAGGAGGGTAACCCTCGGGGTCAGAAAAAGGCAGGCCCCGATGCCCGGTGCCGCGAGCAATTAATCGGGCGCGATGTGAAAATCGTGACTCCGCTGCTATCCTAATGGGTCTCTTGCACTCCTCTCCCACCTCCGGCTTGGATCGGCGCAGCTGAGCGATGAATGGCGCTTTGCAGGTGTCTGCCCCGAGCGAGACTCTCTCTCTCTCTCTCTGTGTCTGTGTTACGCGACGATTCCGGCGCTCGCCTCGCTCGGGATTCCGTTTAAGGGCAGGCCGCGGCGTGAATACGTGTGAGTACGTATGTGTATGTGCGTGTGTGTGTGCGGTGCAGCGTGGCGCAGGAGAGAGATTGACTATTATGTTGCGCTGATACGCCGGGGGAGAGCCCCGAGCGAGTCTAGCCGGCTGCGGATCTTCGTGTACGCCTATATAGTCAATGTCGTGACCGCAACTGGTCGCCTGGGCAGCCGGCTCATTGAAAATCCCTCGTTCGCGTTGGAGATTCGACCGCCGACTACTCGATCGGCTAATTAAATAGTACGCCTATTTGCTGTTTTATCGCGGGAGCCGCTGTCGGCGCGAGCGAATGTTTGCTCGGGGGATTGGATCTACATAAGCGCCGGGTGGGTGTGCGGCGAAAGATGAAATGCAAGAATTTAAAAAAAAAAACTTTATCCCTGAATCCCCAAGGAGGGTGTCTACTTGTACATGGGGAGAACTTGAGGCTCTAAATTTTAAGGAAAATATCGCGCGCCTCGTAAATGTCAACAAGTTGTATTTTCTATTAAAATATATATATTCTCTTTTTTTTTTTATGTTGTCTCGAGTGAAGTCTAATCTTCTAATGCATCTTATTTTCTTTTGAATAATTTTTTGTCCTTTATCTCGGGAGTAACAAAATTTTTATCTGCTCATAGGAAAGTAATTGTAAAAAATTGTGTTTAAAAAAAATCTTGTTTAACTGTTAATAGTATTATACACTGACAAAAAAATCAGTAACCGCAACTAACCATTACTTGTTTTAACTAATATTTACTTGTTTCAACCAAAAATTATTTGTGTCGACGAAAATGTTATTTGTTTCAACCAAATATTAGTTGAAACAACTAACCGTTAGTTGCGGTTACTGACCTTTTTTTATCAGTGTATATATTTTCTTTTTTTAAATAGAAACGATAATTTTTAACTTAATTGTCTTAAAGTTTTTGAGAAACAGCTTCCACACTATAATCTCTATTATTCTAATCAAATAACTATATATTACAATTCATATCTTAATTTAATGTCTCTCAACCGTGACCGTTTTAAAAATCTTTATCTCTCGTTATCGCTTGATAAAGAGCCCGTGAAGCCTTCGAAACTAGCTTTTATGTATCCTGGGAACGACGTTTAGTCAAAACGATCTCGCGTCGTAAATCTCGACTGAAAGAAAAAAAACTCACAGCGTGTCTACCCTTTGAGAAAAAAAAAATGCCTCTGAAAGCGATATCCCCCGCACCGTCGTACGGAAAACGAAAGAAATGCGTTTCGTTGCTTTGCAGAAGGATGAAAAAAAAAAAGAATTTAACCATGGCTTCGTCAACGTCCGCTGTGTCAGCGTGACGACTGAGCACTGACAAAATCTGGGTCATTGATTCCTTCTTTCCGCGAGTTCGCGCGCGAAATCGCGATCTTTTCTTGCTCGGGATATTGCCTTAGACGTGTCATATGCTCGTCAGCTGCGGCTTACCAAGCTAACTGAATATTTACTCTTTAAGACGGTTCTGAGAACTTTGTCTTTTGAAATTTTCATGATTGATGGGTTTTATTTTGGATGCGACCTTCGCGAAAATTTTGTGCTATCTGCACTTAACCGATTGTATTTTTTTCTTATTTTGAAGTTTTATTAATCTTTTTTATCTTCTTTTGATAGCGATTTTGGTTATCTATAAAAATTGAATAGTTCGATTGGATGTTTAAACAAGTGTAGCCTTTAATCCACTTTGCGTCTATTTGAATTTTCAATTATTTTGATTATTTGTTGCTTGTCTGTAGTGCGTCGATAACACTTTAAAATTAACGAGTAGATTAAACAGACATTGTATGGATCTATCACATTGGAAATAATTTTAATCTGCTGTATAATTGCATTACATATGGGATTCAAATTCTTTTTTATTAAGATCACAATATTGATTAGTAATTACAACTCACGAAAAGCCTATTGTCTTGACTTGTATCACAATTTTTGTTCAATCGATGACCAAAATCATTCTATCGATTTAAACGCAATTGTGCTGAGTAATGAGGTGATTATTATTTCCTCAGTTTTGCTGCCTGCACGAGCTAAAAGAATTCTAAAAGAAAGTAATTAATAAAAAAAAAACGTGCAAAAAATAAATTCAATCAAGATTAAATAACATTGTCCGATGCAAGAATAATCGCTCTTTCACGTTCGCAGTCGCGTAAGCGAATTCTTTTTTTGTTCAAAACAATGTTGATTTTTGCATTATTCAGACCAAAGCCCAGAAAACCCAAAGTTATTTAAGAACGTTAAAAAAAAAAAGGAGGCCTGGCTTTTACCGAATCGACTTGCGCAAACTCCGAGCATTATACTTGCAAACTCCGGCGCGCCCCGTCCGCTTAGACGGCGTAAAAAATTATTTGCAATTAAATCGAAGGAAAAAAAAAAAATAATATCGCGACCCCCGTGCGCAATTAATTCGAGAAGCTCGCGCGCCCTTTGTATAAATTCCGTCCGGTTATATCTCCTCCGTAAATGGGCATCCATTGTAAAAAGTGCAAATCGTCCCGAGATCCTGCGCACGAGATTTTTTTTCCCCTTTCTCTCTTTCTCTACATCCGCAGAGCGTCGCCGTATCTCGGCGCAGATAACGCGTAACCCAAATGCGCTCGCTCGCACGCGCATGCGCTATTACTTCATCCGTTAATTAGCATAATTGCGTAAAAAAAAAAGGGAGAAAAGAAACGCCGTGCGTACAATGCTTGCACGTACAATATATCGCGATTTAACGGAAGGGGCGAGAGGAAGGGCGAGGACGAGGAAGAAATAAACGCGCGCAGGGAACATTTGAATGAGCGGCGCGAGTTGCGCGCGGGATCGATCGCGTATAAATGTAAATAAATACGGGGAATAATGTGTAACGCGTCGGCGCGCGCGAATTTGGTCTGGGGCCACGCGAAACTTGGCGGTCGAGGTGCGCGCGCGCGCGAATCGACCGAGATCTTGTTTCCCGTATCTGGGTCATTGATTCGCGGCCGCCGCTGCCGCGCCACTGCCATCGTCGCGCCGCCGCTGGAACCTCCGTCGAAATCGCGCGCGCCGCCCGACGCGCTTTGTTCCTCCTTCGTCTCCGGTTCTTTTTTTTTTTTTTTTTTTTTTTTTTTTGCGGGGACGCCAGCGGAACGAACGTTGCTAAAATAATCGCGTACTCCTTTTTAAGAGAAATGCTGTTTATACCGGCTGTCTTGTTCCCGATCAACTATAAATACATTTTGGATTTTTTTTTTTTTTTTTTAATAAATAAAATTAAAGGCGTTGACAATGTACCGTCTAAACTAATAGATTAGTGACCTAATGCTCACTGTTTTTCAGTGAATATGCACTATTGTAAGAGAAATTTGACTGGATGAAGTTTAGAGAGTAGAACCCCCTTTAAATGCGAATTAGTGAAAAACTGGTAAAATTAGTATAATGAGTTATGACTAAATAGTAGAGCTCTTTTTACTAATTATTCAATTCAACTTTAGATAGTAATGTTTTGAATGAACGATTTTTTAAGATTATTAAATTATAAGTTGATTTTTTAGGATTATTAACTACGTGGACTGAAAATGCAAATTTAAATTGTATGAATTAAAGAAACTTCTAAGAGATATAATTTGTCTTGCGAGTCACTGTGAATCTCCTTGAAAGTAGACGTTTTAATATGTCGGGAGTGACGTTTACGTAACCTCTAGTGATTCTCCTGATCTTTGCTCAACTTTCGCAAATTTTTCTGCAGACTGTTTTCTTTACCTTGGTCCTTTCTTTCCCTCCATCCCTTTTTTTCCACTTTCTAAACATTACGAAATTAATTGTATTTTGACTGAGATCCTTGTTTTCACTGAGAGATGAAAGTGTTTGGATTACGCATCGGGTCCCATTACAAGATCGACTGACGTATCGTCATTTCGCTGTTATTTACTTAGGCGATAAATTAATTAAAACGCGAATGCAAGTATTCAATAAAAAAAATCTCAAGAATATAAGAAAAATTTTTTTATAGATAAATATACTAATCATTCCTTATTTCATGTTTTTATTACGATTAATTGACGTCGACGAGGAAAGCCATACTGCAAATTTTATTTCATTTTTGTCGATTCAGCCGTCGCGGATCTTTTTAATTCACGCACCGATAAAGATTCTTGTCCATAAAAAAAGAAATGAAATAAAAATAAATAAGCGTAGATAATCCGCGGAGCAGCTGATGAAAATTCGAGATCGCCGCATCGAGCGGTACTATACTTTACGACGGTGAGCTTTGATGTTTTTATTTCGCCTCTCGCTCTCGAGTCTAATCTCTCCACTTCTTCATTGCGCTCGAATTAATTCGCGGGCGCGCGACTCGCGCTTCGGGGGAGGCGAGTTCTTTCGCTCGCCGCCGCGAACACCCCCTTTCCTGGCGATTTCACGCCGCACTGAGGCGTGAACGTGACGCAAAGACGCGAGTTACGTCATCGGACGGAGCAAAAGCGGGGACACATTGCACGCTCGCGGCGTCGGCATGGCAACGCCGTAATTTCTTTCTGCGCGTCTGCGTACTGCTACGCCGCTCGGCTTTTGAATTAAAACCCGCTTATCCATTTTTTTTTTGAGCGCCTCTATTTTCCATTTTTTTTTTTTTTATTAAAATTTTTTCTTTTATCAGTTTATCGATTGTCCGTTCCAAGCGCGAGGGCTTCGATATTAAGGGTACTCTTGAAATTTAAAATGAAAAAGTTTCGTACGTGGATATTAAGGTCGGTATAGGGAATATTGATTGCATCGAAAAAAAAGCGCGACTATAGGTTGTTTGTTCTTTTTTTTTTGCCTTTTTTTAAAAACGTTTACTCGCAAAATTTGTTAGTCTATTAAGCATAAAATGCCGGGGACAGATATAGATAAAGGTAAGGTGCAGAAACTGTTAAATAATTCAATTGACGCGCGCACGTAACGGTTGCTTATTGAAAACCGTTAAATAACTGTTAACGCACCAATAATCAATAAGAGATTATGAAAACATTGCCTTTAGTTTCGAAGACCGAGAGAATTATCTCTCGCAAAAATTATGATTTAATTCCCTCTCGTCGTATAAGATCTCGAAGCAAACAATTTACATACGATTATAATCGCAACCTAAACGTTAATTGCTTATTCCTTGCTACACCTGAGCGTTCCGCGGCGCGCCTAATGGCAGCCTTAAAATTGCCGATTTGAAATTGTCGAAAAAAAAAGTCGATATCCAGCGACCGTCACAGTGCGGAGAAAAAAAAAAAAAATTTCGCAACCGCCGGCGATTAGCATCGAGATAACGAAAACGCCGAGCTGTTACTGAAATTTAACGCGGCCGGCATTGATAATTAAAGTGTGACCCCCTTGCGAATGAGGCTAGCCTTCGTTTTCCCTCTAAACCTCCTCAAAATCAGAGTGTACGAGTGCCTTTTGTCGATCCGCCAGCTCAAGATCCTTCCCACGGCGAGAGGTTTGGTCAGGCCGAAAGCGAAAGCCGCGCTTCGAGTGTCCTGCTCCTCTCGAACTCTCCTGCGTCCCCGAAATCGTCGCGGGCCACCGCATCCAGGAGGCTCCTCCTGCAAAGGAGCGTCGCACCCCGAGGTTTTCGAATTTTCAGGTCAGTGGGGCAGCGTCGGCGCTTGCTGCGCCGATGACGGAGCGCGCGCGCGCACACACCAATCGAACGCCTCCTCCCCTCCGCGAGCCTCCCTCTCTCCCGGCGCTCCGCTCGCAGGCCTATAATACCGTTTTGCGCGACGATCGAGCGCGCGCAGCCTCATCCCACGATATACACCCGTGGCTCGCCAAGATTTCGTAAAATATAGCAGGAGTCGGCGAGCGAGCACCTCTGCCCGGCCGGAGGAGAAGAGATCGCGGGCCCTACCCAATAAAAAAGGAGCTTTATTTCTCGCTCGCCTGCACTTCCGGAGCGCGCCCCTCCTTCGGGAGTACATGCCGGCGCGGTTCCGCGAGAAAGAGCGAGAAAAAAAAAATATGGCGTCACTTCGATTTCGCCGCCGTGATATTTATAGAGCATCCCTCCGGAGTTTTATGGAAGCCTTAAGGAAAGCGGTTGAGTAAGCCCCTCTGTCTTTTCTTTTTTCAAAAGTTGTGTTCGCCGCCGCCCCGGGCTTATCGTAATGAGCGCGTATATAATTATTGCGCAATCGGCGCGGAGAGCTGCGAATCACGCCCGTATGATGCAGATTTAATTAAGGGGTCATATAAGCGCCGTTGCGTCATCGCAGCCCAACGTGCCTTGGAAACGTGCGCTCTCCCTGCGATCGGGATGTACAAAGCCTCTCGTCGCTCGTAGAAACCCCGAGCTGCTTCGCCCCTTTGTTGCCTTTGTGGCCTTCGCGACGCCGTAGGCTCTGCTGCGCGGCTGAATGTGTGTACGTGCCGTGCGTTATGTACATACCGCGAGTTATGCGGAGGATCTGCGCTCTTTTCGGAGCGATTCGGACGCGATGATACGACGCGCGAGAAAGCGAAGACGGCGAGATACTCTCTTGACGAATTATGAGATCCAGGCTGCGGGGCACGGTGATTTGCATCGGTGCGGTGGTGGGGGCGCATAATATCCGCGGCGCTGGTACGGTATATCCTACAGAGCGTGCATTGGCGCGGATTTTATGATGAGCGGCTGAATGCACGGCTACGCCTTGCGCGAGAGAGCAACACACAATTTATTCTAATCCATGACAATCGATGGGGGGTAACGCTTTATCAAGTTATGGACGAGTTCACTGGATTTACGTTTGTTTTAAATTATAAAATTTTCAATTGTCACAAAATTTATTTACGTTTTATTTGAGTGCACAGTTTATGCATTCAATTAATTAATGATAATAATTAGATTCGGGCAAACGGTAAATTAAATAAATGCAAATAATCGAACAAATAGAGGATTGTTATCGTTTTATCTGCCCTCGTCAACAACAATAACAATAAAAAGTCCTTTCCTTCATTATACTAGCAAAAGTTATTGATTAACATAGATTTATTGATTTGTACAGACTGAGATAATTTTCTCGTAAAAATTATGGTAATTTTTCCGTAAAAATTTGCAGGATTGCTAATCATGATTTCGTAATTTCATGTAATTTTTGCGGGAAAATCACCGTAATTTTTACGAGACAATTCTCTCAGTACACTACAGTCGAATAATTTTCTCTTGTAAAGTACTACGCTTTACGAACACGCAGAACAGTAAAATTTTTGGTACACATTAACAGTTTAAATATTATTGGAAATCCTATCTTCAGTATATCATTTAAAATGCCGTGCACTTAATTTAAATGCTTTCGGCAAATAAGATCTGCATTCGCCACGAAAGTGAAATTCCTCCCATTACAAAACACGAGTACTTGATTTTCTAGCGGACTGCCTGATTGGAATCGTCAAAATAAACGCATCCAATCTCGCGCTCCATCGGCGAACAATATTTTTAACAAGGTTAAAATCAGCCAGAGTTACGAGCGCGTATAACTATCCTCCGAGACGGGGCAAACCGCAGCGAAATTGTACAACCTCATTAACGCGTCGCCGAAGACGGCGGCGAGAAGACCGAGAAGAAAGTAATTTTTCACGAGGCGCGCCGACGACGTATTACGACTCTCTGCGGCCGCGAGTGGCCGGAGGAGGTGGAGGAAGTGCATGTATATAAAAGACTCACGAAGGTATATACGCGCGGCTCGTCTCCCTCCTTCCCTCTCGCCCGTCTCTCTCCCTCCCGGCTGAATTTGGCCAGCGTGTCACGTTCACTGCCGCGCGCGGCTTTCGCTCGGCCGGCCGACTTCGGTGTGCGTGCGTGCGTGAGGCGCGGCAGCTTCACTTTCGGAATTACACCCTCGCCGGAGTATCATCCCGAACGCGCTCCCGCCGGTGTTACGCCTCGGTACAGTGCGCTTGTTTCGTCCGCGGTTCCTCCTCTTCGTTTGATGCGCCGATCGACGACGAGTCGGACGATCGCGCAAAAGAGGACTCTTGATTAGGGACGCCGGAGGATTCTCCTGCACTGCCGGGACTATTCTCGGAGCGCGCCGCTAACGTTGCGCAACGATGCCCGGGCACTTCCTGAACTTGGGCGCGACGCTCGGCCATTTTTATTTTAGTTTCTTCCTTTTTTTTTTGCGCTTTATGCGTGATTCTTTCGATCTTTATTTTACGCAACGAGCGAGACTGTCGCGAAACGGCGCGGCGTCCTGAAAGTAAATTGGTAGGAATTTAAACGATGGACGACGATACGTCGATATCGAAGTTTCGTCACAAAACCTGTTTGTTTACGTGTGTACGTTCAGAGTGGTTTAAAAATACCAGTCGTTCGATTGCCGTTGCGCAACTGCCTAAAATATTTTTATAAATATGCAAAATTCGTGCTTCCTCCGAAGAGAAGCAATGCGATGGCTTAACAATCAGTCGTCAATCATTCTTTCGGTTTCAAAAGAATTCGAATTAATTAAAAAACGAGAATTTCGTGTAGTATCTTTATGTTGAAGAAGTTTTTGAAACTCAAAAATGCTTTAAAAATATATCGGAAAAGCTTGCATGTAATTTACGAATATTATTTAAAAATCGATTTTCTGCAAATGGACAATGGGAAATCAGTCTTTTTTTTCTTCAAGTTCTCCAATGTGTATACATTCGAAACGTAAAGGATGACATAACCGCATAACACGTTCCGTCAATAAGGTAGCTATAGATCGCTTAGTCCGTTAAAGGCCGCAATATAATCGTGACGGTCAGTCTACCAGGTGTTCCACGTAAAGCACGTTCAAAGCCGCTAAAAAGGATATAAACCTAACGTTTCGTTTCCGCTGCATTGAGTGTGCACTCAATCCTCGAAATAAATATTTAAAATAAAATCGCAAATAACCAAAAGGATTCCGCTGCTTTAGCCCCCTCTACACTGAGAGAAAAATTTGGTAATTTTTAATAAATATTTACTTCAATAGTAATTGCTAAATATTTCTTTGAATCAAATAAGGCTCGGTATGATTCATGCACATAAGAATCGTGCACATATTAGTTCGTGCACAGTTTAACGTTGTATATATCTATAAACTGTGCACGAACTAATATGTGCA
>JAWWEN010000009.1:2815033-2831164 GCA_035582955.1 Sycophila texana
GCGTGCTTGATCCAAAATTTTTAATCATGGATCGACCTCAAAAGTGCTTATTTTTTGTAGAATTGCTCATATACGATCCGTCGAAATAAAATATGAGCTATGAAAAATCGCGGCGAAAGACGAGTGATATTACCCGCGACGGATTTAATTTCGCTTTTGCAGAAGAAATTCGAAAGATAAATAGCGGCTGTTATTGCCGTTCGGAATTACATTTGTTTTACAAATAACTGAAAGACGCGGCCGCGGAAAGATGGCAGCGATTTAGCATCACGGCGGAGTATCATTTACGTATGCGGGCGTCACAATAAAATTGATTTACTGTTATTGTTTGGATCAATGCTCGATAAAATCGATTGCTTTTAGATCGCCCGAAAGAAGCGAGCGACAAGTAGGTAAACACGGATCTCAGGGATCCGACCAATCTTTTAGCCTTTCAGCTTGAAGCTATAGGGATTGGGTAAATAGAAATGCGAAAAAGCAGCGAAGTACAACGGGATATTTTACCGATTGATCCGCCGCACAAAGCGCATATGCTGAAAGTGTGTACATTTTTCTCTTTTATAACGTGTGTGTGTGTCACTTGGCGACGTACACTCACTGATGAAAATGCAAGCAAAGCTTTCACTTTTTTTAAAAGCGAAGTCTCTCTTACGTAAAATTTTCTTTTTCACACTCACTCAGATATTCACAATGGATAAAGTGATATACGCGAATACCCTTGTGATATTTTTAAATAATCAGTTGCTGACTAAAGTTTTAATTAAAATCGCGAGACTGACGGACGTAATGGACGAGGAAGAATTGAAAAATGTCAGTTTTTATTTTTCGAAAAAAAGTCTTCCGCCGGAAACGGTCAGAGGGGGTTGACACGTCAGGGAGACATAAATTGTCAGCACTTACGCAGTCTAATTGTGCGAGTATCGAGTGGCCGAAATTCCATCAAATGCCATTAAACGCCTCGTTAATTATTAAACCTCTCCAAAGTAATCAATAATCACTCGTGCTTTTCCTCGTATCTTTTCGGGCATCGAAAAAAATGTTTTTCCATCATTCATTGCGACTTATTTATGCGATTCACTAGGAAATTATGATAAAGCAAATACTTCGTCCTCAACTCGTTTCAATGTTTTGTTATTTTCGTTTTATTTTCGTAGCGCCGTATGACTAAGTAGAAAAAGGACGGATCGATACAGACACGATTTTCGATTTTTTTTTACCCTGTTCCTGCTTTTCTGTGCTCGATAAAAGTTATTTCTCGTCGCTGAGAGGTACGATGGTATTAACGGAATTTGAGCGTATAGCCTAGTAGTAGGCCAATGTAATCCTGCGCAATTCGCTGCTTGAGTCATGGCACTTCCATATAACGAGCGATTTGTGAAATTCACAAAATACTCACTATACGTGGGAAGAACATGACGCGTCTTATACGTTACAAAATCATTATCTGTTCCGTGACAGTTTTCTGTATGTAAATACTGAGTGCATAATTAATCTTTTATCTTTATTAAAAATGCTTCGTAGACAATAAAATAACAAATTTTTCTGTTTAACAAATTTTATTTTTGAATTCAATTTCTTGATCTCATTTTCTTCACTGCATACATACCTGATCACTCTATAGCATATCCATGTAATATCTTTTGCAAGGAGGATGAAATTCGATACGTTTGTTAAGAGTTGTTGGAATAGTATAGTTTGACTCGTGCATTTCCGATTAGATACCACTATACGGTGCGTCGTATTGTACAGATTTATTGTACCATTAAGGTAAATTAAAAAAATTAAAAGTATGCTAATGCATGGAATAAATTAATATTTGAAACGATTACGTAATCGTCAGGCAGTCTCAAGTCCTGCTTCCCTGCTTATTTTAGGAAACACTTACTTATAAATAGGTAATTGTCGGTGCGAATCTGTTATTATACGGATACATAAATAATTGAAGATTTACACGCCGAAATCAGATTTAGTTGCAACATTTTTCAAGAATTTATATAATACAGTAATTTAATGTAAAATTTTCATTTTTGTTTCAGGTGAGTAAAATCAGTCGAGGGTCACACTGGATTGTCCTCGGATTGCGGAAATGGGTAATGCAAAAAAATGAACGAACTGTATCTTTATTTTATTTTTTTTATTACGGAGCAGTGGATGAGAAACTTTGTGTTTGCTTTTTCGTATGCGCAATCCTTAAATAATCTGTAGGTGCAATGTCGTGCATATTTTAAAAATTATCTTCTTACCTTCGGTCGTTCCACGCGATAACGAAGCTCGTAAATTACGATTAAGTCTTTTGGTTTAAATATAAATGTCGCGCATAAAGCAGTTAGTGACGGAAGCAGGGTAATATGAAAAAAACGCAACGTAGTTACAAAAATAGCTATTCTGCGAAAAATTAATTTTTCTGCATCAAGTTCGGATGATATTAGCAAGAACCAAACTTGATAATCGTAGTTGTCAATTCTTTCATTTTTAGCACATTTTTTATCCTAAACAGTCTTAAATTGCAATTTTACATAATTAGTGTTTATTTAAAAAATGATTAGTATTGATTGATACTGACATTAATTATTCAATGATAGTTATTTAAATCACATAGACAATTACATTGTGTTTCTTTTTTTTGCTATCGTTTTTTTTTTTTTTTAAATGTTTTCCATTAATTAAATTTGTTTTAATTCAATAAGGCGAAAATCACTTCAAATAAATACATTATATAGATTAAAAATATATTAATAATTTTGAAAGTAATTGTTACGCTTTACGTGCTGTTACATAAAAATTTATATTGAATTTTTTTTCATTTTAAATAATTCATGATCCGTCAATGATTCATGTGACACTTGGCCTATTAAACTGTTACATGCAGCTTCGTTAATTTTGAACTTAATTAACAGAAGAATTTCTGATACTTGAGCTTGCTAAACAAAATTTTAATTAATACCTTATCACAAAGCGATGTAACAATAGAATTAACATTTCAATCAACGTAACGACTTGCACTTTCTTACCTCTTACAAACGAATCGCGAAATCTACTAAAAATTTGTTAACATTAGAAAAACTACTACAGTAATTTGCAATATTAGAAAAAACTTAAGGACTATATTATTCTTCTAAGATAAAAGGATACATAATTCAGACACAACATTTTTCATCACACCTGCAAAGTAATCCTCCGAATTAAAAATAAAAAAAAAAATTAATTTCAATCCCAATGATCCTTAATAGACGCTTCTCCAGCCGAAAGAAAACGTAGGAAGTTTGACCGTCAGTGCGCAAACGCGGCAAGATTGCACGGCGTGTCGTCGCATCGCGCGCTAACGCTAATAAAGGAAAGTCGGCGTAACAATTTCGCAGCCCAAGAGCGTAATCGATCGACGCGATGGTCGCAGGGCCGCGTGTATCCGCACGAAGAGAGTAGGCGGTGGAGGAGGCGGAGGAGGAGGGGGGGGGGGATAAGGCCGGAAGGCGAGCGCAGCCAGTTAGGCAGGTGCCCTAGTCCGTGAAAGTGCGATGCGCGACTCGTCCGCCCACGCGGCTCGCGTGCATCACGTGCGAGCTCGCGCGCTCTGCTTATGGGAAAGAGCGGATAAATCTCGGCGCACTTCTTGCGCGGCGATGCGTAACGAGAGCGAGTCATGCGAGATATAAGTATGCGTACAAATAGCCAGCCGAGCGCGATTGCGATAATGTCGTCATTAACGGTGCGCCATTTGCTCTTTTGCTCGCGCTATCGAGGATAGATTTCGATCGCTCGGAGGCATCTTCGAGTAGTGGCGATGAGCCGAGTGAATTTAACATTTCTTTTTTTTTTTTTTTTTTTTCGTGTCTCTTCTGTACTTGTATAATAACCGAACGTACGTTTTGCTTTTGGGAGCAGCGAGTATAGTCGTTCTAAGATCTTCTGAGAAAAGTGTGGGTTTAGAAAAATTACTGATTAATTTTTCTATCAATGAGATGAGCTATACTTAATTAATTTTTAATATTTCGTGTAGTGGCGTAACAAAATTATTAATAATTATATTGATAATAGTAGTAATTGTTCTATATAAACTAGTTTTCTCAGTGTATATACTGTACTTTGTACACGGTGAACTTGATAAACCAGCTGCGGTGTATTTTTAATATATTGAATAAGCAGAGTTATCTGATGTTTTACGATCGGATTATCTTTCTGTTAGTGTCTACCTACAGCGTCAATTTTACTTACTATGTTAGTTGTGTCGTTCTAAGATCTTCTGAGAAAAGTGTGGGTTTAGAAAAATTACTGATTAATTTTTCTATCAATGAGATGAGCTATACTTAATTAATTTTTAATATTTCGTGTAGTGGCGTAACAAAATTATTAATAATTATATTGATAATAGTAGTAATTGTTCTATATAAACTAGTTTTCTCAGTGTATATACTGTACTTTGTACACGGTGAACTTGATAAACCAGCTGCGGTGTATTTTTAATATATTGAATAAGCAGAGTTATCTGATGTTTTACGATCGGATTATCTTTCTGTTAGTGTCTACCTACAGCGTCAATTTTACTTACTATGTTAGTTGTGTTGTTTGATACCACTCGCTATCTTAAGGCGAAAGATATACATAGCTCAAGTCTACTAAGTCCACTAGAACTTGATATTTCGAGTGAAACGATAGTCGTAAATTTCGAGTTGAACAATTTGCATGAAATCACAGCGGAAAAGCAGCTACGCGAAATTGGAGTGTTTTTTTTTTTATGCGCGCCGCCTCCCGTAAAATGAAAATCTTATTTAATTTTAAGAAAATCGATAGTTTATTCCCTGCACAGTAGGGAATCGGTGAAAAAGGAGTTTCATGTTTACATTCCTCGCGATATGATCTTGACACACATTTCAATGAAAAAGCAATCTCGCTACGTTTATTCCTGCGATTCTTACGTTTCGCATCACCTTTTCAACATTTATCGTCCCGTTGAAACACTCGTAGCGCTCACCGTCGCAACGACAGATCAATTTATACCCTGAAAAATCGCAAGGCCTCTTAAAAATTTTTCATCTAAAAAATAAGAGAAGAAAAATGAAATTCAGCGTGCCCACGAAATCTACAAATTCAGAAAACATCATCACGCTCCAAAATAAAGGAGGCGCAAAACATGATTATATTAACCGCCGAATTGAAAAACAGAAATCTAATAAAATCATCGCGCAGCCGTGTATACACTGAGAGAAATGTTTTAGTTCCAATTACTATACTGTTTCGAAACGCAGGGACAGACTCGACAAATAATTAAAAATTTTACTACAAAATACAGTAAAATTTTCCCGAACTTACAGTAAATGTTCGTACAAGTCTAACAAATTTTACTAAACTTTCTAGTAAAAATTTTTGATTTGTCGAGTCTGTCCCTCCGCTTCAAAACAGTACAGCAATTTTTATACTAAAACATGTCTCTCGTTGTATAATAATCTCTGAAAAAAGGGAAATCGGAAGAGATCATCTCTAAACGGGCGCGAGCCTAGCCTCTCATCCACGGAAGGGCACACGTGCACCATCCGCTGCCTCGCGGGGCCCTCCGCCCACACCTGCAGAAAAGCCCGGCGTTCTAGGTCTCGGCTCGGGCGCGTTTCGCAGGCAGGCAGGCAGCGGCTGCGGCGCGCATGTCCGCGTTGCCGCGCGCGCGAGATCGCCCTGGCCCACTGACCTATATTCGAGTCGTCGGCGCGCGCTAGCAGCGCGCCGCGGCCACAGCTCCCGCATACGCGAGCGGGTCTCGCGGCGCTCGAGACGCACGACTACGCGAGGCGCCTCCGGCTCTGCAGCCCGCAGTCTCTCGGCGCGCTCTCGGCTCCGCGCTTCCTCTCTCCCTTTCTCGGTCGCCGCGAGACCTCTCCCCGGCGACGCCTTTCTCTCGCCAGCGGCCGCGGGGAGCCATGGAGACGGCGGCGGCGGCCGACGACGACGAGCCCCGCCGTCGCGGAGCTGAGTGAGAGCTGTGCGCGTGCGTGGGTGCAGACTGGGCCGCGCCACGTGCCCCCTAGTAGCTCCTGCCGCTCGATAGCGCGGAGGCAAGAGCGCGCGCGCGCGCGCGCGAAGGTGAAAGTTCGCGCCTGGGGCAGGTGCCACGCTGCGATCCGTGGATGTATATTTTACGCAGTGCGTTCGGTGCGCGAGTGCATGTGTCTTATTGTCAAGTGTAAATATGCATACACGGGTGTAAGCACCCCCGCAGCTGGAGTGATAGTGGGATAAGTGCGCCCTCGCGGAGGAGAAAGGCCGGCAGCAGAGCCTGCTCAACTGGGTGACGGCCGCGTGCGCGCCGCCGGCGTGATGCAAGGTATATACGAGAACGAGCCTCGCCGTCGGGGCTCTCTCTCTCTTTCTTATGCGCGGATCCCCCCCAGGCCTCGGCGGTCCTCGCGACGCGCTTCCCTCGCGCGCCGCGCCGGCAGCTCTCTCGTGACGTAGGAGCGCTTCAGCGCGCGGAGCGCGAGCGCCGGCCGATCGCCGAAGCGGCCCGCTCGGCCGCGCAGTCACGGAGAGCCGCCCGAGAGTCGTGTCCCACGCACGCGCGCCTCTCGCGCTCTCGTCCCGTTTTTCCTTCTTGTCTCTCGGAGCTGTGTATAGCGGAGAGCCTCGCGATATGTTGGACGGCAGATTTCCTCTCGCGACGCGCGCCGGAAATAGGTACGCTCAATGATCTTCCGATTCTTATTATTTTTTTTGTAATTTTATTTTGGTTGTACTTTTGCGAGCTTGTTTCGCAGAGGTGATGTGCGTTTCTGAACTTGGTGGTTCGGCAGATGTGATCTTGTGTTTCTTTGGTGACCGGTGGGAAAGGATGGGAGATTGTACCTGCGGAGGGAGAGTCGATAAAGCTTCTCCTGCCGGAGGATTTATAAAACTCGTGTCTGTTTGGATATGATTCGTGGCATTTTTTTTTTGCACGAGCAGCGCCGCGAACTTTTTTGCCTCGGTGTGGTAGCGGTAGCGAATTCGTCCGGAAGTTTCCAGCGATACTAATGATGAAAAGTTTTCTAATTTAACTCGCGCGACAATCGTGCTTGGAATAATTTACCTCGACTGAATGATGCACGTGTCGAAAGTGCGGAAAGCAGAGATTTTAACGAAGCAGTTGGACCGTTATGAGAGAGAATTAGCCAAAATCCAAACAGGCGGTGGTTTTTGAGCATCAAGTGGTTTGCGCACACTGAAGAGTCAATAAAATCATATTTCGTTGACGCGCAAACAAAATTCGGCGCTTGTAATGCCAAGTCAAGAATGGATTAGCGGCACTTTTTTTCCGCCGAGATGTAAGCGCGCTGCCGCTATGTACTGTGTGTATAACGTTGCTCTGATAAATTTTTGGGCGGGCGTCGAAAAATAAATTAGTCGACTTGTCGGCTCGAATTACGGCTAGTCGAGCTGAAAGATTTGATGCATATTTTACGACGATGTGCTTTCGTCGCTCAATGTCTCCTCATCGTGTGCGAGAGTCGGATCCAAAATTTCGGGTGCACTCACTCGAGTGAAGCATTTTGCAATTAGGGAAACTTTTGTAGTGCAATTAACCAAAATTGACCCTCCTAGTGTCGGGGTGAATTCGCGTGTTGATGCGTTGCGCAAACACAATAGGGATGATGTTTACGTTACTGAAACTTTTATAAAAGGGAATTAATCCAATTTTTGAGAAACAAAGTCGTCACTGTCGGTAATTGCATTCATGATTCACTGCGGAGTTTGCTAATCGCGACCTCACCCTAATCATAATCTTTTATTACAATTTCTTAGAAATTTAATTTCACGTTTTGCGCACTAAGTCTTTTCTTTGGCGTTGTTTTGTTGGCACGTTGAATAAAAATTGATTTACGTTGTCGTCGAGAAGAAAGAAAATCACTTTTTTTTTTCTTTGACGTTTTTTTTTTATTTTATTTTGTAGGGAATACTCGAAATATTGCATTTTCTTTTAACCGTGGATCAGTTTCGTCGAAAAACTGCATTCTAATTATTCAGTTTTAAACGTTCAATATGCATCAAATCATTACTTACAGAGTATGGGTTAATGTAGTCGTCGTTATAACTGCGCAATTGACAGGTATAATAAAAACCGGTGCTTGATAGGTTATCCTTATACAGTAATTAAGTACCGTTAAATTAAATTTAATCTAGCAAAAGAAATTTTCTTTCAACAGAACTCTTAGTTTTTAATGTATATGTATATTTATTTAGTTATAATTTTTTCTATTAATCACGTCATTAGAACTTTTATAGTACTCGGTGCCTAAAACGCACATTTTACGCACTCCTAACCTCAAAATGCCAACTTTGAACGGCGCTTTTCAGCACTCGTACTATAAAATATCGTACAAGACTTGTGCGATAATTGATTGTTTAACCCGTGCGACATTTCACACTTGCTTCGCTTGTGCGAAAACCATCGCACGGGTTAATTAATCAATTAACGCACAAGTATTGTAATATACTATTATTGCTCACTTTAAATAGTTATCGCGTCATCGTATATTGTATATCACAGTCTCGACATATCCAAATCAATATTCCGTTCCCTTTAGCATCTTTTATTCACTCCTTCTCGAGGTATAATAAACATAGTCGAAAAAAGAAAAAAAGGTCTTTGCGAACATTTTTTATTGACTAGGAATTCAATAATTTTTTATGTTACTTTTTTCAAATTTTCGCTAGCTCTATATGACTTGTTTAAATTGAAATATACATTTTTAGTCAAGTAGCTGCAGTTTAGCTGTAAAAAGAATTCTGGTAGAAAAGTTTAGAGATTTTGCACCAGAGATATAAAAATAATAGTAATGCATGTGAGATAAATCCACACGGATGATTGAAGATTTTCAAAGTTTTATCCACAAAAGTATATATTATAAAGAAAAAGATAAATTTTTTATCATTATCGATGTGACGTGTTGAAAAAAAAAATACTTTCTCGTTATCTGAGCAATGAAATCTCATTCTATAATCTTATCCGAACACAATATACTTTTATTAACTTCATTTTCTACATAATTCGTTACCGCGTCGAGAACTCGATTAGCGCCCAAAATCCAACGATTCAAAAACTTCAACCTTGAAATTCCCTTTGTATAAAAATTACTGTTGTTGAACTATTGTGCTATTGATCTGTTATCGAAAGAAAATATTATAAACGCTTTATTTACTCAGTTGCTTAAATGAACGATTCCAAACGTTTAAATGTATTTAGAGAGCAGACATTATTCAGTGCGTAGTCCGTTCTAAACCAGTTTGAAAATTGCCAAAAAAAGAAAAAAAAAATTGGCTTACGTCATGAATCTCGATTATGTTACTAATGAGGATGTATCACAGACATTGGTTTTGAAATTTTCATCGTACATTAACGTGTGCCGTCATTTTACCGTAAGAATGTATATTCTTTATCCTCAATCAATAAACAATAAAAACAATTCTCGACAATATCTAAGTTAAATATGCAATAAATGTTTTAAATTTGGTTTATGTTAATCAATAAAAATTAGCATGCAACTTTCGTTAGCTTCCGATAATAATTAAATTAATTATTACACATTGTAATGCGCAAGCTTAAGAAGTGCATGCAAATGCAAATAACAACCGGAGAATTTAAATATAAAAAAATAAACACCAAAGCTCAAAATTTTTATCGTGCGAAATCTCCTTAAAGGAAATATTCAAATTGCCTTCTTGCTAAGCAATAGCGAATGAAAAATGTTACGATCAGCGAGCAAGACGGTAACGTATTTGAATAATTAAAATTTTTTTTTGTGTAAGAAAAGAGCAATCGTTAAGTTTTTCCCGGCTACGCGTGCACTGATAATAGTCGAAAAAAAAAAAAAATACGCACGTGGGGATTTACAGAAGAGCAGTTTATGCACACGCCCTTCTCGGTTGAATGCATTTTCGTGCTTTAAAAAATAACGCTTGCAAAATAAATAGCGCAGCGGTCGAGTGACGCGCAAACAGTGTATATATTTCCATATGAAGAAAACTCATTCGACATATCGAAAAAGCGTAGCACGACGATTTCAAAAGTCGTCGAATCAAACTTATATCTAAAATTATGAGGCACCCGTAAAGAGTCCCGATAAAGGCGGACTTTTTAAAGCCCACGCAAATTGGCTCAAAGTTTTTCAAATGAAGAAATTTATAGACTTTTTTTTCGTACGGCTGATAAGGCCGTGGGAGAAAGGAGAAGCTCACACGGCGACGAAAACAAAAGAAACCGCCGCCAATCGCAAAGTGACGCCGTCGTGCAGCAGCGGAGTCGAGGAACCGGTTTCAGTAGATCAGTTTTATAGAACGGGCCTTCCTTCTCTCTTTCTTCTTTTTTTTTCTTTTCGAGTATAATTACAATTCCAGGAATTTATTTTCATTTACATCATAAAGTCGGCAATAAAACAATCCCCGGCGTACAAGGAGGCCGCTAGTTAGCGAATCCCGCGCGCATCACGCACGTCCGAGAGACAATGGCTCCTTAAAGGTAGTTTTTATTACATTTTTTCTTTTTTACTTTTATTTTTTTTCGTCTTTTTTACGAAGGTATCCCCCGAAAAGTCAGAGGCAGGAAACTCGCGGAGCGTAAATTTTTCTCAATGATTTACTGAAACCTCGCCGCATCGCGTGCGTCATTAGGGCCCCGGTGTCTCCCGAGGCGAGGCCTCGCCGCACACGTATGCTAAAATCAGAGTCTCGGGACTGCCCCGTTGCGTCGTCGCAATCTCGATCCTCGAATCTCGAATTCACTTTTATTAGCGCCATTTCCGGGAGGCCACGTCGACTTTCATTAGCTGACAATCTTCCGTCCGTCCCTCTTGGTTCGCTTTTTTTTTTTCTTTATATCTTACGAATCGTGATTACGGGATGGACACGGGATTGGACATAGTTACGCAATCGTTTCTTGCGAAAAAAGGGTATCTTTTCCATCCAGAAAAAGCCTTGCTTTTATGTACTCTTGATGTGATATAATAAATTGAGGAGTCGGGAGATTTTACTCGAGATTGAATCGAAACTACGTCGAAATTGAATTCTCATTTTTTTTTTTGTTTCAAAATTAAAAAAGAAAGACACATTTCTATTCAGAATAGTAGCTAAGAGTATCGTTCTTTTAAGAATACATGTTTAATCGCATAGTAATTGTGGGATCTAGACTTTGGAAATGTTATCGCATTAATGAATCTCTTGATCCCTTCCTTGCCTTTAGAATTTATAGTCGTATGCGAAAGACGGTCTACCCCTTCTTAAGAATTCAACTATAAATGCATCAGTGATCATATATTATAATGCGAAGAACTGAAATTCAGTAGTAGGATAAAAAATTTAGACGACTTCAATATTACTCAGTAGCTCGCTGCGAATTAATTGCGAGAAATGAGAGATTTTCCTCCAAGTTTGCTAAGTCATTTAAAAAGCACCGTGAAAAGATCTAATGAACAGGAAGGAAACAAGAGGCAGATTTTCTCGAAGGAAGTTCTCGTCAGATGTAGACTCTCTGAACGAACGCATACTGCAGGGGGCTTCATTTTCAAATCCACGTGCCTTGAATTCTACCCGATCCGTGTCACGGTGAAGCGTTTGCACACGTGTCCGTTATTTTATCTTCACTTCTTTTTTTTTTTAATCTTTTTTTCATCTCTCGCTTTTCTGCGAAATCAACACATTGTATCCACTGACAAATAAACGCACGGGGAGCGTCGCTTTCAAATGCTTCCTCTATTATCAAAGTTTTCCAAGGCGCGGGATGCGCCTTGTATCAAATATTTCAGTATTCGCGATATTTAGCACTCGGTGCTTTCATTTCCTGTGCCGCGAGATTTTTTACTTCGATAGGAATTACAACGCGATTGTAACTTGTTCTGAAATAAACTGCGCATGCAGTAAAGCCGCGTGAGGCGCAGCGAATTATATATATTGCATTAAATTCATTACAATTGAATGGTATCAATTCGGAGCGCATTCATCAGTGTTAGAACCTGCATAAAGCTAATTTATTTCGAGACTTTAATCAAATTATGCTAAATTTCATCGATTTGATTGCCCTTTTTCCTTGGGTACAATGAGAAATATATATGTGTACATTTTTTCTACTTTTTTTTTTATTTTCTGTAATCTGCAGGGAAACAATTAAATATTTTTGAACGGTGGTATTAATTACTTTTTGTGGATGACAAACAACGAGGTTGAAAAGAAATATAAGCGGATATTTTAAAAATTTTTTAAATTTTACGTTTGAAAATTTTGTACCATCGGTTAAATGTTAAAAGAATTTCAAGGTTTTTTTTACTAAACTTTAACTTGCTGATTTTTGCTAATTTTAACGTACTCTTAGAATTTAAAAAAAAAACCTTGATGAAAATGACATTTTCAATTTAAAATTTAAACAAAAATGTGTATTTATGAACGCTTTACATTTTGAAAATCAGTCTAGCGTTAATTTGGATTAATCTTTAGCGTAGGTTGCAATTCGAAAATCACCGTAATTTTTACCTGAAACTTGGACGATTTATTAAGTTTCGTAAATTTTATAAGAAAACCCCTATAAAAATTACGAGGATTTTCCCGTAAAAATTTACAGGATTATACCAACTGTCCCACGATTACGTTTTGTCACGTAATTTTTATGGGGAAATCACCGTAAATTTTACGAGAAAATTCTCCGTGTAGTAGACGTGCAGTACATTTTGAATGTTTAATGACTGAAAGTTCACTTATTATATGTCAATGCTCGCTTGTTTTAAAATTCAAAATCATCTGTAACAGAAAAAAAATGGCACCATACGCCAATTACATTTATTTAATGATTACTATTTAGTAGAAAACATACAAGATTAAAATATTTAAAACTTAAATAAAACTGAATTAAAATTTGCAGTAATTAGCCTAAACGTGCGCTGCCATAAGATTTAAAATTATCATTTAAACTCGTTACTCCGAAAATAATATCTTTTACTTCCCGTCGCTACTTTTTAGAAGCATTTTAACATGGAGTTTTAATTTAAAATCATCGAAACTGAAAGCTCGGCAGCTTTTCCTCGTCGTTACAGCTATAAGTATATCTCTACCCTCGTGCCGTATCTGACAATCGACCCACGCTTCATTACAATTACATATTGCATGATTTACTGCTGCAAATCAAGTTTGCATCGTTGCGTTCGAAACTTAAATCGTACTTGAAACATGACAATAATGAATCGTGTAAACCGATATTTAAAGACTTTTCTTAAACGTTACTCTTTTAAATAAAATGTGGTGCAATAAATAATAAATCTTCCTGTTATTTCAGAGAAAAAAAATTTAAAAAAAAAATGTTAAGTTCAATTATGCTATGGTAATAGCCGCGGGCAAATTTAACCTCGTCGGAAACTTTCATTTTGAATATAAAAGGGGTCAAATTTTGCTGTTCTCACGTGCCAATATCAGCTGTCTAAATAATTTAAAACTCAATCATTCCATTTTAACCCTTTATTGCAAAAACGTTTTTCTAAGATACTTTGTCCGCTGCACCTCCGTCATTGCATTTTATCCTCAATAACATAAAACGCCATCGGGACTTTAATTGTCAAGATCACCGAGCACACCGCCAAGCACAATATCATAAACGCGGAAAAGATAACAGCGCGTCAATTTGAAAGGAAGTGCAGATCAATGAAAACAAAGGAGACACAAATGCGTGATGGTTCCAAAAGAAAAAGAAAGGGGGAGAAGTTGGAAGGGAGGTGGGGAGTTACGAAGACGTAAAAGGTTGTTGCATTAATTTACAGAAATCTTGTATAACGCGATGGTCGATTGTTATCGAGCGCAGTAAATCGGCCGAACGGCATAAGATATGCGCGCGCGGCTGACGGCGTGGCCAGGCTCTCGGTGAGCGGCCCGCCGAAAGGAGGCGAGAGATCCGCTGGCCCATAAATATAAGACAAACCGGTTTTTCCCCCGTCTTTTCTAATTTCGCCAATAACTTTCGGCGTAATGCGCGATTCGCCGATGCCCGCGACTTATTCTCCCCCGCGAGTGTGTACAGCCGAGAAAAGCGCCGATTTCGTATACCGCGGATCGCGTTCCACGTTCCTCCTTGACAGCTCAATGCTAACAGTTGTCTTGGTGTTTTACAGGCCTGGCCCGTGTGACCTGCAGGACCCATTGTGGGTCAAAATGAGCGGAATCACTGGCAGCATCACTAAGAAGAGAAAGAAATCAGATGCCAAGCCTCAGTCGCAAATGTGAGTACCGGCTTTTTATCTGTCCGGCTACTGGTACACTGAAAAAAAGTCCAGGTTACGGTTATTGAAGTACACCGTAGTGTCGCTTTAAGTCTAAAAGATTTTAAAAGTATGATAAGTACTACGGATGCATTTCGGTAGATATAAGGAGAAAAATTTTGACAACAGAAATTACAACAGTATTCACTAGAGTAAAGACAAACTCGAATATATTTTACTACATTTTTTATAGTGAAATTTGCTAGTAATTATATACCAATTTTTTTTTTCGTGTTTGTCCTTGCTTTAGTAAAATTTATAGTAATTTTTAAAATACGAGTATAGTCCTACTTATACTACTACTACTACTACTAATACTACTAGTAGACGAAAGTACGCGTAAACAGAACTGCGGTAGCAGTTACCGGAGCCTATACGGTAAAATCAACTTTCAGACCACCAACAGTTCGGTAGACTGAGCTCGATTTACTCCGATAGACACCACTGGACTTTTTTTCTCAGTGCAAGATGAGATAGATTATTTAGCGATATCACTCGATTTCGGTCGAATTCATCGGTTGCACACGTACGGTACCGTTTGGTTCGCACATCTGGAGTGCGATATGATCAGGCAGCCCTTCACTTGTTTGAATAACGACAGTTCTCATTTGGTAAATTACACTCGATAATCCCAAAAGTTTATCGGCATCTGGCGCGTTCTCTTCGATCCAGCTATAATTGAAGCAATTACGGCGGAGAGCTTTATTCGGTTTACAAAAAAAAAAAAAAAAAAAAAAAAAAATCGCTTAAACTCATTACATTTACATTTGAAATTGCTTTCGCGCTATCGCTAACTTCATCTAATTGCGCGATAATTCCAGGGGTGATAGACTTTTACGCGTGTTTGATGAGTAATGGATATCGATAATAACGTGAATATTATTACATAATTACGTTCAGCGCGGCGGCATAAACTTTATTTTTTTATTACGTTCGCATAACATTTTTTTTTTTGTGTTTTATTACTTTTATGCAATTCATCCTTTATCCCCGGGGTTATACTCTCCTATCGAAATTTTCTATCGAATTTGCATTTAATTGACTGTACGGGGCTACGATATACGTGAAATGAATTTCAGTCTTCCAATTTATGTTCACTTTTTTTTTAAGGAAAGCCTCCTCTGCTTTTTTTCTACTTGTATTTCCATTCGATTATAAGCGTTCGGATAGATGCATATTTATGAAAGAAACATAAAGATTCTAGAAAAAATTAATGCAGCGCCTTTTAGTTGTCTGAATACTCGATATTTCGTAGAAAACAAAAATTCGCAATAACTTTCAATATAAATCTTAATAAAAGAATATGAATTTTTTAATGAAAAAAAAAAGAAGTATGAAGGAATTTGGTGTATCTCGCAATAGAGTCCAAATGCAATGAGAGCTAGTTTTGAATTACTAGAGTGGAAGAAAATTTTCACGACATTCCGACTTGTCGTCTTTCAGCTTATAAATTAAATGCACTTTATTTGCACTTCGTTTTAAACGGTTTTACGTACCTATACATTTTCATTTATTTATTTATTTTTTTTTTACTAAAAATGAACGCTGCCTGGTCGAAATTTTTTAACTTCGCATTCGACGTGTCTTAATATTTTGTAGTGTATACTCGCATAGAAAAATGATTTATGGATTCAGCCTTGTCGTCTCAATCAATTATTTTGCTATCATCGAACGCTGCTAATTCATTCCAATTCATGCATAAGAAAATTGTATACGAACTGAGCGCATTTTAATAATTATAATTCTTACACGGAGAGAAATCTTCGTGTTAAAATTACTATATTTTTGATTACTCGGGGGGACAAAGTTGGTCTTTGGGGCAAATTTAACATACTTATATGAATATTTAGTACACATTTCCACTAAATAATGCTATGCAGTA
>JAWWEN010000009.1:2831264-2873903 GCA_035582955.1 Sycophila texana
TTTACTATACAGTATACTAAAATTTAGTAAAATACGAGTTTGTCCCCACGTTACTAAACAGTATAGTAATTTTTATTCAAAATTGTTGCAATATTTATATATGCATTTCTCTCCGTGTATAGTTTTTTTTTTCTTTAATCGACAAAGATTACAAAAAAATTCGCTAAGTTTATGTATAATTAATAGTGTCCATCAGGATATCGGTTCAATCAATAAATTTGACGTTGATTTATGTATCGCATTAGTATTTTGAAAATGTACCGATCAAAAAGAAAAAAAAATTCAAAATAGTAAACAAGCTCATTTAAAATGGATTGAACGATCGTACGAGTACATTTTCCAGACAGGCCGTTTATTCGGGTAGCTAATGTAAAAAATCGCAGGTACAGACGTGTACAAAGCGAAGGGGAAAAAAAATAACGCATTTAAACCTTACTCGTACCGGAATATTTTTTTCAATTACGTCGACGTCGTGTAACACCCGATACCTGCGTTCAAGTTACTAAATATCTGTGCAATTTCTGTTTAAAAAAGATTTATCGTCGCGTCGCAGATGAGTCTGTTTGCAAATGAGATTGTAAATTCGCCGCCGGGAGAATGAAAAAGTATTCGAAAAGTATAAGTAAGAATAATTAAAAAAAAAAAAAAAAATTCAGTACCTCGTTAAGTTTATACGCATATTTCCCATCGCTACATTCTCACGGCCGTAAACTCAAGCGCAGTCGAAATTTCGTCTCGCCGCGATAAACAATATAATAAAATAGTACATATCTATTCAACCGAATTCTCGAAAGGTACCCTCGACATTTTTAAAACCGCAAAACTTGCAGCCGCCAACTACAATCATTTCCACGTGTATCTTCGTAATCGTTTGTTTAGAAGCTAAACGGTACACTCGCTCAGATTAAAATCACGGAAAAACCCGGGGCTCGAAAGAAAAGAAAAAAAAAAACAGAAAAAATATAAGCCAAGGGGGCATCGGCATAGCAAGGCGCACAAGGCGTTCGCATAGGCTATGCGCCTAATTAATTCAGCGGGGCTCGAGCTTCCAGCCCGTCGGAGCTGCACCGCGCGCGTTTTATTTTCGGCGACGGTGAGCTCGCGCGCGCGCTCCTCTTCCTCGCCTCAATGAAAAGTGCATTCTCCGCGGCCCGAGAGTGCGTGAACGCCCGAGATAAGATAAGCCCGCGGTCAGACTCGCGCGCGCTCGCCTTTCTCGCACGTCGCGGGCGCGCGATATCGATGTCAGGAATTCACCCGATCGCGGGGTAAGTGCCCGTGACTCTCGCTCGCAACTACCTGCACACCTCGGTACTCTCCCAATGTACACATTATGTATACATAAAGCAAGTGTAATTGCAACGGCTGTCGCTCTGTTTGCAGTAACAAGTGCCTTAACGAGAAACGACGACGGACCCAGGAAAACCTCTACATCGATGAGCTTGCCGAGCTGATCACCGCCACGGACATGAGCTCTGGCAAGACTGACAAATGTCAGATCCTCCAGAGAACCGTCGAACAGGTGAGTTATCCTCCGCTCCGCCTGCTACACGGGCATAATGTACACAGTGTGCATCCGTGCGAGTGTTCTATATAAATGTGTGTCCGTGTGTGCGTGCGGTGCGCGCGCGAGCTGGCTTAGAAGGGGCGGCTCTCAGTGCTGGCGAGGGTTCAACGAACCCTCCGCGGGGAGACGCTCTCGCCGAGCGAGAGGAAAAGTGCGTGTGAATCGCGCGAATGTGGGTGAAACCGGCGGAAAAAAAAAGCTCGAGCGCCGGTTGGCAGGACTGCTGCTGCTGTTGCCTCCCGTCGTCGTCGTCGTCGTCGTCGTCGTCGCTCGGAAAGAAGGGGCCAGAAAGAGCGAGAGAGGGAGGGAGCCGAGAAGACGGAGCGCGGCCGGAAGAATCCGCGGAGGCGAAAAGCAGCAAAAGCAGCGTGTCTGCGCGGTGAACCGGAGGCTTCACCGGAGAGAGAGCGAGAGAGAGAGAGGGAGAGAGAGAAAGAGGCGCGGCAACGTCGCACAACGCTCTCTCGCTCTCGGAGTCACCGACTTTTCGAGGCCACATGTTAACTCAGCGCGATTACGACGCGATCTGTCGGCCGCGGGAAATACGAGCTCAAGGTCGTTTCCCGAGCCGAGAGCGAGCCCAGGCGAGCGGCTGACCGTGAACTCCAGTTGGTAACACAGGAACTGCCGTTAACGACCCCCGCGAGCGCCGGCTCTCTCTCTCTCTCTCGACGCCCTCCTTTTTTTACTCTTTTTTTTCTCTTTCTTTCACTTCTCCCCTGCTGTATATATACATCGCCGCGGATCTTCCGACGCACGCCCTTTTGGCCGCCTGCGTGCGCTGACCTCCCTTCCCGCCCTCCGACTGCGACGCAGAATCCCGACGAGCTTGAGCTTGAGCTTGAGCTTTTTCGCGATGCCGTCGGTTCGTTTTTTTTTTCGAAGGGCGCGGGTGGGACTTTCGGAGCGCGCGCACGCCTTTTCCTCAAAGCTCGGGGATTATCGCGGAGCGACGATCTCGGGTGGAGTGATTGTCCTCGGCGCGCTCGAGTCGCTATGATATATACCTTTTCACTTTCCGAAGGAGCTGCTGGAAACTATGCCATTGTCACGTGCTTAATGTGGATCTTTTTCATTTCTTTGCCGCTAAAACCCGCGTAAGCGCCGCGCAACTATCCTCTGTTATTGTTGCTTGTTGATGCGGGATTTAAACGGACATTTACACGCGCATTAACGCTATACGTTCGCACTTGGCCGATTTTGTTTACGTATTTAGATCAGCGTCCGTTCCAATTAAGCGTTTATTGCTTATTCAACGGGAAAAGCTTGACTTGTGTGCGCTTTGCGCTAGTAATTTTTAATTATTTCGAGCAGTTGGATAATGACACATCGCGAATAATTGTTTTGAGTTACGAAATAAGTGTCCTTTGTTAACTGTCGCATTGTTTTTATCGTGTAAGCGAAAAGTAACGCGGCAATCGGAGATACGTTGTTCTTAATAAACGGGACTTTTTTACAGTGCGCCTTGGTGTCTAAACGAATTTTCAACGATCTTGTCTCGATTGAGTTACGAATGTTTAGCAATGATAATAGTAATAACAGTTTAACTCTGCTGTTAGTTTTGTTGATTTTTGTGAATAGATGAAAAATTGCGTATCGATAATTTACAAAAGTCAGTGAGAGAACGACTTGCAAGCGACGGTGACCCTCATTAATTTTGTAACGTCTCATTTCACAGATTCGGCACATCAATCAGACAGGCTCCAATAGTCATGCTGTTCAGCAAGGAGAAGTATCCTCATCAAATCCTAACATTCTGTCCAACGATCAAGTTGGCCCTATTTTACTCGAGGTCTGTATGTTATACATTTTCGTGCTTAATCCAACGTTTCTTGTTTTTTTTTTTTTGTTCTCTTTCTTTCTTTTGTTCAACATTTTTATTTATCGCCACAAGCGTAGCTCATGTTTTCCTTTATTTTATTATTGACAAAAACTTTCGTTGAAAATTTGTCAAGAGAAATTCAAAATTTTGCACGAAATTCATTCGCGAACGCGCCCAGAACGATATGAAAAAAACTTACGAATTTTTTTTTTAATCTCAAACAAATGAAATGGTTTTTGATTTTTATTTCGCCACTTTATAATACGACGTCGAAACCCTCCCTCCACATACGCAAAAAAGAAGGCTGGGAGGGAAGAATCAGTTTACAAGGCGCGTGCCGACGCGCTGCATTTCCAAAGCTCGTATTATAACGAAGAAGTTTAATAAAGAGAGTACATCACGCAATGCTTCATTTCAAATAATATCCAGCCGTGAATGTCGATCGAGAACAGTCGAGAGCTTATTGGAATCGTGTCCATTTAATCCGGCTTATCGTCGACTACGGCAAGTTTTGCAGAAGTATATGTATATATATATATATACATTTCTGTATATACTTATATTGTAACAAAAAAATAACAGATAGTTTCAAACAGCATGTAGCGAGTCTTTAAGGAAGCTGCTGGCAGGCGCAGATTGACGTCAGTAGACTCACAATGTCGCTTGTGTTTGCAGGACTGTGTAACCCCGTGTGTCCCAACGAGGGTGAAAATATCGCGCGTGCAACGAATAAGTCCATTTACATTGCGCGCGCACGCTTTTGCAAAATATAACGCAAGCACGCATATACGGCTTTGACGTCGCCCGCACACACCCGACAGATCCGCTCTAAACTGAAAATTTGTTTTGCTTTGTATCTAGAATGAAGCATAGAGTAAGTGTTGTTTTTTTTTTGCGATCACGCTCCAACTGTATAGACTCTCTCTTTAGCGCTAAATAATTGATATACAATTTTGTATACGATTTTGTCATATACGAAAGATCTTGGCGTACCAGATCCGCTGGCATAATTGTGATTGTCGATAGCTAATGGTAAAGTTAATTTATTTTTTTTGTCGAGCGATAGTTTAGATTTTAGAAAGTATAATAAAACATAGTAATTTTAACAATTTTTTTAAATTAATCATTTAGTACCAGATAATAAATGTTGTATAAAAAAATTCAATCGCAGTCCTAATTAGTTTACAATATAAATTACTTCTTTTAGGAAGTGCATTCCTGTTGTCGTTTAATGATTTACAAAAAAAAAAAAAAAAATTCTGCTAAAAAATTACCTTTTGTTATTTGATAGTTTCCGTTTTCTTCTTCTTGATAAACTGTATATATACAAATAATAAATACAAATAATACAAATGCTACAGTCCGTCACATTAAAAATCAATTAACTTTACCATTTTCTTACTACATCCTCGAATATACAAATTGAAACACACTTATTACATGAAACTACCTTAACGCGCTTAATGTAGTCGACACAGTTTCGAAAGTGCGTACATTGTATTCATCAATACAACTTTTATCAGCACACATAAAGAAAAAAAAAAAAAATGAATAACGCTACAAAAATCCCATTATCGCTCGCTCGACGAATTTTAATAATAACAACGACGAAAAAGAATCGGAAAAATAAAAAAAAAAAGACGGAGCAAAAGTCCATCACGAGGCGCAGCATTGCTTTCACGAAAACGTCCAGCGTCATTTCAAGCCGATGACCAAAATATTTGTCCCGAATTCCTTTGTTCAACGGGCCCCATTCGTGTCATTCATTGCTCATCCAAGCCGCCGTCGGGCGATTCACGCGTTACAATGCGAGTCAGTCGCAGCGATAATTGGAAAAGCATCACGGATGATCGTGGGAGCGAAATGGAAAAGTGCACGCGCCGACCTCTTATCGCCCCGCATCTTATCGAGGCTTCGCCTCTCTCTTTTCCGTCCCTTATCTCTATTTCCCTCCCTGCGTCCTCCGCTGCAGGCGCGACGAGTCGCACGCACATCCCTGAATTCGCCGGGCGATCGGCGTTATTCCACCTCCTTTGGGGGGAGGGGGGGAGGGGGCGTCCCTTTTTCGCTCCCTCCGCTCTTCCTTTTCCACTTCTTCGCCTCCACCGTCCACTTTCACTCTCCGGCTCTGCGGCTCGTTTCGCACGGATCTCTCCGCTCGCTTTCGCGGAAAGATAACATAAGCAGACGCACGCTTGCACCTCGCCACCGTAAATATTTGCTCGCCCCCGTCTCATCCCCGCAAAATAGTGCTCTCGGGCGAAACTATCCGCCTGCCTTCTGCGGAGCCCTTGCGTAAGTAACCCGCTCAAGCCGCGCACCGAATTTATCTGAAAATTTGAAGGTGGACCCGGTCGGTTCTCCTACTACTCCGGAGCGATTAGAGAAGGCAGATAGCGCGACATACTTCCAGCCGAGCGTCCGACACGCGACTCCCGTGCAGCGCGTCAGTCCGGCGTCACTCCCGAGTCGAGTCGCATTATCGGCGGGACATCCGCTCGTTTTCGCCGCGAGGATTATTTTATTATTAGGTGCGTCGTCGTAGTGTGCGTGCCGCGCGCTAATTAGTTCGACGCACCGCGGCTACACGCTCCTTCCGCTCATCCTTCCTTCTCCTCCTCCTCCTCCTCCTCTCGCTTTCTCGTGTGACACGCTCACGCGAGCGCCTTACCCTCCTCCCACGTCCTACCCCGGGTGCCCTCCACCCGTAGCGAGTGCGTGAACTTTTGAGGAAAAAAAAAAAAATTGATGATTCGTAATTCGGTTTATTTTCTTTTTTTGTTTAGTGTTTCTTTCGGTGATACTTGCCCGGGATTTATGTCGGGTGTAAAATGCAATACTCTTTTTTTACGGTGATTTTTGAGGATCGAGAGCGGTATCTTTATTTTTGTTATATTTTTTTTTTTTATGACGAAGAGTATCTTGACTAGGTAGATTGTTTGTTTATTAAATTTAATTTTGTTTTTAATATTTTTTTTTGTGTATCAAGTATTAAGGTGCGACGGTAGAGCTGGATGAAGATATTAAAGGAAGGATTTTTTTTTCGTATTTTGCAGGCGTTAGATGGCTTTCTGTTCGTTGTTAACACTGAGGGGCGCGTGGAATACGTAACGGATAACATAACTGAGTATATTAATTACACGAAGAATGATGTGCTCGGGAAGGATATTTATAATATTATTCACCACGGAGATCACAACAACTTCATGCCTAACATTTTGCCGATGTCAGTAGGTAAGCACAATTGTCAAATTTTTTTCAAAATTTTTACAAAAAAAAATAAAAAATAAAAAATAAAAAAACAACAAAAAAAGAAAAACAAGGAAGAATACAGTGTGACTTCTTTTTTTTTTTTTTAATTAAGACGATCGATAAATTTTGGGTGTAAAAATTAATTCGATTAAACGCGTAACTTTCATAGGGTTTCGTGGCCAAAATTTTAACCGCCTGTACTTGTGTTTTTTTTTCGTAATTTTCTATATGTATGGAAGGAAATTTGCTTATGTAAATAAACTGCGTTGTACCTGTGCGAATTCCGCAAACATTCAATAAAAGCTTGCACTTGAGAATGTAGATTGAGGCGTTTAAAATAATACAAGCACTGTTTTAGAGACGAGCAGCAATCGCCAAACATTCCATTTCGAAGTGTCTGTAAAAAGCATTGTCTATTTTAGTCGGTGACTCTCACCCTCGAAATTCCGTTTTTTTTTTTTAACATCTGAATTTTTGCAAAACCTACCGTCTGACATTTCATATAAAATTTCTCACATGTACATGTTATCATAGCTCATTTTATAGAGTACCTCAAGCCTCGAGACTGTGCCTTAATTAAAAACAAGCAGCTTCGTAGCTTTCGATAAAAAAAAAGCGAGCTAATTGATGTTTGCACGATTCGCATGCGTTCGACATACTCTGGAGTACCCAACATTTTAAACTGTAACGCACGAAGTGCAGCTCAGCGATGGGGAAAAAAAAAATATCGAGCGTCCGTCTTGTAGATACACAAAATAAAAGAAAAAACGGGTATTAGGACTGCATCAGGGATGATCGCGTATACATGTGCGTGTATGAGCAAAAGGCTACAGTGTCGCGTATGGGTAAAGTGTATTAAAAAAAAAAAGAAAAGAAAAAAAGAAAAAAAAAATCCAAATTGTGTGTCCGTGTTGGTGAATGTAGCTGGCTGGTCGAGCGAGCCTCAGCCCCAGACGCGGAACCGTACCTTCGAATGTCGCTTTCTGGTGAAGCCTCCCGATGACAAAGAGGAGACTATGGAAGAGAAGCAGCAACGCGTATCGAAGTATGAGACGCTGCAAATCTGTTCGGCCCTCATCCCGAGCAACGGAGCCAGCGGCGCCGAGCGCCTCGAGGCCGGCGGCAGCAGCGGCAGCGGCAGCGGCCCGGCCAACGACATCTCCGAGTCCTCGGACGTCGGGCCCTGCGTCATGTGCGTCGCGCGCCGTATACCCCTCGACGAGAAGCGCATCGGCCAATTTACCTTCAAGCTGGACACGACCGGCAAGATCCTTGCCATGGACACCAGCTGGCTGTCGCCCTCTTACTCAAAGTACCTAATCAGCGAGGTGAGCCGAGAAAGAGGGGACCACGCGACAACGCCGCTCTTCTTACCCTCAACAAAAACAAAATACATATTCACATCCTTTTTACCGACCACACATCAATCCCTTTCTATCTTCTCTGCTTTTTTTTTTTATTTGACTTTTTTCTCTTTTTTAATTTGTCCGCGGGTGTGTTCGCCAGCCGCTTATCCCCCATCCACGTGTTCCCCACCCCCCCCCCTCCTCTCCCCCGCCCCTGCTATATTTGTCTGGCTTTGTTCATTGTGGCATGCGCGCATCGTCGATCAAAACGCTTCATTCGCTAAATTATCACTCTCATTATAAGTAACGGAGCGCCGTTTACATTATATCGCCTCTGCATCAGCTGTTTGCGAGGAGGAAAGGCTTGTGGCCCAAGTCGCTCTCGCTTTTTTTGGCGTGTACCACTGCTCTCCGGCTATATATGTGCGTGTCGCATGTACCGACGCGGGCTTCTCTCTGCTAAAGCATCGCGACTGCTAAATTTTCGCTCGCTAAGTGACGCACCGCATGAAAATCACACGCGCGACATTGTTCCAAGGAAAACCTCATGTGCACCGTAGACCTGCTTTTGTGTTTTCTTTTTAGACGGGTCCCTTATAGACGATTCACGCTTTTAGCATTGATGTTTGGTATTAGCTCCGAATTATTTATTTTTTTTTTTCGGTATGCCGAAACGCGCAGGGGCTGTAGTGCGATTTGTTTGAATAGCTATTTGAATTTGCATTGTTGAACGGAGTAAGTAAGTTACACGGGGTGGGGTGGGCGGGGGATGGTCTTGTGAAGGACGCTATTTATACTTTAGATACAGTCATTCGTTAATTTTTCAGTAATAGTTGTTATAGTTAATGTCATTAACAAGGATCTTAAAAATAAACAGAATTAAGAAATAAAAAAAAAAATATTTGCATGTATTCATGATTATAAGAATTGTAATAACTGTTACTTTAAGAGAAATTAAAATAAAATAATCTATGACTATTCGAACATTTTCAATGTAATGTTTATGTTTTATGTCGTTTTCTATATTTATCAAAATAAGTGATATGAATAGATTTATCGATTTGGTGCAGTAATACAGTAACACGTTTATTGTATTCTTTTATCTAAATTTTAATTTATCATAAAATCAACATCCATTTCATCATTATTTTAAGTTCGTAATCGTTGTAAGTTTGCTCGATCGTTATATATTTTAAACAATATTCTCGGTAACATACCAATTGGCATACAACAAATTAAATATTATTTAACAAATTAAGCGCTTCTGCACTATTATTTAGATTTAAGTGTGCTCACTAGACTTAAGGAACAAATGATTAATAATCGATTTTTTTTCACTCCAATCCAGGACCTGATCAACACGAATGTTCAGGACTCGTGCCACCCGCTTGATCTCAATAAGTTAACGGCACACTTGAAGGATGTGCTCCAAGTTGGTGAAAGTATGAGCCCGATATATCGTTTGCTCGTCTCTGCGGATAAGTTCCTTAACATTCAAACGAAGTCAAAGCTCTTCAAAGCAAGTGTGACGAACGGACGCGAAGCGGACTTTATAATGGCCACAAACTCTATATTTAGGTGAGTTTACCAATTCATTACTTTAATTGACCCCGCGCGGTATTAACAGTGACGTTGCGAAAGCCCAACGATGTTTTCCCTTGCGATGCCAATTCGCTTTCTTTGCCACATTTAAATTGATCAAGCTGTTATTGTAGTCACAGGACAAATGATTAGTCAACGTGGAATCTACGTTTTGGCAAGCACAAGGGGAAATTCACATCGCTAACTTTACCCATACACCGCAGATTTAATACAGCGTTGCATGAAATGCTTCTTATTTTACTATTAAATAATTTCTAAGGGCTGATGGCAAACATAACCCCCCTACCCCTTATAACAACTGGGATCAATTTGCACGACTCGCGGGATTGATTTACTTTACACTTTACCCGGTCCGTGGTCGCCGATTAATATTATTAATAAAAATCGCTTAAAATGCGCGCACTTTATTCCTACTTTTTTTTTTTAAAACAATCCGAGGATTTCGTGATTTCTTCTTTAGCAGCAACAAGCAAATTTTTTTTTTTTTAATCTGGAAGTTGATTAATAGTACATTTAGTACATTTGTAACCAGGTACGGAGGGGGATTATTTACATCCCGAGAGGTTTTTCGAAAATTTACGGGAGGCAAATAATCCCTTACGTGCCAAGTTTGAAATATATTTTTCATCCCGAAAAAAAAATTATTTTTCGGAAACGCAAATCTGGCGCTTGCTGTCATGGGATTCATACTCATCCAAAACTCATTCGAAATACTCTCATTAACAATTTCACATGGGTTTTTGTTTTCTATTGAAAGCTGCATACTCACACTGATTTCTTTGCTGTTATCTTTGGTTTCTTAGTCATCTCATCAAAACTTACTTTTATTATGCACCATTTTCACTAACGCTGCACAAAACAATGGAAATCATTTTACATTGGAACATGCCATGTTTTTTTTTTTTTTTTTGGAACTCGCCAATTTTTAATTGCGATACGCAGTCATAGTCCATGAAAATAATAATGTTGGCAATTAATAATTTGCATTACTTTATTAGGCATTCTAATATTATGCCTTTCTCAATTAAAATAATCTCATCCGGAATAAATACCTCGATCAGAAATTAAGTAATGCTTTGAAAAATTCTTGATAAACTTTTTCAAAAATATTTATTCAACTGAACTCCACGTTTGCTTAGCAAATTGATGAGTCAAATTAGCTACCTTTTTAAAACATTAGTAATCGCGCGTTTAACAAAAAATAAATAAATAAATACGTACCAGAAAAAAAAAAACGTTACTTAAAAAAGAAAAGCAACGTGTGAAGAGCTTATAATTCTTGATTCTTCGTTACAACGATCGTAACTCAACGTCACAAATGATTTATGCAAATACAGAATTCGCTGGTTTGAATGCACGCCCGTTCGCGCATGAGTTTGAATACGCACGGACGCGGGTACGCGCATATCGGATTAAAGGCGTCTATTCATTGCGGGGGTGTATATCACGGCATACCTGTCTTTAGATGTCTCTGGCGGTCCTTTTAACGCTTGAAGCACAAACAACTCGGCGATCCGCCGGCGCGCTTTTAGATTGACGGACAGATTAAATCCGTTTGCCTGATAAACCCTTTGAAGCAATGTAGAGCCAACAACGCGTTTGCATTAATTCTCTCCCACCCTCGCCACACAAAAGTAATGGACTATCGGTTGCTCGCTTATACACTCCCCTGGTGTATGGGAAGTTTTTATTTTTACGGCTCTGATCTGTGTGTCTTGTGCATGCGCTCAGTGGCCCCCAGTTGTGCGGCTCTGCACATTTAACTGAGATGCATTTTTTTTTCTCTGTGTTCTCGTCGTCGTCCTCGCTGCTGCCGTAACACACCCCAGGGATAACGACTTAAATCTCCTCGACGGCACTCCGCTTTCCAACAGCTCGAAACTCTGCTCAGGACATTCTAGTGCGCGCAGTGCGAATAATAGTAGTAACGGTAACGGTAACAATAACAATAACGTGGGCGGGCCGCTGATGTCGGTGGCCAGCCACCTGAACGGTCAGGTGGCCGGCCTGGGCGGCTCGCCGGCCTCCACGGCGGGCGCGCGCTCCTCCTCGGTGCCGGGCTACCCGGCCTCGAGCTCGGACGTCACCTCCGCCGCCGCGGGCTTCAATCACTTCAACCCCGGCGGCATGGACCTCGAGTTCGACCTCTTCCCCAGCTCGACCCTCGAGCTCGACGGCTCCGCGTCCTTCTGGGCGGTCGAGAGCGCGCGGCCCGAGTCCCGCACCAGCCAGCCCGGCGGCAGCCTCCAGCAGTCCCAGCAGCCGGCGCCGCCCCCGCCGCCGCAGCAGCAGCAGCCCGGCTCCAGGCCGCCCTCGCAGCCGGGCGCGGTCACGGCCTCGCCGGCCGGCCAGCCCGGCCAGCACTGCAGCCCCCTGCGCGCCTTCAGCCCCAGCACCGCCCACGCCTTCGGTAACTCCTTCCCCTTCAGTCCGCTGCAGGAGTCCCAGACGGCGAGCCTCGCGATCCAGCCGAGCCAGCCCAGCCCCATGGAGCAGCGGCCCAACGGCCCCGGCTCGCAGCAGCCCCAGGACCCGGAGCCGCAGCAGCAGCAGCAGCAGTCGCAGCCCCAGCAGCCGCAGCCTGGCCACGTGTCCACGGAGTCCGGCAGGCTGAGGAACCTGCTGACGAAGGGGAGCAGCGCCAGCGACGACCAGGGCCAGGAGAGCCTCGCCGGCCAGGGCTCCGAGGCCGACAAGCCCAACCAAAACAATAGGATACTGAAGACCCTGCTGAATCAGCAGGACGAGGACGACTACCACTTGTCGGAGCACCAGGGAGCCAAGTCCGTGCGCGCCAGTCCCGGCCAGCAGGTGCAGCCCAAGTCGGCGCCGCACGAACACAAGCCCAATTCCGGCAACAATATGCTCCTCCAGGTATGCACAATTCATTCTCTTTTTGCATGCACCCTAAAATGGCTAGAGTAAAATGGAGTTAAATTTGATTACACTCGATTAGAGTGAAGTAGAGTCATTTTTTTATTCAAATGTAGAGTGAAAGGGTAGACCTAAACCTATAAAACCCTACTCCATCAGAGTGGAATTAAGTTATTCTACTCGTGTAAAGTGATTATATCACTTCACTAGAGTAAATTTCAAATTTAACTTTAACAATTAATTAACTCTAGACTCATTTTAGCGCGTGGGAAATGACTGAACTGTTGAATTGACGTTTTACTTTAATTTTAGTTGCTAAACGAGAAGAACGACGACGAGGACGAGGAATCGCGGGCCGGCCTCAAGAAGAGGAACGAGCTCCTTACGCAACTCCTCAAGGATCCCGAAGACGAGAAAAAGCTTCAGGATCAGGTACTGTTTTTACTATTTTTTTTTTTAAATAACACTTTAGTGAAGGACGATCCTCTGTAGAAATTATAACTATGACCTGGTAATTGCAGAAAAATCGGGAAGACGACCCGTTACTCCGAAGCCTTGGCTTTCGAAATGCGTCGCCGTCGTCGTCACAGTCGGAGCACAGCAGCAGTAGCGTGGGCATGAGTGCCGGACAGAAGAGGCCCGTCGAGGACACCGAGATGAACGTGGCGGTTAAGCGCTCGATGGACGGCTCCCAGGTGACCTCCACGGCTAGCAGCAGCAGTAGCGGCACCAGTAGCTCCGGTAACAACCCCAGCAAACTCTGCCAGAAGAATCGTATGCTGGCGTCGCTGTTGGCGCAGCAACCGACTCAGCCCACCACGATACCTCCTATACCCGCCTCTGTGATATCGGCTACGCCCCAGGACAAGCTGCCTCGAGTCTTGGATCGGAGCAAGCAGCAGCAGCATCCGCAACAGCAGCAACAGCAGCAGCAACCTTGGACCAGTATGCAGTCTGTTGGTAGTAATTCGACAACGACAACCGCCACTTCCGCGCGGACACCCATGCAAAATCAATCTAGACAACTACCTCGTCAGCCAACCAATATCTACCTCAGTCATTTAGTAAGTCGACTTGTTGAAGAAGTGCGATTTTTATTTCGTAATTTTATCGATTCAGGAAGTAAATATTCCTTTTCTTTAAATATGCGAGCGTTTGTTAATGTTTTTGTTCAATTGATTTGCAGCAGCAAAGAACGCAGATGGAACAAATGGATTCGGATTTTATGGGAAGCCGAGAATACGGACGACCAGGAACGGATCCGTCTGCATGGGACGTCCAACAATCTAGTTTGGATCCTGATCTCTCTGATATCTTAGACCAAGTCATAGATATCGCCCCTGAAGGTATTAGCAGATATATGTTTACTGAGCAGTTGAAGTTTTTATATAGTGAAACAAAAAGTAAATAAAAGTTTTTTTATATCTAATTTTTAATTCACATAATAAAAAAAAGATTTCTTAGTTTATTATAATTTTATTTGGAGATTTTATAAGCTAGTACTAATCAACATTGTTGTTTTGTACAGATAACACTGCAATAGCTACTCTGTTAGACGCAGTAGAAGCACAGCGGAATGAGAAGCAGGTAATAAATGCTATTCAGGAGTCGTTAATGCAGTATGAGACTACCGTCATTCCTACGTCTTCCAACATAACGATGCCAGGAACTCCACCAGCTTACTCGACGGCGGTAAGAATTTTAATTATTTATCAATTAATTTTTTCTATCGATTAAGAAAATGTAAAATAATTAGTTAATCACAAGGAGAAGGCTTTTTTTGACTACAATGTATAGTGAGTGACTCATTGTTTGTGTTTCTATTGACAGCTGGCAAATACTCCTGTAACGTCCAGTCATAATTACCAGCCGCCTCCGATGTATCAGCAGGCACAACAACAGCAGCAGCAACAGCAGCAACAAGCACGAATGCGGTTAAGTGCACAGCAAGCTGGAATACGACAAGCTGCTGCGCAATTTACTCCCCAACAGCAGCAACAACAGATGCAGCAGCTGCAACAACGAAAACTCATCCAACAACAACAGCAGCAGCAATTGAAGCAGAGGTTGTTGCAGCAACAGCAGCAGCAACAGCTGCTCATTCCTTCAAATGCTACAGCCACGGACCAAATAGCGACTGGCATTCACAATATCGATAGTCTTCTAAATAATACAGTAGCTCCAAACGTTTCGTTACAGGTAAACATATTTTATCTAGTTTACTCGTTTTTAGAACGTTCCAGTTTTGATCTATATTAATGCTAACTTTCTCTCTACAGCGATCGAGTGTGCCAGATTCACAAGTGTCCCCGAATTATGGAGCATCCGTCCAGATGCCTCAAGGGCAGCATCGCCTTAATCATCCTTACTCTCACCCTTCTTCATTACCTCAACAGTACGTGCAAGTTTAATGAGGAGTATAAAATTATATTCTGTTGTATTTGTGTGTAACAATGAAATTCTTTTTTAGCCCTACTGTTAATAATAGTTTTAACAGTGGTCAACAAGTTTCCGCTACGGCGAGGCTTTCACCTCATTCTCCAGCTGGTATACTGCCCTTTTCGCACCCTCAACCTCTCTCTCCGCGGGTGACGCAACAAGTACGTTCAAATTATTTTTCAACCCCAAAATATTTCGCCGTCTTAAGTGAGAATCATGTAACTAATCAATACGGTTTAGCAGGGAAACTATGCCAGCAGTCCGCGCATGTTCAATGTGAACCAAGTGCGGCAGCAGCAGCAGGCCGGTCAACAATCGAGTCTGCAGCAGCAGCAGAGGTCAATGTCGTCGCCGGGCACGCCAGTCTCGGCACGGCAATCTCCCTTCCCAGCAGAAGCCTTCCCGCCGCCGGCGTCTCCTACGGCCAGTCAGTTCCCGCCAGTCGCGAATGCCAATGTCACAAATCCCTCAGCGCAGTACAGGCTGCAACGCGCCTCGTCTACGCCGTCTGCCACAACGCAATTACCAGGTAATTTAACCAAGAAAATATTTGGAATTAACAATTATTTTTAATTATACATTAAATAAGATACAACATGCTTATTCTTTAAGGCCTTTTTACAATTTATAGAAAGCCTAGGCAATTAATAATAGGCATTTAATATTTTTAATGATTAATTATAAATATTTATATTTATGTAAGCTGTGATTTTTATATTTTTATATCGACGAATTATAAAAAAAAAATATTCATTGAAATAAGTTAGGACATCTTTTTACTTTGTACAATGTAATCAAAATAGATAAAAACCGATTAGTACGTAAAGGTGTTTTAGATAGATATATTTAACTAATGTTAACTACTATTTTATAAACAGCAATGGCGAGTTGCGGTGTAACGTTACACTCGAATTTCTTGAAAATTTTCCAGCAGCAATTTTGTGTGTGTCTTTTTTATAGTGTCTTTACGTTCTATTTAATCTGCAGTCTCTATTGTAGACACACTTTATATTTGCTATTAGCTAATATTTGTCTTCTAGCAGTGCGAGCGAACACACCGCCGATCGTTTTAACGAAGAGCAAAGCAGCTCAACCGAGTAGCTAAAAATCCGCGCGAGCATAGGAGCAAGATCCTAGACACGATTAAATGTTGCAGGTGGGGTTGGTTCGCCCTGTCATTATGGCGGAGTGAGCAAGGAGCAACCTCTATTGTCGCCTAGTCATCCCCTCTCGGGTTGCTCCGCAACACCGACTCATAATCAACATAACGCCAACAATACCCAACACTTTTCAAACCATCAACACTCATCTATGTTATACCACAACGCCGCCGGCGTACAAAGTAGTCAGTACTGTTACGATCGGACGTCTGTTAATCTCTATCCGTCGGGACCCGGGGATACGCAAGATATTAGGCCTCCGCCTTCCAGTAATCCTGCTAGTCACCAAATAGGTGGTAAGTCATGTGACCTCTTCATGTCATGTGACCATCACTGCGCCATCATCCTCACCACCACCAATAACCACCACCACCACCGTCACTGTCACTCCCTCTCGTTACATGACGATCTTTCATTTGTAAATTACTACTTTCACAAAAGCAACTGACCGACGGCTAAATGACCACTCTCTTCTTTATACTTTTTTTCTACCACCAAATGAAAATTTAATTCTTTTTTTTTTTTTTGTATTTGTACCTCAGGCATGGATCTGATAACGTAAGGAGCACCTCTTTATTTCCCTCATGAGTGTACACTTGCAGCTAGAACGGAATTCAAAACCAACAAGCTTCATTAAATGATGATTGTTTTAGCGATAGCTAAAATCCACGAAATTCTCTTTTTTTTTCTTTAACAATGATCTTCATCGTTCTTCTTTGCATCTCATCTTGCTGGTGATATCATGATGACGTGTGCAAAGCAGTGCGACCATGTATATTAAGTCTTGTATATAAGCTATAATTTGTGTTTGCTCGTACGTCTTTCATTCATCGTGTGCACGCAACCCTTGTTGATTAGGTGATATGTCACATAATGACGGAATTTTATTAGAATATTAAAAATTAATAAGTTTGACCCTTGACTGCAATATACTGGACGACGACTTCCCCTTTCTCATCGCCGTCAACGTTCACGTGTTGCATGGCTCATCATTTTTACAGCTCACCAAGAGGCACTTGTCTTATAACCATTATACATTGGAATATCATACCTCTCTATTTCACTAATTTCATTCAATAATCGTCAATCTCTTCAACTCATTATTGTAAATAACACAGATATTCGTACTATTTTTGAATGTTTAATTCTCTGTACAAAAAATTGTGTCGATAACAATATCTTTAATGCTGAAAGAACATCTTTATGACAATTTCTAAACTAGTTCAAGAGAAATAAAGTGAATCACTGAGGATAATGTTTACTTAACCACGTCATAAGTAAGAAATATGTCGCAATAAAGATTTTCTTTTATCCAATAGCCATTAAAAATAATTTTATGACTACACTAGAAATGTATATAAATATAAAAAGCGTAGTTATTGTAAATAATACCATGTATTTAATGTAACTCATACATTCACTCTTCAACGTTGCCGATATTTTTTATTTAAATCTTATATTTCAATGCCTACGAAGATACGTGAGACACGCTTAGTCTTTCAGATATATCATTTCCGCTTATCTCTGTATCTTCTGCTTTCTATCAGTTTTCGTTAATCCGATGAGAGTCTCGCTTGTTTTCGTGAAGGCTACAAACTCTTCTAAATTAGCAAACATGGAGGAAAGCGAGAAAAGAGATTTACTTTTCTTGATAACAAAATGAGCCTGTGACAGCTTATTTATCACTTACTGTTCATCACCTTTATTTATTTCTAAATAAATGTTCGTTTGTGTAACTTAATGTTCAGCCTATTGGGATAAAGAAAAAAATGAAATAGTTCCCTTCTGGGCCTTCGTGATTAAAAAACGCGACCTCGCATCTTTAAAGCAAGGGTTTATAATAATGTCAATGCGTATGTTGTGTGTATGTGAACCACATCCTGCAATCGTTTGCTAATTAAAAAAAAAAAAAAGGAATTACGTAACCATCGTCTTCTGCAAATTAATCCCTCTGCACCGTTCGAGAACCAAACTTAATCGACAAGCCATCTGTCACGGATCGCACCTACTCCCTGTTACTGCAAACGTTTTTTAATGCTCGAATTTGTAATTTTACAGGTAACACAAGTAGCACAGGTGGCATAAACTCGGAGTACGTCCGAAAGGAGCTGAGGACAGTGGTGGACGCGAGGATGCAGCAGCAACAGCAGCAACAGCAGAGGGTACCGAATAACCTCCAGAACAACCTGCCCGCTCAGGTGTCGCAGGATGACTTCGAATCCCTCGGCTTGACCTTCGACATGGGTACCGCAGGTACGTACGCAGCGGCCAAACTGTACCATAATCTTTTTGTCTGTTGCTAGCTGTACAAAGTTACCCCTCGTCGTTCGATCCTGCACTAACTATCCACCGATTTTTAACATCTCACTCGAATCCAAATCCAAGACTGACTTTTTTTTTTACGCGTAATTTATATAGCTATCCTCAGCCAGGCAACACACACTTCAAAGTCTAGAGTTTGCAATGCCTCACTTTATTGTACATAATCAACATTTGTATTTTACTAGTCACGTGTCTACAACCTCATTCTTTAGATTTAATAAACTACGTACTATTCTGCTTTAACACACCCTTCTCAATTGTTTCATTGTTAAAGTTCATTATCGATCAGAACTAAAACTTTTGTTCAGGGTTTACATGCGAACCAGGCTGTGAAAAAGTATTACAGGCTACTTTAGTTAGTCCGAAGATATACACACTTGAGATAATAATAAAAAAAAAATAAATAAATAAATAAAATAAAAATAAATATAGTTGTATAAAATAAGAGGCGCGATTTTTAACGTTAGGCAAAGCTTCTCGTTTATTTAAAAAAATAATGTAAAAAAAAACCAAACAAACACACAGTATTACTGATTTTGGTAACACGTATGTCGTTGTCGATGTCCCAACTAGGTGATGCGTTGGTTAGCGATGGCTCTTCCAAGAGTTGGGCCATTGGTAGTGCCGGAACCGCCCCCTCGTCCTCCAGGGTAAGAACCCTTCCGACAATTACTTTACGTATTTCTTTTTTTTATCCTTTTTTTTACTTGATTTGTATGCTCTCTGTCTTCCCTTTCTGCTTGGCTTCAGAAACTTTATTGTGCACGACATTTAATTTATTTAATACTTTATTTTATTTATATTATATCTCATGAATTAATTACAGTTTTTTTTTTACACTCTTTATAATTTTTCCTCCTTTTCATTGAAAACTGTCGAGCGTAAAAGTTGTAGTATTTAAAAGTGATATGCTCACTGCTGTGCATGACATTAAAATATAATCTTTATTTATCGTATTTTTTTTTTAAATACCAAGTTACGGAGAAGCGTAAAGCTGCTATCGAGAAGGAAGGAGAAATAGAGAAGCAGGTGTAACGCAGTGCATATTACATTACTTGCATATAGCATCTATTTTTCTTATTGCATAAATATATATATACTTTTGTAAAAGCGATGTTTAGTATTGCGAAGCGACTAGCGGAGCTGCACTCTGAAAGATTTTACGTTTACCAAGTCTACTTAATATATATATATATATATTTTTTTTTTCTAAATGTTCTCTCTCTCTATCTCGTACATTGACAATGTCTTCCAGAGGACAACGTTTTTCTTTACTCTTTTGTTCCTCTCAAGATGGTGATGGTGTAATAGACTATACATATACGAAAAGCATACACATATATCATTTGTACGTAGAAAATCGCTTTAGTCAATATTTTCGGTGTAATAAATAAAACATATTTATATACTGGCATACTCGAATAATTTGTACTTCTTTACGGTCGTAATGCTTTTTCACAGTTGAGCGAAGCAAAAATCTTTGTGCTTACTGTATTACTCTCTTTTTTCCAAAGTAACTCTTGTTTAATGCATGAGCTCAGTATTTAGTTCTGTCGCAATTGAAAAAAAAGGTTGTTTGTGAAGGCGCAGGAAGGATTCGCCTGGTGAGTCGCTGAAGATCTCAAAGCGCATACTACTGCAGAGTAAGAAGATAAAAGAGGCGTGAAGACGTGAGAGTTGCGCCTTTCCGTCTTGTATTTAGTTAAAAAAAAAAAAAAAAAAAAGATGGAACGTTTGCGATTTGTGTAACGCGACTCTGTGCTGTTTATTTTTCGCTTTGCAAAGCAGTATACAGCTGTTGAATTAACATTTGCGATAGATCTGTTGTTGCGCATTTATTTATTTTTTTTTTTTTTTACACACCTAATTTTTTTTTTAAAACAATTTATCTAGATATTTAACAATCTAATAATTAAATGCTGTCGACTATTTAAAAAAAAAATATATTTATATGAAATGATAAAAGAGTTTTTTCTAAAATGCTCATTGTGATTGCAGACTACTATGGAAGAGGTGGCCCGAGGTGATCAAAAGTCGTCGCTGCTGCAGAAGCTGCTGTCGGAGTGACTGGTGGCTGTCCCACTGCTAATTAAACAAGTGTATGTAATATATGTTTGGACTGAAGTTTAAAGAGAAGACGCGACCGGCGAAAGTGAAGCTGAAGGAAGATTGGCGCGATGTACAAATCTATATATTTATTTATTAATATATACATATGTGCATGTCGCGCGAAAGAAGAAAGCTCTGTACGCAATGGATACTACTGTATTATATGTAATACCACGTTAAGACAGCATGCGAAAAAAAATATGCATAAAAACTAAATGCAATGGAACCTAAGGAAACGTGACACTATCACGGATTTTGACGAAGCCATTGTGTTTGTTCAATGAAGGAACTGTGTGTGAATTTTGATGTTATTTTCAATAACGAGACGAATATGTACAGAGTGAGCTCGCTCCGCAAGAGTACCAGAAGAGTCCTGGAAATCTGGCATTTAGACGAGACGATCGCGCGCGCAGCTGCCGCAAGCTCGCGCAGTGAAACAGGCAATGGTAAGGGAACAATGTGTCAGTACATTTTACAAAGCTGTGACAGGGTTTTAAGAAAAAAAAAAAAAGAATAATAAAAGATAATATTGAAAATGTGATTATTCGAAGAGTTCTCGAGACGACAACGTATACTATTTTCTCCGGTTATAATCACTGTTATTATTTATTACGAATTATATGGTCGATTCCCGAAGTTGTACATAACAAAAAAAGACGTTTTTCATGTACATGTTGCAAGCCAGCCAGATCGAGGACAGTCTTTTGTGCACATAATCCGCGAAGGCGTCACGATTACACACGAATTTCATTGTATTTAGTAATACTAATGAAAAAAAAAACAAAACTACGTAGGTACCTCAAAGGTATACTTTATTATACTACTGGCTGTTGAAAATAGAATAATTATAGGTTTAATTATTGTACACAGGAAAAGAATAGAGCACTATCACGTTTTTTCTTAATTTAACATCCCGAGCTATATTATAAATAATATATTTGTGATTGTAAGAATCTGCAACCAAATTGTGACAAAGAATACTTGTTGTTGTTATTATAATTATAAAACTATTATATAATAACAATTATTTTATTATTTTATTATTATTGACATCATTATCATTATTACCGATATGATTGTTAAATTACATATTGTAATAATAATAATATTAAGATTTATTATTTTATTATCACGATTATACATATTATATATATATAAATATTACTATTACTGTAATTATTATTGCTATTTCTATTATAATTATAATTATTACATTAATGAATATTAATACTTTGAAACGTGGCGTATGCATATTTTTACTCGAGGTAAGGGTATATATGCAGATATATGCCGAGCGATTCGTCTCTCGTATTTGCAATCAAACGATTATGCGTTTCAAGCGATAATATTAATGATAGAGAGGGACGTGCCGATTATTTCTGTAAAATAATTTAATTCGATAAAACGATTTTCACCTGGAGTCTCGATATGCAGAACAAAAGGTTGTAGGACGCACGAAACGAATCGCCCTGTAAATATTTCACATACGTATGTATGTAAGTTAAAGCGACCGTATGGTATATACATATATGTGTATATATATTCAAATATGTATATGTATATGTGTATATATAAATAAATATAAAGTAAATAAATAGATATATGTATATGTATATACATATATATATATATTTAAATGGAACAAAAAATGAAAACCTTCTATTTTGCATAGCTCCGTATAAAGTAATTCTTTTTCGGGTCTTAGATGCACACTAAATTACTTATAAAAAAGAAAACATCCGTTGTTATATAAATAATGAAAAAGAATTTTTAATTAATACACACAATAATGCAGGTCGACTTAAGAGCCAGAACACGTGAGAAAAACTGTACAATCATTACAATTGTTTTTATTATTTTTTTAAATGTCTCGTATCCGAGATTTTTTGAGGTATCTCTTGCGTATTACGAATCTTACGTCAGTCTGTAGAAAGCCGTGTATTTATATGATTTATGTATACGTACATATATGCGAAATCAGCGCGTTGTTTTTTTTCTTTTCTCTTTGAAAAAATGTATCGATTCGAGATCAAGAATGGACGAAAATGCATGTTAGGCCAAGCGAATAGTCGGAACAATTGTTGAAACTTGAATTCCGATAATCTGTAACTCGATCCTCTTTTCTTTAAGTCAAATGGATTTTTCAAACAGGAAATGCCGTTTTGCACTCGTTTTCTCGCATCAGCGTGTGTGATTATTTCCCTTTATAGGCCAATGCGCGCCAGCTCCTCCTTGTTACTTAATAAAATAAGCATTTTTTTCGTTGAAGTTTGATAGCTCGCTGTTAGTGCCTCTGAGATGAATAAAAGTCCATAGTGTGTTTACCTTGTGATTGAACAAGCTGGAAATGTTATATTGCTCTTTTTTATAGCTAGTTTTTTATATTCTATTCTTATATAAGATGTGACTACGTTATTTCTACTATTTTTTATTGATTAAGGGATAATATATTAGTTTCATGAATCAAGATATTAATTGTTTCATAACGTATTAAATCTGCCAACTGTCGTAATCAATTTCAAGACTGAAAATTGTGACAATATTTGTTTTTTTTAAGAGTACTTTATTTAACACTAATTAAATATCTATATATAATAGTTTCATATATAATTTTGAATCTTAAAATTGATTTGCCCGATAGTTCAGAAGGATAGAGGACGAATGAATTAAAACATTAAAATTTTTATTTATGAAACTTGTCAATTATCCTTCAGCTATTCTCCGACAGGATTTTCTAAAAGTAATGTTCTACGTAACGAGTTTATTCGATGCGAAAACAAATTATGTGTTTTAAGAGTTACAATTCTGTTTTTTCTCTAATGAGTCTAAATCTGTATATATACGAAGTAAATTTTTTGACTTTACGCAAGTAAATAAACTGTGCAATAGTTTGACGGTTTTCTTTGAAAAAGAAAAGCGGCGAGTCGAACGTTCGTGTTGGCTCTTAAGTTACGTTGTAAAATAAAATAGTTGGCATTTCCTGTCTGTAAACTTACATTTATGTTTTCTCTTTTTTCCATATACTGAGTGCGCCAACAGTTCTAATTTCTTTCACATGTAAATATTTTCTTATAGTTGATGTGAGTGAGGCAGAGTTTTCATCCCTCCCGTCCTCCCTTTCCACTTGAGCGCTCGATTGCATTTTCTTCCAGCAAAAAAAAAAAAAGAAAAAAAAAGAAAGAAAAAAATTAATTGGTTTACAAATGATACACACTCTGTGAAAGTTTATCGTGAGATGGTTGGAAAAAAATGATGTGTATAGATGTATGAACGAGCGAGCGGTCACGCCGACAAAAGAGTGCGAATATTTTTAATCAATCAACGCATATTTTATTTAACGAAACGAATATAAGAGAGAAAAAAGTGAAAATAATGTAACAAAGTATAAAAAAAAATTGATGGTGTGCCCGCTCGGGCGTTTGTTTATAAATACAACTTTGCGCGCTGCACACATAGATAATTTATGTCATATAGATAGATCATGTGTGCTTTCTAATGACGAATAATTTTATAAATATAACGATACTGATGATGTCAAGTGTGCGTTAATTTTTCTTTGTATTTTGCGCGCGCGCGTGTGTGCGATTGTGAGAGAAAATACCGCGAGGAAAGTGACAGAGGGAGTAGAATTTGTAAGGCAGAGCAAGAAAAAACATAAAGAGCTTGACGTTGAAGGGAGAGACAAAATTAATGAAGAAAGTTTATGTATCGACGAATTGATATACGTCCTTATTCGCTGTTAATGATACGTTATTAGGGGATGGTTGTATGAATGAGCGTGCAAAAAACATGCATTCATTAAATGTTTATACGAAGAAAAGGATTCGATGCAGATTCTTAGTAGATGCCAAGACTCGTAAAGTTTCACTTTAAGTTTAGTAGGTTTTGTATATTGCACAGAGGCGTGCGACGTTCTTTTGTGATCGATCCAAGTCATCGTGTGTAAAAAGATGCATTGTCTATTGCTTAGCACTTGATCAATCTATTTTAATTAAAAAATATGCTGATAAGAAACATTAATCTTTTATTTATTAACCCACCACTCGTTTCACACTTAGTTTTATGTCATTTAAATTTATTTACCTTTTAGGTCCGTTTCTGTAATTCTTTACAAATCTTTTTTTAATTTTTACAGTCCTCAAAATGTTATAAATTTTAGTAGACAAAATTATAGAATATGTATTTATTATTTTTGTATTAATTTTATTAAATAACTGATACATAAAATTACATTTCAATATTCTCTAAAGATTAATATAACATTATCGTTTGAAATGATAAATTTAACATAAGGCACTCGGTGGTGAGTGGTTTTTTCGTATTTGGCAGTTTTTATAAAAAAGTGATATTTTGTAAGAAGAAATGGCACGATTACTGTTATACGTTAGAAAGTGCACTGGCAGTGTGTCTGTATAAAAATACGTTTAATCGCGTGGCATTACGTTTTCATTTATATACATAACTACAGTTACTTTTTTTTTTTGTAAAAAAGGTATAGCGTTGATTTTGGTGACTTCTGATTCAACGCTTCTTCGATTTTTAACAATGTTTCCGAATTTTAATTGACATAAAAGCTAAAATATATTTTGGTTTACTTTAAAAACTACTTTTAAAACTATATTATGTTTTTAACGCAATCAAAAAAACTGCAGTGCTTATTATGATACAATAAAGGTGTTGTCGCAGTTTCCTTTAAATACATAAATCTACCGTCATCCAAAAGTAAAACATTCAGATTAATTTAGCTAACAGTTTCACATAAATTACTCAATATTTAGCATCTACAGTTGTCAAAGAATATTCGAGCTACTTAAAAATGTAAGCAACATTGTTCGAAAAAAGTAATTTCCGGATAATCAATCATCAAAATTTAATATTTCTTCACGAAACTTATATAAGTATACATTGACTCCACTTAGAAATAAAATATTTAAAAAAAAAAAAAAAAAAAATCAAATTCATAAAATCTATCTGTATGTTAATAACGTTTGGTATATTTGGTACCTCAAAAGTCGTTCCAGCAGCAAACTGTATATAAAGTAGTTTTCGCGCTCGCACCTTTCAAGTCTGAAATTGCCACTGAAAGTGAGTCGCACTGCTCGCAAAAAGCACTACATCAAATAAGAAAATCGTCACCGAGTCGAATTCCAGATGGAAGAATAATCGAACTCGATCTCAGGCCCCCCCTTCTTTAACCGGGTCGATTGTTGGGTCTGTGATGGCGAGTTCGATGCCTCTGCTGTTGCTGTTGCTGATGCTGGTAGCCCCTGTTGTACGGCTGGGGCTGCTGATGCTGCTGAGGGGGGAAGCCCCTGCTGTTGTAGGACTGAGGACGCTGGCTCTCGTGTCTCTGCTGCCAGTCGCCGGGGTTGCGCTGGTGCTCGTAGTAGCCCCTGCCGGAGGCGCGGCCGAGGCCCTCGATCTCGTTGCTCGCGTCGTCCGGGTGATAGTTGGCCGTCGGCTGGTGCAGTCCACCGCCGGCCTGCCTGGGCGCCTCCTCCGGCCGCCGGCGGATGCAAACGGCGCAGCGGGACACTCGCGAAGTGTGGTCGGTCTTCAGGGTCTGCTGCTGCGGCTTGCGGAACATCTCGTAGTCCTTGATGGTCGCCATCCAGTAGGACATGGCCGTCGAGAAGAAGTTGCAGGTACCTTGGCCGCGGCACTCGATGAACGGCCGGGCGCGGAATTCTTCCAGGCAGGAGCCTGGCGAGGAGAGTGGCTGCCCACCTCCCGCCGCACCCGCATCTCGGTGCTGCGCAAACGATTTTATTGTAATTCGAGGTGACAACTTGTTAGCGTTAATTATTCATTTTTTTTCTTAGTTATATTTGCATTCATTTTTAGATACAAAATGAAATTGATGTAATTAGCTTTATAATATTGTATTCTGCAGATCTGCTTCAATTTTTTATTGTATTGCTTTGAATGTGAATTTGAAATTAATTAATCATTAATTAAGTTGATAATAATAGGAAATTAAAAAGAAAAAATTTGAATAATTAAAAAAGAAAAAAAAATTGATACTATAACTACCCGGTTGAAAGTAGGAACGTTGAAAATCAAGGTTGAACATTGAAAATTAACGTTGACGTTGAAAAACCTTGATTTGACTTGGTTTCAACCATTCCCTTATAAACATTGAAAATCAACGTTGATATTCAAGATTCAATGTTGATTTTCATTGCTTAGAAGAGAACTTTGCAATAAACGTTGAAAATCAAGCCAAATCAAGATTTTTCAACGTTGATTTTCAATGTTCAACATTGATTTTCAACTTTCCTATTTTCAACCCAGTAGTCGATAAATTTAACTGTTTATTTCTAGCCTTGAACTTCAATTTAAAATTAATTAATAATCAATTTACGTTCATAATATAGTGTTAAATTAAAAATAAAAAATTTGAATGATTTAAAAGTTTATGGGAAGATTTGCCACTGTATTTTATGGAAAGACTGTGGATGGTACGTACCATGAGGAAGCTGTATCCGGCCCAAAGCTCTTCCCAGCCTCCTGGACAGTCCGGTATAGCCATCGATTGACTGTGCATAACGAGGAGCCTGGTTGGCGCGACGCAGACGGAGCAGCGCGATATGTACGCGCCCACCTCTCGGGTAGGTATCGGCACCATCGACATCGGCATTTGTTCGTTCGAGCTCAGCCAGTAGCTGTAGTCGTTGCGGTTCGCGTAGTCGCAGACGTTGTTCAAGTTACAGAACAAGAACGGCATCGCTGAGAATTTTCTTATGCAACTGCCAGGAGTACCTAAATAAATTAAGTAACATTCACATATTAATTATCAGTAAAAATTAGTAGTTATAATAATTTATTAAAGATCCGTTTTATTTATTGAGTGATGAGGATTGTGAATTATTAGTTATATGAATTTAAAGATTCACGATAAGTAAAACTTGATTAAAAATAAATAAATAAAAATGAATATGTTATAAAGAAGATTTACCTAAATCTTGAGCGTACGCGTAGCTGTTGCCCATGATGTGTAAAAGTGAAAATCCGTCCCAGAGTTTGACCGTATTCTTTGGACAAAGTGGTATCATCGGAGACTGCGAGTGTCTAGCGAAGTGGAATCCTCGGTTCTTCGGGCCTGGCCCTGGAGGCGCGGGTGCTCCGCGGGATCCCGGAGTACCTAGTAAGGGATTAAATAAACATTTTTCCATTAAAGTTTCATCAGTTCAGTTTTGAAAATTAATTGTAATACGAAATTGTTTCTTACCTGGTGCTCCAGGTCGACCCATTGCACCGCGTGGTCCGGCGGGACCTTCTTCACCCTCAGGTCCATCTATTCCTGGGTTGCCAGGTGGTCCGGGCATTCCTGGTTCTCCTTGTCTACCAGGGTAACCATCTTCACCCGGTTCTCCCATTAAACCGCGCAGACCCTTTGCACCTGAGATACACGCATCAAGTATAAAATCATTAAAAACGAAAGATTAAAACATTTTTAACTTTCAATCGAAAATTCATACCTTGCAAACCCATGAACCCGACGTCACCCATAGATCCTTTTTCAGCATTTGGTCCAGGAATGTACGCACCACGTTCACCTTTTATACCCTAAGAAAGAATAGCATTAATCAATGAGCAAAAATTCGAAAGTATTGAAAAGTCAGATCTTGTCTTATATAAATATTATAGACATACCTTATTTCCATACCGACCCTGCAAACCTGGACGACCAGGTTCACCGTAATCTCCTCGTTCGCCTTTCAAACCAGGAAGGCCGTCAATACCAGGTTTACCAGCATCACCTCGAGGACCTTTCGGACCAGGTCTTCCCTCTAATCCTGGTAAACCAACATCACCCATGTCTCCTGCGATAATTCTACCAGTAATACCAGGTTCTCCCTGGAAACCTTTAGGACCCGTCGGTCCTTGAGCTCCTGGCATCCCTTCGAGTCCCGGTGCTCCCCTATATCCAATATATCCAGGAGGTCCTAAAAGATTAATAAATTTTTTTTTAATATTATTCGAGGAAAACAATATTTGATTCAACATCTAAATACGTTTTGAAAATCCAACCTTGATCTCCCCTCTGTCCTTTTAGCCCTGGTATACTTCGACCAGGTTCTCCACGTAAGCCACGCTCTCCTTCGAATCCAAAATCTCCAGGACTACCTTTAAATCCTGGTCGACCAGGAATTCCTGGCCTACCGTCTAGACCAGGAACTCCAGCTTCGCCATGTTCAGGGAATTCTCCAGGAGGTCCCGGTGGACCCATTGGACCAATATCACCACTCATACCTTTCGGACCTTCTATACCAGCATAACCGTCCCTTCCAGCCATACCGTAATCTCCCCGTTCACCCTATTAAAGTTTTTAAATTAATTAACAAATTGTTTAAAAAATGATAAATTTTATTTCTAATTTTTTTAATAGAAAAACGTACTCTGTAACCTGGCAATCCCATGAAACCCGGATTTCCACGCTCTCCTTTTCTTCCTGGTGCACCATTGATACCAGGAGTTCCTGCATCACCGTAAGTTGCGTTTGCAAATCCAGGGTAACCTCGTTCACCCGCTAATCCTTTTGTTCCACGTGCACCCGGTCGGCCGCGTAGGCCGATAGGACCAATATCTCCAGGCATTCCTAGTTATCATAAATTTAAATTAATATGAATTATCTATCATTTTCTAGGAACTTTTCAATTTTCGAAGATATATAAAATTTAATTACCTGGACGGCCCATGGTGCCAGGATCACCTTCAAACCCGATTTTTCCTTTTAATCCTAGAATACCTTCCGGTCCAATGGGTCCAATTTCTCCTTTGAATCCCGGACGCCCCGGAGATCCTGGTATTCCTTTGAAACCCTTTTCACCACTTTCTCCTATTTCACCTTTCAGACCGTCTGGACCAAAATCACCTTGTTCTCCCTGAAAGATCGTAATGATTAAATAATGTTTTGTATTCACAGTTGATACAAGATGTACTCTTTTTTAAATCTACTGTTAAAAATCATAAGAAAATATTTAACCTTTGGTCCATGAGTTCCATTCAAACCAGAGAATCCAAAATCTCCCATCATGCCCTTCAAGCCTATAAAACCATCGATGGATAATCCAGGATCTCCAGCCATACCAGGACGACCATCCACGCCAGGCAATCCAGGTGATCCCATTTGACCAGGATAACCAGGTTCTCCAATATCACCTTGAGGTCCGCTAAAAGAGTCTTCTCCTCTTTCTCCTTTGAAACCTGTGAAACCTCGACCTCCTCTTTCGCCTTTCCATCCAGGAGGACCAGGTGGTCCCTCCGGTCCAGGAAAACCGATGTCTCCTAGTTCTCCCTTGAAACCTATTGGCCCAGTCTCACCATCCATACCTGGCCAACCGGGTTCTCCCAATTCACCCACATCACCAATTTCACCAGTTTCTCCTTCAATTCCGGGGCGCCCTCTTAAGCCATCTCTACCAATAAATCCAATTGGTCCATCTTCACCGTCGGGACCTCGAAGACCTGGTAGCCCGATGCTACCACGTACACCCTTAAGCCCGTCATAACCAGGTGGTCCATCGATTCCTAAATTAAATTAAATCAATAATTAGTAAATCATAGAATTATTTTGAATAATATAATTAACAATAAAGAATATGATAAGTATCATGGAATACCTTTAAATCCAGTATCTCCCATCGGCCCACGCCTGCCGGGTATTCCAGGAAAACCTGATTCTCCTCTATAACCTTGAAGGCTGTCACCTCGAGGACCCTTCGATCCTGGCGAACCGTCGAATCCAGCGTACCCCTTTGCTCCAAACTCACCCTTTGGACCTTTCGGACCTGGTACACCAGGTGGTCCTTGAAAACCTGGTGGACCAATATCTCCACTATCACCGAACTCTCCCTTTTCTCCCATTGCACCAATGTCACCATAATTGTAAGTTGTTCCTATGTCGCCTCGATCTCCCTTTGGACCTGCTTCTCCCTGAAATTTCAGAATAATTTTTCAATTTTTTGCAGATATAAAGTATGAATTTAACTTGAATAGAATAGAGAAATATTAATATACCGGTGGACCATCAATACCCGGGAAACCTGGGGTTCCCGGTGTACCGCGAGGACCCTCATCTCCAGGAATTCCAGGAAAACCTTTCAATCCTGCGGGTCCCTCAGCTGAGACACCTTGGGGACCCTGTTCTCCAGTCAACCCCATGAGACCTTGTACTCCTCTGTCACCAATTTCACCCTTTCGACCATCGAAACCTAAAATTAGAGAAATTATAATGAGACTTAAATACCTCAAATATTATCGTTTGCGTAAAATTTAGAGGAATAAAGAGTCATACCGTCATCTCCGTGAATTCCCTTTAATCCTTTAGGTCCTTTGAATGGAAGTAAATCGTGTTGTGAAGAAGTTCCCGCCTCTCCCTTAACACCAGGGTTTCCTCTCCCTCCTTTGGGACCAGGAAGGCCATCGTAACCTCGATTGCCTTTTAATAATTCTTTGGGAATGCTCGCTGGTTCTCCCTTTAATCCATCAAATCCATTCCATCCAGGTTCGCCATCGCGGCCAGCTATTCCAGGCAAGCCAAAATCACCCTAGAAAAAGCAGATAGACGAAGGTTTGAATTGAATTTTTTTTTTTTAAATAAATATCTTTGCTCGTAGCATTAATTACCTTTTCTCCCTTTGGACCATCGAAGCCGAAATCTCCTACGGATCCTGTAGGACCTCGGGGACCCCTAGGACCTTGGAACCCAGGGAATCCTTTGTCACCAATATCGCCCGGGGGTCCTTTACGGAGGGAAGCTGGTATAATGAGGCGACCTTTTTGTCCTTTTACTCCTTGGATACCTTCCAAACCAGGCTGACCGTTTTCACCAGCGATACCTTGTGAACCTCGAACACCCATTGTTCCCTTCACTCCCTTCACTCCTCGCGGCCCTGGAAGACCTGCGAAGCCCGGCATACCAGGGAAACCATCGAAACCTGGTTCACCTTGATCTCCTTTTGAGCCTGGTGCACCTGAAGTAGATTCATACGAGTTCATATTAATTGCATTTTTTTACTTTTCTAATCTCAGATAGCATCAAAATTAATTATCAAAATATTTGAATACTACAGTTAATACGCGGAGAAAAATGTTGCATTAAAATTACCATAGTATGTACAAAAGCAAGGACAAACGCATAAAATAAAAAATTACTATAGAGGCTAGTAAATTTTTAAATATTTCAATTAAATTTTACTATAGCTACGTTAAATTCTACTATATTTATAGTAAAATTTGCTAGTACTTATATAATTTTTTTCAACGTAACATTCTTCTGCGTGTAGGATAAGTATATAAATATGTTTATACCTGGTGGACAGACTCCGCAGTCGTCACCCCTTTTTCCTTTGAATCCTGGTATTCCATCAGGCCCCTTTCTACCAGGTACACCTGGAAATCCTGGCATACCGGGCAAACCTGGCTCACCTGGTGGACCGGTGATTGGTTGTCCTTTACCAGGGAAGCCTTTGGGACCTGCAAAAAATCAGTGAGTAACAAATTTATTTATTTTCTTAAAGACTTGTGTAAAATATATAAATTTAAAGAAAAACTAATTGAAAATAGTGCTTTACCTGGTGCTCCTGGTTCACCTCGATCGCCGACTGGTCCATCGACACCGTCAAAACCGGGTAAACCGTCTCGACCAGGAGGACCTACGACGTTAATTCCTGGGTGACCTTTTTCACCCATTGGTCCCACTGGCCCAGGTAGACCAATTGGTCCTTGGTATCCCATTGGCCCGGCTGGCCCTGTTTGTCAAAAATTAGCGGTTAAATTTCATTATTTCCACAAAAAAGAACATTACCACAGGTAAATAAGAAATACCATCGTCTCCCCTTTCTCCTTTAACGGATGTTCCTTTTAAACCCGGATTTCCTGGAGGGCCCTGAGGTCCTGGAGGTCCTGGTGGTCCCATTAAACCGATATTTCCTGGTCGTCCATCCATTCCATTGGGTCCAGGTTCTCCCTGGGGTCCTGATAATCAATTTATTAATCGAATTGATTATTCAGCAAAAAATATTTAAAAAAATTATAAATTATATTTTTATAAAAAAATTTTTAAATATTTTATTATAAAATTATCCTTAATTTTTTTTTTTATCGTATATATTTCTCTTACCGACATCTCCTTGAATACCAACGCTGCCTTTTATTATCTCGTCGAGTTCCGGAATGTAAGCTCCCTTTTCACCCGCAGCTCCCTGTCGTCCAGGAACACCCGGTCTTCCAGAATCTCCTCTTTCTCCCTAAAAATAATTTATATCACAAAAAAAAATGATTAAAAATTATTCTGTTTTCAACAAAACATTGTACAACAGAAAAAAAAACTCACCTTAGCTCCTTCAGCTCCGTTCTTTCCGAATTTTCCGGGCGATCCCTTCTGTCCCTTATCTCCAGCCGGACCAGCGGGTCCAGTGACTCCCTGCTTTCCTCTCGGCCCGTCGTCTCCCTGTTCTCCCTTGGTGCCTTTAAGCCCATGCCGTCCAGGGTATCCCTGCTCGCAATTTATTCTCATTAAAATCCTCCTTGCCGAAAAAACACAGGGAGGCTGCCCCCCCCCCCCTTCCGCTCGCCCCTCGATACGAGTGGACAGATGCGTCAGGGAATTCCGTGGGTATCGGTTGAGGGGGTTTTAGGCAATTTAGGCAAGCGCGTAGATGAGGAGTGAAGGAGAGGAGGCGAATTAGGAAGATGACTCACCGCCATGCCTTTGTCGCCGGTCTCTCCTTTGCGGCCGTGGTCGCCCCAGTCGCCCCGGTATCCCGGCGGGCCGGGCGCTCCTGCCCTCGCCGTCGTGTTGTTCCTCGTGCTGCCGCCCAGCGCCGGTCTGCCCTTCTCGCCCCGGTCTCCTTGCTCGCCGGGCTCACCCTTTATGCCGACCACGTCGTCGCCCTTGTCGCCCTGCATGCCCGGCAGACCCATCGCGCCTGGATATCCCTGCGGAAGGAAAGAAATCAGCGATCGTTTGGTGCGGCTTTCGATATCGCGCCTTTCGTCCTTCGCACTACATTCGTTTCTATTCTTAATTGTTAACGTAATGATTTTACACTTTCTCTTTACTCTGCAATTGAAAATCCCTGCGGAAGGAAAGAAATCAGACGTTTGTTGCGATTTTCTATTCTTAATTGTTAACGTAATGATTTTATCCTTTCTCTTTACTCTGCAATTGAAAATACCTGCGGAAGGAAAGAAGTCAGACGTTTGTTGCGATTTTCTATATCGCGCCCTTCGTCCTTCGAACTACATTCGTTTCTATTCTTAATTGTTAACGTAATGATTTTATACCCTTTCTCTTTACTCTGCAATTGAAAATCCCTGCGGAAGGAAAGAAGTCAGACGCTTGTTGCGGTTTTCTATATCGCGCCCTTCGTCCTTCGAACTACATTCGTTTCTATTCTTAATTGTTAATGTAATGATTTTATACCCTTTCTCTTTACTCTGCAATTGAAAATCCCTGCGGAAGGAAAGAAGTCTGACGTTTGTTGCAGTTTTCTATTGCGATTGAAAGTTTTTTTTTTTTTCGTAAGTATTGCGAACAACGTTCGTACAGGACAATTTTGTTTCTGATTAATGTAAGAAACAAGCGGTCAAGGAGGAAGTATAAGAAAAAGACATTTTTTTTTAAATTATATTGCAATGAAAAGCAGTGTTCCTGATTTAGCGTGTATCTCGACCATTTAAGGTAGCTTTAAGTGTATGTATTAAATTACCGATTTTTGTAAAAAAAAAAATCCTTTAGGCACGAATGTCTAGTCCCAGTGTCGGGACTCCTCCATTACGTAGGGACTAACGCGATCGATTCAATCTTACAATTACCGATCACGATTTTAAAATTTTAAACTCTTGAGTTCACCAGGAACAAATAACAGGAATAAACAACAGGACCGAATAAACCGGAATAAATATTAAAAAATAGTCGAAATTTCGAATAGTTTAGAGAGGCTCAGAGCGAGCATATGTAGGATGATAGCGCGTCGACGTTGACATCCTCGAAATTGGAGTCCCGCGCCACGCCGAGCGAGTCAGCGGGGAATTTTATCAAGATGATCCGGGCGCGTGTGTCAGCGTCAGCGGTTCCCGCGACGCGGACGTCTGCTCAGCAGACGCTCGCGTTTCTCTCCGCGCGAGTATACACCGGCGGTCTTATACCCAAGGTGCGCGTGTATACATTTCATCGCGGCGGCTCGCGCACGAATCGTTCGTCGGAAGCGGCTGAAAAGCTGCGGTATCAACTGATTTGCTCGGGCACCTATTTAAAATATTTCAGCGAGGCCTATTCAGAGATGATCAATGAACGCGTAACCGTACCCCCTTTGTGTCGCGTATGCGTTACCGCGAATTTAACGGGAGAACGCGTTAAAATCCGCTGAGTTTCGCGTTTTATTTTGCACTTTGCGGTATCGAGTGTAATGTGTTTCCTGGACGCTGGCGACTCTGCTCTTTTCAGCAACATCGGTTATACTTACAATGTCACCCGTTTCGCCGGGGTATCCAAGGTCACCCGGGAGACCAGGTGAACCAGGTTGACCCTGTGGATAAAATGATAATTGAAAAAATTTGAGAAAACAGCGTACGTACTGTAGCTAAAGTTGAATTAGTGGAAAACTACTATAGTTAGTTAAATTTCAATAAAAAGTTGTAAAAATGAGCTGTACTATTAAGTTATTATCCCTTATAAAAAAATCTTTCCTGCAGGATGTCTGGCAATTCAATTCCTGCAGGATTCCTACAAGAATTTCTGTAAGATTTGTGGAAGATTTCTGCAAGAACCCTACATAAATTTCTTGTAAGAATCCTGCAGCAAATTCACGTGAACTTCTTGCAAGAACCCTGCAGGAATCCTACAGATATCCTGCAGGAATGCTAATGTTTGCGAAATTCTTGCAGGATTCCTGCAAGAATTCAACTCCCTGCATATAAACATTTTTTCGTAAGGGATAGTGGAGCAATTTTTATTAATTTTAGTAGTTTTTCATTAATTAACTAATGATTGATCACTTTTTACTAACTTTTAGTTAAATTCAGTTAAATTTGAATAAAAATCAGTGTAAACAGTTCTGTCATTAACTAAATAATACGATAATAACTGCGTTAGTGGATCAATTTCCGCATTAATTTTAGTAGTTTTGAATTAATTTATATTTATATTATTATTTATATTATTATATTTTTTGTAAAAGGACTTATAGTCGTTGATATACATTATTAAATAAATAAATATTAAATAAAATTCTCCCTTTAGAGGGTATAGGCAAATAATTTGAATATTGTGGTGTTGAGAGAGGATAGTTTACCTCAAGGCCATCGAAACCGCGTTCACCTCGTTCTCCCTTGACGCCTTTGGTGTTGACTCCACCTTCACCGGCGTCACCCTGGAAACCTTTGAGACCATCGGGTCCCTGCAGGCCTCGCTCACCGTGAGGCCCGGGGTATCCGGGTATACCGTGGCGACCGTCTGTGCCGTTGCATCCGTCCAGACCGTCGGGTCCTCGTGGTCCAGTCAGACCAGCGCGTCCCTGAAATCACTCATCTGCTCGTATCTTCTATTTTTCATTTCCTCGCTTGCTTATAGCGCATTCGACGCCAATAACGATAATAAAGTGACGCACACGAAAACGACACCCAACGCGTTGCTTTCACTTTTTTTTTTTCTACTACTGTGATACGCGTGTCTCGTTTTCTTTTATTACAATAAATTATATATATCAGTGGCCAAAGAAGAAAAAAGAAATACATAAGTCCTCTTTTTATATTTTCGTGGAAAGGACATTTTAAGCACCAATTTGTGAAAATATATATTAACTTCCACGCACTAATTGTCGACAATTTAGATAAAAGTAATATAATTTTAGTGGTTAAAAATTTGTAATAATCTTATATTTTGAAAATAATGGACTTTGGCCAGTAGGTATAATAAAGGAAGCAAACAGATTGATCAACGGAATTTTTTGAATATAAAAAGGATTTTATATTTCGAGCACTTATTAAACGTAAAAAAAAAAACAAATTTTTATACTGCCATTGCAATTACAAGCAATTTTCTTCAATCAAGGATAACGGTTCACCGATTTTTTTTTATTTTTTACAGCTCATCTCGATGAAATCCGCAGCTGCAGTAACAAATGAAGCCGTAACCGTCCCCGGCGGCGTGCAATTAATTACGCAAATAAAATAAATGTAAGTAGATTCTTACCACCTCGCGGAAGTGCAAATAAATTCTTACTCACCGATTCACCGGTGCGGCCGTCGAATCCTCGGACTCCTGTCTCGCCCTGCAATCAACAAAACCTTGCGATCAGACCTTCTTTCCGCGAGCACACGTCATTATGGCAGCTTCCTAATTAAATCGTGAAGAAAAAAAAAAGGAAGGACCTTAACGGTCCGAGTACCAGGACGACAGGGGGCCAAACGCGTCGCGCGGATAATTACGCGTCCGATGGCCTGAAACTTTCACGGCGCCGTGGCGTATAAAGAAGAAAGAGAAAGAAAAAAAAAAACAAGAGAGAGAGAGAGAGAGAACCGTGATTGGGAAAAATCGAGGGGACCCGAGTCGTCGTGGCTGTACAAGCCGCCTAAACAAATGTCCCGGCGTGCTCCTTTCGCGAACTTCTCTCCGGCTTCCCACGCGAATCCTCGGCTTGTCGCCGACACTCGTCCGGCGGGTTGCACCTCGTTTATTTCGCCGTCTCTTTCTCTTTCTGTCTTTCTCTTGCGCTCCACTGCTGCGGCTGAATTTTGCTGTTCGTTAAAAAGCGACTCGTCGGAGGAGGACTTGGATCCATTTCGTTTATTTCTCATTAAAGCAACGCTTTCAATTAAAGATTATTGCGCTTTAGTGACTCTTGGACCGAGCGCGAGTATTTTCTTCAACTTTTAAACTTCCTTTTTTTTTATTTTTACACTGTGAGAATGAGAGATTAAGACTGTCTTTATTTCACTTTTATCCTCGTTATGTAAGTTTGTTTTTCTTCATTAAACTCTTACCTTTCTTTTTTTTTTCTTTTTTTTTTAAAAAAAAAGAACGAAATATTCGAGTTTATTTTTACGACGATGCCTGCTGATAGGCGCGTTAAATTGAGATTGGAAATGAGATTTCGCTGATTAATTTTAAGTAATTCGCTGTAATGCATTTGCTGTTGCCCGAAATGCTTGTACAAAAGTGTGCTTATACATTTAAGTTTTATTGCATCGATTTATTTTTAATAGCGTTAATTATTTCTTGCGCAAAGATACTTATAACGCTCGACGGGCGCGTATAAAACGCGGGTGAAAGGTTCCGATGAATACAAACTTTTTAATCTCCCCCGATATTTAACACGAAATTTTAATCAACTTAGTTTATCGGCAACATAAATAATTCCGCTTAAAATTTAACATTCGTAACTCAGCGAGCAGCAAAGACGAGCCCAGTTTGCAACATCAATCGGAAAGGTGTATAGCCCGCATGAACCATTTTTTGACGATCTCCTTCCCTTTACCCTTTTAACTCGATCTTAAAATCCATTGAGATCCAAATTTCCCGAGAGTTTGCTGCCCTGTTTGTTGACGCGCCTCGGGGCCGTGTTCACCGCTGGTCGTAAGCTTGTTAAACGAATCGTTCGCCCATATGGCCGGCCGCCGAATCCAGAAATACGTACCCATTAAAATTTGCCTAAGGGAATTTGTACTACTTTGAAAAGCGACTAGTCACCGGTATATTTGGATTATTTAACTCTCGAAATAGCGGACTTCTTACGGCTCGCTCGCTCCCGTGTCTTCCGCTTGTTCCGCGGTGTCATTTCACTTTGATGAAATTATTTTTAAAACTTCTGCTTTGCAAGCTTTATTTACGCGTCACACGCGGCGTACGTGAAAAAAAAAAAATGAAAGAATAAAAAAAAAAACGGCGTGCTCGATATTTTCGATTAAAGAGGAACGCGCGAAACGCAGTGGGGCCACGATAATCAAATTAAATTCAAAGTGCCGATTACATTTATATCTGCAACGCCATTTCCTCGTCGGCACTGAATGGCGAATGCGCGATCGATAGTTCCGTGGGCTTCCCGTCGGCATCGCGCTAAAAGCGTCGGGTGGGATTGAAAATTCAATTAAATCCCAGACAATTTATGGCGCGTCCCCACGAACAATATCGGCCGCGCGGCCAGGGGGGATGAGTGTGACGTGTTAAAAAAAAAAGCGAGAAAAACATCAGAGGGCCGATTCGAGAGATTACGCGACGGAGAAAAATAAAAGTCTGCGCCCGCGCGAAATAAAATGGATCGCCGCGACGTAACAGCGGAGGGCCATTTAAGGAGAGAGAGCGGCCCGTGCGGCTCCGCGCCCGTGTCACGGTCACTTTTCGGCGCGTTTGCGGTACTTACGGCGACGCGACGCGTAATTTTTCTCCCCGACGTGGCGCGGATTAATCGGGCGCGCAAGTAATTGAATCGCCACGGCTGCACCACTCCTTTCCGAGAGCCGCGAGGTCTAATTATTCACGATCGGACGCGCTCCTTCGAAAAATATTTCTCTCTTTTTTTTTGCACAGCGGCCAAAGGCGGGCGAACTCTCGGTGAATTTTCGGCTGCGGTTTTTTTTTTGAGCGCGTCGTCTTTTTCGAGTGATGCGCTTTTTCAAAAATGTTTTTTTTTTGTGTATTGAAGCGAAAAGTGGTTTATTTCGCGGTAAATTTTCGGCTGAACTCTTTTTTTTTAATTTATTGGGGGTGGCGAGAGAACGCGCTTGAAAAATATTTTACTCCGCGGCGAAAGGCCAGAGCATTTTTTTTTTAATTCTTTAGGTTTATTCAATCTGCGTTTTTTTTTTTTTTAATTGTTCGAAAGACGACGATTTCTCGATGAATTTTCCGGTGCGTTTTTATTTGTTTGCGTCGTGTTTTTGTCGGGGTCGCGAGAGCATGTAATCCTTCAAAAATATGTTTTTCGCGTCGCGGCGAAAGGCGAGTGATTTCTCGGTAATTTTTCGGTTATGTTTTCAGCTTTCTTTTTTGAGGGGTAGAGAGATGAGTTTGGTTAATTTGACGCCCACCGGGCTTTTCTATATGCGGCGAATGTAGCTAAATGTGTTTTTACGCAGTGCATTATGGCTGCGGTGAAAATTGCTCCATTAGCCTCAATTATAAAATTATACCTTGCTTTTATCGGGGCCTCTTGGCGCGTTGGATGTACAAGTCTATGGCGAGTCCTACGGTTTTCATTATTATAATGTCCTGAAAATCACTTCTTAACTCATCTGTTCAGGATGTGTTAGAGTGTGTTTAGTAGGGGGTGTGTTTATTCTGTGTATGATGTCATAATTATTGCAACATTTAGCTGCGCTGTGCTCCCACATTAATTTAAGTTTAATTAATCTCTAGCTGTAACGCGTATCTGTCCTTTTTTATGAACGTTATAGTATATATTACGTACTTCGAGTAACGAAAATTTATAGCTCCAAATTTTAAATCTGCTCAGAGAAAAAGTTTCATTAAAATTTTCTGCAGTCCTTTGAAATTCAAAAATATTCTTTATAGAGAGCAAAGTATAATAAAAATTTATTAAAATGTTCCTACAGGAATATTGAGTACAGGAGTATTGAAAAGTTAAAATAAAATGTATTTATTTTTTAATATTAAAAAGGGCAAAAGATACTCTTCTGTAATAAAATGATCAACAATTAACTTGAGTGCGGAGATAAAGTTTATAATACAGTTAAAACTCAATATTATAAGTATAATAATAATAAGTGGTACTAGCAACGTATCTACTTATTAATTTATTCCACGAAGGTTATTATGTTTTTTTATTTCTTGAGTTCGTCATTTTGTTATTGTATAAACAATCGTTTTAAAAGCAACTTTTTACCCCTTGCAGTTACTCAAAATAAAGATCCAAAAGATCGACTTAACCGAAAAAAAAAATTCCTTTTCACTAGAGTATACACACCCGGCAAAATAAATGTAATACCCTTTAGCACTTGCCAGCCTACGCACCTTCGCCCCAGCGGCCGTAAAGCCGTGCAATTAAGAAATCGCATAAAATAAGTGACCAAAGGGTAATTGCCCGGGGCGCGGCTAACGATTCTGCGCTTTTAGAGTCGCGTTAATCGGCGAGTCCGGCGGCGCGGCCGTGTGGAATTTTGCTATCAGCAGGCATCCGCATACGGCCGAAGGATGACGACGGATGTGTTACGGGAGACATTACTGTCGGGTGTATATTTACGTCTGGTGAGACGCGCGTTCAGCAACGATCGGGGGTATACGCGCAGGGGCCCAGGCGCGCGAGACGAAACGAGGCGAGGTCCGAGAGGCGACGAGGAAGGATAGGTGAAAGCCCATTGACGCTTCGCAAATAAAAAGCTGAAAGGTACTTGCGCAGGCTCGACCCTCGTGACTCTCGTCTCCTCTCGTTCCTGTGAAAAGAGACTTTCTTCGATAATTTTTGAACGGTTTTTTTTTATTTTTACTTTTAGACGCTTCAAGGAGAATGGAAGATGACTCCCTTTTTTAAAGATTTTAAAACTCTTCTTACTTGAGAATCTGAAATGAATTAAGAAGATCGATGGACCGTGAAATATATTGTTTTCGAATCGTCGTGAATGCATATGAAATTATCGTGAAACATATTTTAGGTATAACTATAGTTCACATTTTTTTTTTTTTAAATTAATTTCACCAAATTAAGAAATACACGGTAAGAATGTATAAGTGTGAATTTCCGATAATATTTTTATTTCATATTTCACTTTGAAAAAGCCTGTTATACAACGGACATTAAAAGAGGAAAAAAAGAAGTCGAGCAATTGTCAGATAAAAATATAAGATTGGACAAAGAGAGCGGACGAATCGAAACAATTTTTATCGACAGAAAGAGCACTCACCGATAAAAAGCACAATAAAATCGAGTTTGACAATAGGTTCCGATCGATAAGTGTTTTCTCTCTCTCTCTCTCCGGCGACCGTAGCTCAGAATACAGCGGGTGCACAAAGGCGTCAACGGGAAAAGACTGGCGTGGGGGCGGCAAAAGGAAGCAGCGGGAAGAAAAAGAAATCTCCGCACGAACGTGCCCCGACGTCCCGAGATTCTCGCGCGCGAAGGCAGCAAAGAAGAAAAAAAATAAGAAAAAGAAAAAGTAAGCGATCAGAAGAGAAGCCCAATCAGCATCGTCGCGCGGAAAAATCCGAAGGGCTGTATTCGCCTGCGGAGCCTCGATATCTAAATGTGCGGAGAGATCACCGCGGCGGTGTATCCGGCGGAGCGTCCTCGTGCCTCTCGGCCACTTGTCAATGGGAAGTGCCTTATCGGAAGAGCGAATCGCGCGCGTCGTCTTCCTCCGTCGCGCTTTTCCTTCCCCCCATCATTTCTATTTCCTTTATTCATTGGCCGATTTCCATGCGCGACACAACGAACAGGCTCGACGAGACTTCGATAGCCTATCTGAGTATGGCGTCGTGGTTTTTTTCTTGTTTCTCTTTTTTTTTTTCTTTTATAGTCGTCGAGTGGGGCGCGCGATTCTTTCCGATGGCTTTTAGTTCGCGGCTGCGCCGGCGCGAGCTTTCCGCTATGCGCGAGCTTTTTTAGACTGACGCGCCGCCGCGGAGGGGAGAGGTGAGAATCGACAGCCGACAGACACATTGAGCTGTACACGTTTATTTTCCAAAGGGATATGTGTGTAATGCGAACGGATGGAGGAACAATGGCGAAAAATTCTTTCCGAGAAAATTTTTTGGTCTCTTTTTGTTTCGTGTCTACTCGTGTATTTACGTTATTTTCTTCGCTGAAGGGTTTTTGAAATGTAAAAGAAAACGAAAATTTTTTCAGGGTAAAAAAAAAAAAACGGTGTGTATAATACACAACGATAAGTGATAGACTCCTTTGTAAAAAAGTATCTTCATTTTGTAATGTTTGATTGTAAAAATACAGTTTCGCGTTTTCCGCACGTATTACGTCGAGTTTCCTCGCGGTAAATTAAAAAGTGAACGTTAAAAATTTTCTCTCAGCGAGATAAAAAGCAAAAATACATTTTACCTCTGCGCGATGCAATCTCGCTAAAATGCTTCAAAAATCAAGCTCGAAAAGAGATTAAAAAAACAACGTGTGGGTCTCGGGACCCCCGGTAGGAACGAAGTTCCCTCGGCTTGTTACCGCCACTATATACATA
>JAWWEN010000009.1:2874003-2905429 GCA_035582955.1 Sycophila texana
ATTTATTTGTTTCAATCAAATATTAATTGAAACAACTAAACATCGATTTCGATTTCTTACTTTTTTTTCAGTGTATTCCTATTTTCGATTGCAACTAGTCAGAGAAATCATTAATTGAATTAATGCTATTTATTTATTTAAAGAATTAAATTCACTATCTTTTTTTTATCAGAAATTCTTTCACATCTATAAATGTATAGACCGGAATTTGGCCTGTAACTTATCAGAGAAACTAAATTTCACGTCTGGACCAATAAAATGCATCCCGGCAATTTAAAAAACGAATCCCATAACTCACTCAGCCAGGCCAAAAGTGCGAAAAAGAAGCAATACCAGTCTTTAACCGCGTCAGTATCGATAACCGAAAATTTGATAAAATAATTATCGCTGACCGAGAAACGGCTCGGTCCCTCCGCGGCCCAAAAAAAAAAAAAAAAAAAAAAAAGAGAACACCTCGAACAAGACGAAGAGGCGAACAAGCCAAAAGTAGTCCCTCGTTTCGCGATCGTCTTCTTTATCGAGGCCGCCATCGTCCAGGCCCTCCGGTGCAAGAACCGGCTCTCGGTATTAATTTCGGCCCCCGACGTCCCGAAAAAGCGGGAGGCGCCCGGAGCGGGACACCGACGGATCGCCGCGCTGATACCGGCGGACGCCGTGCATTGTTACGGGCCCTAATGAGGAGGGGGGGAGGGGGTCCTGAGGACCGCATCGGCAGGAGCGTGTTGCCCTCCTGGCCGGCGTCGAAGTCGCCCACGCGCGACACTCACCGGGCGACTTCAACTCGCGCGCGCGCGCCCTCGATTTCTCGCGAGACGCGGAAGAGAAGGAGAGACTCGTGCACCGCCGTCTCCCCCCCGTCCTCCTCTTCTCCTCTATAGACGGTCAACTCGTTTTTCGCTTTGCTATGCACACGAGCGGGGCTTATCGCAGCCGGACGGAAGTCCCGACGCTCGTGCGCCGCGAGTGCTGCTGATGCTGCGCTCTGCTCTGCTTGGCTGCTGCGACTCGCTCGGAGAGAACCGCTAATTGCACGAGGGATGATTATATTTTTGCGGCGTTTCGCGTCGCCGACCGTAAAGAACGCACGTTCTGTGGTCATTTCGATGGGGCGAGACTAGACTACTGTGGGAGGGGAGGGGGGGGGGAGTGATTAATGCGCTGTATGACTTTTTTTAAATATATTTTAGAGGGTTGCACGAAATCAGGACAAAAGAAAAATGTTTTAAATTCTTGTCTTAGTCTTGAAAAGTCTTGTGTAGTCTTATGTTATCTTATCTCGAGTCTTGACTATTTAAAAAAAAACAATTATTTACGATTTTAAATGAAATTTTGAATTTTGAATTTTAAAATTATTCGAAATATCGGTAATTATAATATTTTATAAATTAATATCTCGTTTTTCAAATCACAAGACAAAATCAGTTTCTGTATGAAATATAATATGAAATTTCTGTATGAAGATAAAGAATAGTGTCGAATCTCGTGCAGTCCGCAAATATTTATATGAACAGGTGGTGGTCGTTGCTTGCCGATTTAAATTAAAGAGGGAATGAAATCGAAGTTGCACAATTTCCAGGAGGAGAGGTGAACCGCGCGTATATGGCCTTATAAGTAATCCTTACGTAAATGAGCGAGAAAACGAGCTTTTTGTGTTATTTGACGGATTGCCGCGTGTTCGCTGGAATTTTTTCATCACCAGCATTTTTCGGGTGCGATTTTTCATCGTTTTTTAATAAAAAGAGTCGAGAGAGAACCGAACGAGTTCCCAATAAAGAATTCGCGAGAAATTCACATCGTACACGCACTACGTATATTCCGCAACGAATAAAAAAAAATCGCCTTACAAACGGCAATTTATTCAAGTATATATACAGAGGAGTACTTGAGGCATAGCATCGGAGGACGCGACGCGACGCCGAATGCGGTTCGCTGCCCATTGACAATCGATTTCATTTCGTTACGTCACTTCGCTCAAGGGATCGTCCGAGCGTCATCCTCTTTGCTTTTTTTTTCATTTTTCCCCATACCGCACTGGCAACACTATTGATATATGCGACTGCGCCGACGTTTGCGTTATGATGTGAAAAAAAAGTGTAATCGTATCATCGCGCAGCGGCAGGTTTCCTTTGTTTGTCCGAAACGCGCCTGTGCGCGCTATATCCGCTTAATTTGAGTTTTCGCTCATTACGTGCAATTTAACACCGATTATTAAACTGATGAGTTCACCGTTTAATCGTGATATTTGTAGGTATTTTACCGCAATATCGTGAGAACAATTTAGCTGTTATTTTTTTCTTAAATGAATAGACAAATACTTACAGGCACTCTATGGGGAGAAAAATCTTTTAGAATTTATACTAAAAGATTTTTTTTTTGAACGAATCGGACTTTGCTTTTTAGTGCATACTATAAGTACTTTTCTTTAGTGAATGCTGTACTTATTTTATTTTTTTTTTTTTAACAAATATTTTCCAAAGAGTGCTATAAACTCTAAAAAGCGATAATTATTTCTTCAAAGTCAAAATAGCAACATCGCGTTCTCGACTTTATTGAATCAAAATCCGTCAAAATCAATTGAGGACACGCAGAATAGTCAATCAGCCGAGAGAGTGGCATGTTATGATTTCCCGCGGACTGATTTATCCGCACAATGCGCGTGCATCTCGCGCAGCCCACATTTACATACGCAGTCGCGCGTCGACGTCTCGTCGGCCGTTTTAAGCGCGAACCGATTCTCCGCGCGGATGAGTCATTCAATTCGCCGCGGAGCATCGATCATCGCGCGCCTGCATTTCTTCCCTCCCTTATTTCAAACGCTCGGCTGCGAATCCTCAACGCGGAAGTGATGGACGATCGCCGAGGCTGGGAGGAGAGGGAGACGGCGATCATTGCTTCTGATGGGAATTAATGTCGCCGATGGAATTGAATTCCGTGCGGCGGGGAAAGGAGAGGCTCGCGATAAGCGCCGATGAACTCTCGCCCCCATCGGCGTCGGATTCGACGAATTAACGCGAGAGGCTGACTCTTTTTGCTCGTTTCCCTTATTCAGCGTCGCCGCTGCCGCGACCCAGTCTCTCGGGCTCTTGGCCATCGCTACTGGAGAGCTTATCTTGCCTCTCTTATCTTTTAGGATTTTTTTTTTTTTGATTCTTCGCGTGTGGAGCCGCACGTGCGCCATCGCTTGTTGCTCCCTTCTTGGGGAGCTTTGCGGAGCTGTACGACTTGCGTTTAATTCTTACGATGTAAAAATTTTTTATATAAATGTTATATAGTTTTAAGTGTATTAAGGGCACTGAATCGTAATTTATTTTTTTTAAATAATTAAAAAACGTGATAATTTTAAATAAAATTTCATTTTAAACACTTGAATGTTGAATAAAAAATCCATTAGCTTCTTAAAAATCGTAAATTAATTGTTAAAAGAAATTAAATAAAATAAAATTAATTATTTAAGAAATGTATCCTAAAAAGGAAATATAGGCTAGACAGATGTACAACATATTTCGAATGTGTAAACAAAATGAAGAAAAATGTTTTGTCATTATAACACATGTAATACAATATTAATAAACGATTGAATGATAAATTGTTTACATGCACAGTAGTAAACACGAAGTATCCCCGAAAGCCACAACGCGTAATACATACACACTACGATGATTGATCATCGGAAACTCGATAAAAGATCGGACGGATAGAGAGCGAAAGATCGCAGGGCGAAATAAATTTTTTTCCAAAATTACGCTAAGCACAAAATAATAGCCCTCCCCGCACGGCCCCGTTTATCCCTCTCCTTGATGGCTCTCTCCCACCCATGGCTAATATGCTCCCCCTCCCCCGGCCCCCCATCCCTCACCCCTTCCATCTCTTTCTTCGCCTCCTCCCTCTCTCGTAAATCATCGGCCCAAGAAAGAGAGAGAGAAAGAGAAAGAGAGAGAAGACGCGCGAGAGAAAGAGAACGCCGAGCCGAGGAGCACGAGAGTAGAGCCTCGCGGCTAAAGACGCCGGTTTTTATCGCGAGCGCGCACACCCCGAGCACATGCGCCGATATTCATTCCCGACGAGCGGCGGCGCGAGACTCAATCTCTCCGCCGTTCGGCACACCGTCCCCTTTAATGAGCTTAGCCGCGAATCGCCCGGCTCCGCTTTTGATGATCCGCCGACGGAAAACCCTTCGGCTACCAAGCAAACCCAATGACACTCTCCTATTTTCATGAAAACTTCAAGCGCACTAATAAAAAATGAAATCAATAAAACACGATTTAAAAAAAAAAAAAAATAAATAAATAAAATAAAATTTGTTCCTCTTAAACACACAACCGATCGCACCCACACAATTAGCCAATTAAAAACAGTATAGTCATGTACTCACCACAGCCCGGATCGTCGGCAGGTAGCCAGCAGCGAGCGCCACGAGCAGCAGGCAGAGGCCGGCCAGCGCCGGCTTCGGCTTCACCGTCGGCATGCCTAGGGCGCGCTCTCGCCCCGGGCCGCCCTCCCAAGCCAGAGCAAGCCCTCCCAGTCGCAGGCTCCGTCCTCGTCGCCGGAGGGGTCGTCGCCGCGACCAGCTCCCGACGTCAGTCCGTTAAATGCGGCGCGCGCTTCTCGTCGGCTCACGGGCGCGGGTCTGCTCTGCCGCGGAGGAGCTTTCTCGATCTGCGCCGCGCGAGCCGATTTCGCCTTCTCTCTCGGCCCCCGGCTCGGCGGCGGTGGCGGGAGGGTACGCGCGCGCGCGCGCGCGGGCGTTCTCCAGGCCGGGCGCCCCGCTCCCGCCGTCGCTGCGCGCTTATCTCGCGCGCCTGTATCCCTGCGCGCGGTGCCCGCGGGACGCGCAACGCTCGGGAGGAGATGCGCGCTCGGACTGGCGGCCTCGGAGGTGCCGCCGCCAGGGAGGTTCGCTCGCGGCCTCCTCCGCGTGCTGCCCCCCCCCCTCCCCGAGGGAGCGGCGGCACCAGGGGAAGGCCGCGGAGGAATTCGGGCTGCTGCCACCACCACCACCGAGCCGGCGGGGGCCGCCTCCGCCGCCGCCACCAAAGAGCGCCGGGGACGAGCGCGCGTAGTTTTCATTGAGGGAGCTCCCGGGACGGGACCGAGCGCCGGGAGTGCCGCCGCCGCTGCGTTTCTGCCTGCCGCGCGCTTTCTCTCTCCGTCGCTCGCCTTGGCCGCAGTACGCGCCCCGCTGTCTTGCCGCCGCCGCGACGGCCGACTTGGCCCGCGAGCTCCGAGTCCGAGAGAGGAGAGAGCCTTGTTCGCGCCCTGGTGAGCGAGCGAGCGCCCCAGGAGAGAAGGACGGGACGATAGGAGGCCCCGTCCGGACTCGCGGACGTCGACGCCGAAGATCGGAGCCCCAGGAGCGCTCGCGCATTCGGCGCGATAACGCGACATGACCCGGCTGGGATACGGGTGAGTCTTCTTCTTTCCTTTTTTTTTTCTTTTTTGAAAATATCTTTTTCGTTTCTTTTTTATTTTGGCTTTTTTCTTTGGGGTGCCCCGATTTTTGTGCTTTTCCGCGGTTTACTGTGATTTTGTTTTTCCGATTTTTTCGCATCTATATTTGTACGGTGTGTTATTCGAGTAGAGGTGGAGATCGGTACGCGTCTGGAGAGGTAACTTTTGTGTATCGAGTGTTTAAAAGTCGACTGGAGTAAAAGAAAGGGCCGATTGAATTATGATAATGCAGGCGGGCGCACTTACACAGCGATTCTGGACTTTGACGCGGGCGCACGACTGGTTCCTCCCGGACCGGGCTCTCTTTTTTTTTTTTTGCTCTCGGCCAGTCCCGCCCCGAAGAGACGCGAATTCCGTCCGACAGATCCGCCCAGGTCCTTATACTCTCGTCGAGGAAAAGTGAATGGGCGTGCGGTACCTTCACTGTAACTACTAATTTTTTCAAATTTAACAAGGAATAAATCGACACTAGTGTTCGATCGGTACCGATCATCTTCGCGATCCTTCTAAACAATTTAGAAGAAAAAATCGCTCCATTATTATTAGAATAAAAAATGTATATAATACATTATAACTGTGCAAAAAGAGCAAGAGAATGACTGGAGAACGCATTTCTTCTGTTGGTAGATTCATCGCATCCCTGGTGCTCCTGGTCGTCGTCTCCGAAGGGGTAAGTGTTTTTGCTCGCGCACGTGCGAGCTCATTTAGCGAAGCGCGAAACGGCGATTTGCGCGCGCGTGGGAGGAGATCCGCGCGGCTCGCCGTCCGCGCGCCGAGTGACGATCGGAGGCGCGAGTCGCGCGCCCCCGGTACCAGCGGCGACGGCGGTGCAAGCGCCGCAAGCGCGGGGGAAGCAGATCGGGTTTCTCGTCGCGCGGCCCGCCGCTCCGAGGCACGGCAACCGGTTGCGCGGCGCGCGCGACTCCACCCGCCGGTTGCGGGATTCCCAGGCGCCAGCGCCCGGGGATTCCCCGTCGTCGATTTTTTTTTTTTTTGCAACGGACGGATGTACCAGCGCGGATCCTCGCAATTGCGCTATTTTTGTTCGAGATTTTTTTAACAAGTAAACTCTTTGTGCGTTCGGCGTGAGTGAGTTCGGGAGGGACGATGCGATAAGGAATGGCGGTTTTCTCGGAATTTCATTCGGTTAATTTCAGACGTGATTAGAAAGTGGGATAGGAAGTTTTATCGGACATGTCAATGTTTTTTGTCCTTGTAAATGTATATTAATATTTTGCGCTTGTTTTTAACGGAACTTTCTTCTATTTTTTTTGTTCCATTTTATTTTAGGAATTTATTTATAATTATTTATGGTAAAGGTTTTTTTTTTTATAGAATCGTGTTTTTTTTGGTATTTAGTAATGGTTGCTTAATCAGCTTCATTAATGAAATAGTTTTCAAGTAGATTATTATCTTTAATTCGTCTATTAATAAATTTATTAAATATTATTTTATTTTTATTTTATAAATTTACGGGTTAGTACCCATTATACAGAAATTTGCCTAAGATTAACGAATTAATAACTAAAAACTTACAAAGAAATTATTATAATTAATTTTTTTTTTAATTTTAATTTTTTACTAATGAACTGAAGCAACGAGTTTGTAATGGGAATCTAAGGCTTTTATTTGATTAAATTAGTATTAAAGAAGCTAAAAAATAGCAACTGTCTGGTTGTAACGGGACTACATAAATAAAGAATTTATCTCGTAAATAAAAGTGATTTAGATACAATGAAATAGTAGGATAATCAATTAAACCGGAACGGCGCCCGCATATTTTTTGTTTACGTCCAGAACCCATTGATTATTTTGGGATTATTCTAAAAGGATCCGCGCAACCGAGAAAATAAATATAAGTAATCGAACTATTTATTCTTCAAGCATCCCGCCTCTCCTCTCCTCGGAAAATTTACGAGTCCGCGCAGAAGCCTTCGATGCAGTAGTAAAATGGGGAAAAAACTCGCCACCGGCGTCCGCGACTTCGGAATTCCGGCCCCCTCCTTCTTTCAGCTTTTTTTTTCGTAATCTTTCGAGAATATAAAGGGCGATCTGAAAATAGAGGAACGTGACGCCTACTCCGCGCGTTATTATCATTATTCATGGGGACGGCGCCCGACTATTCGGTCACGGAGGAAAATAAAAAAAAAAAAGGGATTATTATATTTTATATATAGGCGGTCGATTTTCACGGCTTTCGCGGGGGAAAGGCGCGAGCAGCGAGAGGCGCGCGACTGGTTCGCCCACGGTGGACGATTTTTCGTTAATTCCGCAACGGACTCATTTGCATCGCGCCTGCAGCTTTTCGATTGTGCCGGCCACCGCGCCGCGGCTCTCCTTATCGCGCTCGAACAAATTTGCAGTTTCGCCGCGAGCTTTTGCATCTCTCGTTTTTTTTCCTTCCTTGCGACCAAGATGCCGTCGTGGAATCCTCGGTAACGGTTCATGCGACACTGAGATTAAATAACTGCACGTCTGAATATGTTCAAAGTTTATAAACTTTTCAATATTCGAGAAACGCGCATTTTCGACTTGATTTGAATTATTAATTCAGAATTAAGTTTCGTACGAATTTGAATCTGAGGGAAAAACTGGATTGAATAGGTAGTTTATGTAATGAACAGATAAAAAAAAGCGCTTCATTGACTAATCTCATTAATTTTCGATTCATTCGAATTTCAGGATTCGAATCAAGTATAATCTAATAAAGTTTGAAATTCGTAAAGTACATGCGCATATGTAGTAAAGTTTCGACGAATCAGTGAAACACAGTCACGTGATATAATTTGAAAAATATTAATCAATCCGCCGACGATCTGAAGACAGCGAAGTGCAATCATCGAATCAAAAAGGCAAATTAAATCGGTAGATTGACGCATTAAATAGGAAACGACATAGACCCGTCATTTGAGAGCCTCTGTCGTGCGAAATATAATTCAGCGTGGCTTGTGTATGCGTCCCAGATCTTTAGTTTAAAAGTCGTCGTCGGCACGCTCTCTCGTTCGTCGCCGGAGGAACGGCCGCGGGAGGGGAGAAATCGAGATGCGGAGAAAGATGAGAAGGAGGCAAAGGAGGAGGCCGAACGATTAAGTGATATACGCACGCGAGCGAAAAAAACGCGACGGCGATGAGGTGGAAGGAGGCACGCGAACGAGACTCGGTCAATTGTGTAATCGGCGCCGCGAGCGCTTCTCGATGCGAAGGCGGCCACGGCTTCGTTATCGGGAGATTTTTGGCCGTCGATACGGCACGGCCTCCCGGCTTTGGCGTGTGAAAATTTCCGCGTGTCTTGACCGGCTGAATAGAAAGTGCAGCCCATGTGACGAGGTCTTTTTACGCTGCACTGATAACCGAGAGCCGCCGCTGGCTCGAAATCAGAGATTTGCAGACTTGGCTTTTTCGTGCACTTCGTTCTTCTGCGCTCTGCGTTGGATATACTTTATAACGTGTTTAAATTGGATTTTTTTTTACATTGACGTAAAAAATGTTGCTTTACTTAAAATTATTTGTAGCAAGATTACTGAATATATTTTTTTAATTTTTGTACGTCGAAAATTTACTGGGATGGTTTAGTTTGGTTCAGAGATTTGCATGATGGTGATTCGCGATTTGGTTGTAATCGCTAAAGACATTATTTAAAAATTAAGCGGATATTAAATGTTCATAATAAATGGGATTTTTTATTAAAGATGATTAGAAAAAGTAATAAAATTGTTAAGAGTTATTATTTGTAAAAAACAATGTAGTGCGCGTAAATAAATAACGCACCTTTATTAAATTTGAAGAAACATTAATTTTACAGAATATTAGAATTAATTTTACAGAATAAAAAATAATTTGAATAATGTTCGAAGAAATCGTATTGTGATATTAAATAATTTTAAGCTGAAGTTAATAGTGGTGTAAAATGATAAGCTGAAAATTTCGTAAGATTTAAAATATCTCGTATGGGTGAAGGCCAACAAGGGGTCATCGAATAACTACGGTAATTTAACTCGTAGATTAAGTCTAGATCTCAAACAACATGAATTTCTTCCTCATGTATTACATATTTTCTTAGAATTCTGAAAGGATCTAATTTTTTTTATTAGCCACGTATTTGTTAACTATTATTTTTTACTTTAAATAAGGTAAATAGGCGTTATCATAAAAATACAATTAGAATACATATTTTATTTGCTTATACTGTCAAGCAATCAATGATGAAAGTAAAATAGTTATTTAATTTAAAAAAAAAAAATCTTAGATGCATTTCCTTATTTACAGCGCAATCCAAATTACAATGAGCCGCGCCGGGGTGATGTACCAGGTAGATCACCAGATAGGCCACCGGATAATTACGATGATAATGACGATTATCCGATAGACGACCCAGATAGACGACCTTACTATGGTTATAACGAAGCGCGCCAAAATTCAGATTCGAACTCCTGGAATTCCAGAACCCAAGGCAATTGGGATGCACAATCGAGGACTAACTACAATTGGAATAGTCAATCGAGAAGTCAATATGGCTCCGAGGAAAACAGAACTCGAGGGGAGCAGACAGGTTACCCGAGCAACTACAGGGTCTACCCTGCTCCAGGTGCACAGACAAACTGTACTGGTTCTGGATGCTGCTACCCGAAATGCTTCGCTGAAAAGGGTTCTAGAGTATGTAGCTTATTCAAATCTATTTTTAAAAAACAATAAAATTTTTTATTAAAATTAGCTTGCAATTAGAACAGTTAAAAAAATTATTTATTTAATTGTGGTACTCCAGGGACCGCCCGGACTGATGGGACCGATCGGACCTAAAGGAGAACGCGGTTTTCCTGGTGCTGAAGGTTTCATAGGACCAAAGGGTGATAAAGGAGATCCTGGACCTCAAGGTCAACGAGGATTTCGTGGAGAACGGGTTAGTTGATTAAACAAAATTAATCTTCATTGATTTGGTTTAAAATATTCAACATCCATCTACATTACTGTTACACTCAACTATTATACAAAATTTTACAAAGGGAAAAATGGGTCTCCCTGGTCACCCTGGACAAAATGGAGTACCTGGTCTTTCCGGAGCTGCAGGACCTCCTGGATTGCCTGGTCGAGATGGTTGCAATGGAACTGATGTAAGTTACTAAGTAGTTGTTTTTAAATACTATGAATACATTATAAATGTAAATGCAGGGAGCTCCCGGTCTCGATGGATTACCTGGAGAACCTGGTCCTCGAGGATTACCAGGATCATTGGGAAGCAAAGGAGACAAGGGAGAAGCAGGTCATTGTGGACGGCTTTTAACTGGTCAGAAGGGAGAACCTGGAATTGACGGAGTGTCGGGAGCAAGAGGTACTCCTGGACCTCAAGGATATCCCGGTGCGCCTGGTCCGAAAGGTCAAACAGGACCAATGGTGAGATTACACAGGAAAATTTTTTAAACATTTTTTATTTACTTTTTTTTAATAAAATACTTTATTATTTTAGGGGATTTCAGGTCCTCCAGGACCTAAAGGAGAGAAAGGTCACATGGGTGTAGGCTTCGAGGGATCGAAAGGTGACAAAGGAGCAAAAGGTGATGTCGGTCCTCCAGGTGACTTTAATTCATTTACAAAGCCACCGCATAGTACTGTCGGTCCCATGGGACCGCCGGGATCAAAGGGAGATAAGGTAAATTGATCGTGATCTATACTGATACTTCTGATTTATTTAAACCGTCTCTACAGTTTTTAAATTAATTTATACATCACAGGGTGATATGGGATCACAAGGAGAAAAAGGTGATACTGGATTTATTGGAGATAATGGTGTTCCCGGATTAAATGGACCCAAAGGAGAAAAAGGTCTCCCAGGAGCACCTGGAATTCGAGTATGATACAGTTTTATTTTGTGTACAATTAAAGTAAAGCAAATTAAATGATGAAAGTAAATATTAATTTTTAAGGGCAGAGATGGTTATTCTGGGCCGCCAGGACCGCCAGGACGCAAAGGTGATCAAGGTATGGATGGAGAAGATGGATTGCCTGGTCCACCGGGGCTAAAAGGAGATGCTGGATTTGATGGATCTCCTGGTATACCTGGTTTACGAGGTCCTCCAGGGCCTCCAGGAGTAAGAAAAAAAATATAGTTATTTAATAAGTTTAAAATGTAAATAATTATTTTAATAAAAATTTTGAACGTAGGGTGGTAAAGGACAGCCAGGCCCTTCTGGAGAAAAAGGTCCACGAGGATATCCAGGTCCTATGGGATTAAGAGGTTCTGACGGTTTTCCTGGAGAGCCTGGACCAAGAGGTCCAATTGGAAATCCTGGAGGTCCAGGTTTGGCCGGAGTTCCAGGAACAGAAGGTTTACCGGGCGAGAAAGGAGCCAAGGGAGACTCAGGAATTCCCGGATTTCCCGGAGAATCTGGTCCACCAGGTTTCGATGGACCAATGGGGCCTCCAGGTCCTAGAGGTCTTGATGGTGAAAAAGGAGCGAGCATTGTTGTAAGTTTAAAATAAGTTTAAATATTAAAAGTAATACTTCTAAAAAAAAAAAATAAACTAAAATACTTATTGCATTTGTAATTTCTGTAATATTATTAAAGGGTCCAGCTGGGAATGATGGAATTCCAGGAAGAGATGGAGCCAAAGGTCAAAAAGGAGAGAGAGGTTACGCTGGTTCAAGAGGTCGACCAGGTGATTCGCTAGAAGGCATTCCTGGTTCACCAGGTGGTACCGGTGCTCCAGGAGAACCTGGAGCAGCAGGTAGAGACGGTGCGCCTGGTTTTCCCGGTATCCCTGGTGAAAAAGGAGAGATTGGAGGTAGATGTACTCAATGCCTTCCTGGACTAAAAGGTATGAAAGGAGATCGCGGACTTGATGGCGTTGATGGATTACCTGGTAGTCGCGGACCTCCTGGAGAAAGAGGTTTCCCAGGGGAAGCAGGACTTGACGGTCTGCCTGGCCCAATTGGTCTTCCAGGTCCAAGAGTAAGTACATTTAACTGAAATTTATTAATACGTAATTTTATAACTTATTTTTCTGAAAATATTTTAAATAATTTCTATTTTAGGGAAGCGATGGTATACCTGGTTCACCCGGTGAACAAGGACCTTCTGGTCAAGATTGTTTGATAACAGCGAGCCAAATTGTATTAGAAAAAGGTCAAAAAGGTGAACGTGGCGTAGAAGGTAGAATTGGACCAATGGGACCCGAGGGACCACCAGGAGAAAAAGGTATATCAGGCAGTCCAGGATTTCCGGGAACAAAAGGAGATGCGGTATGTACGCAAACTTTAAAACAGGTTAATATGCATAAAATCTATAAAAACGATAATACATTTTAAAGGGTGAGAGAGGATTTCCCGGCCAAGATGGATTACCCGGAAGGCCTGGAACCCCTGGTCGCAAGGGAGAAATGGGATTAAGTGTTAAAGGGGAACCAGGAGATAGAGGAGTAGATGGTTATCCCGGTTTGAAAGGTGAACCAGGATTCCCGGGTCTCCAAGGAGAGCCAGGTATAAAAAAATTGGTTTTGGTTTATCTAAATTATGATTTCACAGTTATTTAAAGTAAAATTTTTATCATTTTAATAGGAATGTGCCCTCCCTTGTCTATTAAAGAAGCTACAGTTGGACCTTCTGGTGAAAGAGGAGAAAAAGGAGAACCAGGTGTTCCAGGATACGACGGAGAAAAGGGAGACCGTGGATATCCTGGTGAAACTGTATGTTTAGATTTAGAAATAACTAGTTATTGCATTTTTTTAACTTAATAGTTTTTATAACTCTCTAATTTTTTAAGGGTATGCCAGGACCTCCAGGTCCAATTGGATCACCGGGACCGATAGGTCCTCGAGGATTGCCAGGACAACGTGGTGACAAAGGAAATACTGGACCAATGGGATTCCCTGGTGACCCAGGTGTAGCTGGACCTAGAGGATATCCTGGCTTAAATGGACCTAAAGGTGTTAAGGGAGAAGCTGGAATATCAATGAAAGGAAGTCCTGGTTTACCAGGACCGCAAGGTCCTAAGGGAGACAAAGGTTTTCCTGGTGTACAAGGAAAAGATGGCCCCATAGGTTACGCTGGGATGCAAGGTTTTATAGGAGAGAAGGGTGAAACAGGACTTCCAGGATTAAACGGAATTCCAGGTAGACCTGGAGAAAAGGGGGACATTGGACCACTCGGACCACCAGGACCACCTGGAATAATGGGTACTCCCGGCACAGACGGAGAGAAAGGTATAAATAAAAATGATTTTTTTTTATTCGCAAAACACTGGTTTACCTAATTCTAAAAACTCTTAATAAGGTGAAATTGGATTACCTGGCGAGCCGGGAAGGCCTGGATTAACTGGATTACCGGGACCAAAAGGTGATGCGGGAGTACCAGGTATAGATGGTGCGAAAGGTTTCCCTGGCCGGCGGGGACCCCCTGGACTTCAAGGTAATAAAATAGATGTTGATTAAAATTGCGAAATTACAATTAATTTAATAATTTGTTTAAAATGTCTCAATTCTATAAAAGGTCGTCCGGGAATTGACGGAGCACCAGGTTCACAAGGTGAGAAAGGTGAGAAAGGATTACAAGGATTTGTTGGTATGCCTGGTATGGATGGAAAACCTGGTCCTGCTGGTGAACCAGGACCTAAAGGTGATGTTGGTTTCCCTGGTGAGCCTGGACCAGCAGGTCCTATAGGATTGCAAGGGGAAAAGGGAGATCAAGGTGAAATAGGTTATACCGTGAGTATTTATAGTTATCATATTTGTAACTTTGGAATCGATTAATCTTATGAATAACTTGTATATTTCCATATTTATTAAAATCAGGGTGAAAAAGGTGAGCCTGGTCAAGTATCAGAAAAAGGTCAAAAAGGTGAACCTGGAATGCCAGGAATAAGAGGGCCCCAAGGAGTGGCTGGGCGAGACGGTATCGACGGTGAAAAAGGAGAACCTGGGAAACCTGGTTATGGTCGAGACGGTTTACCAGGAGAAAAGGGTGAACCTGGTTTACCTGGACGAGACGGAATACCAGGTCAAATGGGTATTAAGGGTGACGTTGGCCTTCGTGGATTCCCTGGTGCAAGGGGTGATAAAGTAAGTACAAAATTTTCCTTTTCATTTGTATAAAAAAGTATAAAAGTTTAGTTTCTTTAATTAAATTTGAACGCGCATTACATTATGAAATTTTAAATAAACCATGTATAAGTGAGTGAAAGGTGTAATATTAAAACTTGTATTGTCACAGGGATTCCCTGGTTTACCAGGTGAACCTGGTTTACCTGGAGTTGACGGAATCGATGGAGAGAAAGGTGATATTGGACCTCAAGGTTATCCGGGTATTCCTGGTGCGGATGGAGAAATGGGACCTCCTGGAAGGCCAGGTTTTGATGGACCAAAGGGAGATCGTGGTCTAGAAGGTATTTTAATTCACCTACCTACACATATATACATATGCACACGCACATGTTCAAATGCAAATGTACTTTATATGTAAAGATAAATGATTGTCATACAATTATAAAATAAACAAAGGACTTTTCTATTAAAATGTGTAGGTCCAGAAGGACCAGTTGGTTATCCAGGATTACCAGGCGACAAAGGAGATCGCGGTCCGCCTGGTTTAATAGTAAATGTTAAAGGTGATAAAGGAGAACCAGGTATACCAGGGTTCCCCGGACGTGAAGGTGAAAAGGGAGATGTTGGACCTCCAGGTGAAATTGGATTCACAGGAGAGAAGGGTGACAAAGGTGAAACTGGACCATCAGGATTTACTGGGCCCCCTGGTTTGCCAGGAGAGAAAGGTAAATTATAAATAAATATAAATACTAAAGAAATATTTAAGTGCTATGAACGTTTTTATAAGATGGTATATTTGTTTAATAATAATCGGAAAATAATAATTAACAGGAGATTACGGTTTGCCTGGTGTTATGGGACCACCGGGACTTACGGTTAAGGGAGAAAAAGGACTTCCAGGACTTCATGGAAAACACGGTAGAGATGGTTTTCCAGGAACGCCGGGGGCAAAGGGAGAGAGAGGTTTAACTGGATTACCAGGACTAAAAGGAGAGCCAGGACTCCCTGGACCTATGGGATTACAAGGATTGAAGGGTGACATTGGACCTCCAGGCCTAACTGGGCCACCAGGTCGAGATGGCAGTCCTGGCATTGATGGAATGCCAGGTATGATGGGTGAGAGAGGTCCGAAAGGAGATGAAGGTCTTCCAGGTCTTCCAGGGCAAAAGGGTCAAAAAGGAGAAGTCGGTTTCCCAGGTACAAAGTCACTCCTTAATTTTTTATACTTCAAAAATGCGTTATTGATAAATTTTTTCTAAATAATGCATTGGAATTTTAGGTCGTGATGGCTTGGAAGGTAGGGAAGGAGAGAAAGGAGAACGGGGTTGGGACGGAGTGAACGGTTTGCAAGGAATTCCAGGAGAAAAGGGTGATCGAGGTTACCCTGGATTAGACGGTATGGTTGGAGAAATTGGTTTAGAAGGAGAAAAGGGAGATAAAGGAGAAGCCTGCTTACCCGTTGCTGCTCCACGAGGCCAAAAGGGAGACCAAGGATTTCCAGGTATTATTTTGGCTACACTTATTATTATATACATTATTATTCTAAAAAATAAGTCATAAATTATGATTTCAAATGTTTATAGGACCTATTGGACCTCCTGGATTACCTGGAGATAAGGGTGATCAAGGTGTGCCTGGATTCCCAGGTGTTGATGGTCCTAAAGGTTCAACCGGTGTAGCTGGACCGCCTGGACCTCCAGGATTAAGAGGTCTACCAGGTTTGGAAGGTCCTCCAGGAGAAATGGGTATTGAAGGACCTCCTGGTCAGCCAGGTTTCCCGGGTGAATCAGGTCTTCCCTGTGAGGCTGCTCCAGATTATCTCACCGGTATTCTGCTTGTAAAGCATAGCCAAAGCCAGACAGTACCGGAGTGCGACCGAGGTCACGTGAAACTTTGGGAGGGATACAGTTTATTACACACTGATGGAGATGAAAGAGCGCATTCTCAAGATTTAGGTAACTATGTTGTTTAAAAATAACTAAGAGCTTTTAGACAGGTTTATCTTTAAATTATCTTAAATAAAAGTTCGGTTGCTCTAAAAATAAAGAATGATGTGATGTATACGCGAGTCTATAAAATAGAAATTTGATTTTTTCAACTCGTCTTATAAAACTATTTCTCAAACAGGTTATGCTGGATCCTGCGTAAGAAAGTTCTCAACGATGCCCTTCCTATTCTGCGACGTAAATAGCGTTTGCCATTATGCCAGTCGAAACGATCGATCTTATTGGCTCTCGACAACTAGTCCGATTCCAATGATGCCAGTTGAAGATGGACAAATAGAGGAATACATCTCCAGGTACGAAAGATCAATTAATTATTAAATTAAATAAATAAAATGATTGTTTTAAAAAAATAAGTAAAACGTAATTTTTAAATTTTATTTGTATCTATTTCAAATATTTTAAGATGTATCCAGAATTTTGCGAATGATTCTTTAAATTTAACTTAAACATTTGTATATGTACAGTATGTAATATTGACTACAAAAAAACTGTTGATGTTTTAGGTGCGTCGTATGCGAGGTTCCTACGAATGTGTTAGCTGTGCACAGTCAAGCGCTCAGTATCCCTGACTGTCCTGATGGTTGGTCCGGTCTTTGGATTGGATACAGTTTCGTAATGGTGCGTAAAATTTCAAACTTATCATTTTTTAAATTGATATCAATGAAATTTGTCTAATTAAATTTGACGAAAATAAAACTAAAAATAATTAAATTAACAGCATACCGGAGCGGGTTCACAAGGTGGTGGACAGTCGCTGTCTAGTCCCGGGTCCTGTCTGGAGGACTTCCGTGCCACTCCGTTCATCGAATGCAACGGCGCTAAAGGTCACTGCCATTATTACACGAACGAGTTCAGTTTCTGGATGGCGACGATCGAGGATAGCCACCAATTCCAGAAGCCCGAGAAGCAGACCCTCAAGGCTGGCAACCTGCGCTCCCGAATAAGTCGCTGCCAAGTGTGCATCAAGAACTAACACCGCATCACATCGAACGTAAAGGCTAGCCACAATAACAGCCCCGGTGTTGAAAAATAAAAGCTCGCAGAGAAAAGCTAATTTTAGCGCCGTGAGAAAGAAAGGAACGACGTTTAAAAAGAACGAATGAATGCGAAATAATATTAAACGAGAAAAAAAAAGTCGCGAACGAACGCCCGCTCCTCATCACTGCCCTTTTACAATCCCTATGACATTGTTTTCCCCTGTTCCGGATTCATTCTCACTACACGCGCCACTTTGAAGAAAAAAAAAACTTTATTATATCTCTCGTTACCCTTTTACTATTTTTTTTATAACTATAAGTGCCTTAGTATATTACTTAGCATGTAAAATAATATATATAGTATATATATATATTTGTATATTTATATGACGCGTATGAATTTAGTAAATGAATTACTACACTGCCTTCATCGAAATACGGCACATCAAATTACACTGTATATTTTTAATATAACAGATGATAAACAAATGTTAGCATAGTAATTTCGTGTGAAACCAAATATTTAAATACATAGGTATTTGCTATATACGTAGTAAATTAATGGTGATCGAGGCGTGCAATAAAGAGATAATATAGCGAAGCTCCCGCTTTATTCAATTTGAATTTCGCCGTCGCTTTTGTGCGCTTCGTACACATTTTTTTATCAAAAAATTTATTTGATAAAAAAAATTGGAGTCCCATGCGTTTAAACTGCTTTCATTTATTCATGCTTCTATACGAATAGTCACCAAAATTTAATTGCAGGTTTGCGTCTTAATTATTCTAGTAACAAGTTATTATATTTTTTTTTACATTCTTTTTGTACATTCGTTGTGATTCCAATTTTTCGTCCTCAAATAAATATTTTTCACAGTGAAACTTCGACTACGTTATTGAGCATTTATTGCATTTACGCAAAAGCGAAAGCGTTTCACCATTAATTCAATGGAAATGTTTCATTTTACAATGTATGGACATAACAAAATATTTTCTATATAATTATTAAGTCGTATGATCAACAAAGTCGAACATTGAATTTAAAATTTGTTTGTAAATTTTTTAGAAACTCAAAATTTTTCTAAAAAAAGAAAAATACCGATTTGTTTGGCGAAAATTGAAGAATTCTGCAAGCAAATTCAATTTGACTTTGTCGACTGTACAACGTATTTGTTTGTGCTCGTTAGTTTGTAATAAAATTAAAATGTTTTTGAGGTCAGGAGTTTCTTTCACGAAAATTGTTATTCTAAATGAAATTTTAATATATAAAGAACATTTGTAAATTAAATAACATAAAAAATAGCCAACTGCTTTAATATTATTTACCTTAAACAAGTTCGCAAAGTAGTTTCTAAAAATATTTTTATATAGTGACATTAATAAAAGATTTTATTTATTTTATAAGAATTATACTAATATCTCATATAGCTTTCATTTAAAAATGTAGAGGCATTACTTAACAAGAAATCTGCGTATAAGTTGCAAAACGATACCAGGGTAGGTAGTTTTTTCCGGTTCATGTAAGGTATTAAATGAAGACGCTGAGTCAAGTGGTAAAACTATACAAGCATTGCTGCATAGATTCTACCTCCCTTCCTTAATTTCACCGGAAATCCGTAAAGTGAGGCTAACGAAGAGAAGTTTCTATCGTCGCTTCCTGCGAAGATGAGCACGTTTCAAAAAGGCCTGTTTTAATTTGCCATTTTGAAAGTATACTTGACTAGAATACATAGGATACTCTATAAATTTATCACGTTCTAGAGAAATTTATTTTAAATAACTTTATCTTAAATAATTTATTTTACTCCTTTATTACCTTTAACAATTTAGTTTGTTCTTAAAAAGAAGGCAAATTAAAAAGGGCCTTTTTTAAAATGTACTGGCCTTCGAGGAATAACAAATCTTTGATCAATAAAATATCGTCTCTAACAGTCAATTTAGAATTCATTTTCAATAGTTGATTAAAAACTTCAAGTCAAAATTAATTTTTATTTTATTAAACCTTACTTTTACTTTCGTATTCCTTCACGGTTCGTACCGAATGAGACAATTTGATCAGGTAATCCCCTCCTGACAGTATATCAAATTGCTTAAAAGTAAAAATTGTCAATTAAAATGTCCAAAAAATGATTTTTCAATTAAATTTTGAAAACCAATTTTTGTTAAATAATTTTCCTTTACTTAAAAAAAAAAAAAAAAAAATTCAACGAAACATCTTAAAAATCTACGCGTATATTTTGAATGAATTATAGAAAATAAATATTAACTATTTTAATCAAATACAAAAAATATTATACCTTAAATTTCCACGACAAATTACGAAGGTTAAACCTTGAATTGTAAATTTTTTCAACGACATTTTCTCAAAAAGAAAACAAAGCGATAAAAGTTTACTTCATCGCTTAACATCGACGCAGTCAAACTCAAAGCATATATACATATATTAAGTATACCCACCGAACAACTCAAAATATAAATAATTAGTCAATCCATCGAAGAGCGCGTGAAAGAAAAGCTACAACCACGCACCAATCACGTCTACCTGCACGTGGAACCGTGAATCTGGTACCAGTCCCGCGACGCCCATAAATTTCCCGGCTCCTCGAGAGCGCGCGCATTTAAATTAATGCGCCGCGCGACTCGATCAGCAGTCTAGCGTTAATAACGCAAGTCTCACTCCTGGTCGCAGCCTAAGAGTCAGCGGGAAAATGTTAATGATAAGCGCGGCGCGTGGCTGCCTATCGGTCGCTGATCGCCTCGCCTGCGAAGTCTCCGCGAGGGACGAGCCCCTCTCTGTTTACGCGCTCCACGTCCATTAGCATTTTATTATGCTTTACCTCCGCCGTAAACACCAGCAGCGGGAATAACGAAAATATTTTGCCGCGCGCGCGCGATAAACAAATAAAAATAATATAGCAAACGATGGAGGAGAAAAGGCGCGGAGTTGCGGATGCAAAGCTTGGAAAGCGTCGAAGTTGGGCAACGTTGGCCGAGCCTCCAGAAACTGAAATGGACGATCGTTGCGCGCGTTTTACACAAAAATCCGGACGGGCGGCATTCCACGTCCGCGCTTCTTCGTCCGGTCGAATCGATGTCGTGTGTCGTCATACTCCCATCGGCTGATCGGACCCGTCATGGTCGGATCGGCTATAATAATGTCTATACGTGCTGCTGCTGATGAGATGCGAATTCATGCGAAGATACTTAGCTGTTTCTGGTGGTTTCCTCGATTTCTAGCGGATCGCTCGTGCGATTTTGACCTGCGAGCAATAATACCCTCGGGCGCTTTTTGCTCGTGGTTCAACCTCGACTTGGTGTATATTCGGTAATGGTGGAATATTCCGCGGGCTTGACTCGTGCTCGGAGCGTGTAACGAGGAAACTGCACGTTTTATTTCGAAATTGCCTTGCTGGTTTGAAATTTAATTCTTTTTTTTTTTTAATACTTAAATAAAGCTGCTATTCGATTAGAAATTTTCTGTAATTTTTTGCTAGTGATTTTTTTTTTTTTTTATCGAAGTTCTGGAACGTACAAGGGGCTAAATAATAAGGATTTAGAGTGTTCACTATTGACGTAATTGAAATTTTCAAAACGAGATATCTCTGCTTATCATTAAATTGAAAATAAGAGGATACCTGTTAATTATTTTTGAATATCAAACGTGACGTAAGCAACGAATTCAAAAATATCTTTTTTTTCAAAACTTCAAGACGACATTTAATAAACTAATTAAAAAACGTTCAATTTAAACGACATTAACGAATGTTTCCACAATTACGGCAGGTAGTCTCGAAAAAAAAATACGAGTTTCTGGAAAAGTCTATATTCCCATTGACATAATATACGAAGCGCCGTTTATGGAAACTTAGTATCAAGGCATGCAGGCATCTCGAGCGTGTCCAGTGGCTCCACGATAAAAAAAAAAAAGAAAAAAAAAACCGGTGGAATAAAGATCGAGTCTTTTGCATAGTTAATTAAAAAAGAAGGCGTGAAGCCGTGGCGACCAATCAGACCGGTTCGCTGGTCCTCGCCTCCCGACGCCGACGGAGATCACCTCTCGGTTGAGCCGCAACTCGCGTCCATCAGTCGATTACCGGCCACAGCGATCGCGAGCTCCGGAGTGTCGCGCCTCGACGTGCAACATCAGAATCCAGGGGAAAGTTTCCGCGGGCCACGCTTACACTTGGGAAAGTACAGGCGCCCGCGCGCCAGTTGGAAAAGTTTCTCGACGTGTGTACTGCTTATACACGTACATACACATACGTTTTTCGGTTTTACCCCTCGCCTTCGAGGGGCGAATAGAGCGGGAGACGTACTTTTTTTGTTGTTGTTCTGATTGGGTTTTGGAAAGTTTTCCTTGATTCGGGGGGATTGATCGTGGCCGCTGTTTTGACGAGGATTTCGATATGGACTCCGACGGCATGTCGAAAGTCGAATTGATCACGTCGCGCGGAGGATGGGACGTGCAGGCGTCGTGGATCGCTAAAAGAACTCACAACCCGATTAGGTCCATTGTGGAGAACATCGTTGTCGAGCCGAATCCTGCAAAACCGATGATAGCTTTGTCTATTGGTAAGTTGCGGTATTCGCGCAGTGTATTTTTTTTTCTTCTCTTTTTTTAATAGAATTGTGGTATTTATTTTTTTACGACTACTCTGTGCCAATTTGAAAAAGTAAAACCATTTTCTTGCACTGCGCGTGAATTTTGATTATTTTTACGAATTTTTCGATTCTTGACAAACGAAGTTTCACCAAGTTTATGTTTTCGAGTGAAATTAAATTTGAAAATGCAGCTGCCACTTTTTAAAATGTTTTTTTTTTTTTTTAAATTGTTTAAATTTTTACGTTGTTCTGTAGTGAAAATACAATTTAAATTTTCTTCAGTAAGAAGTATTCTGAATTTTTAAGGTTAAATAAAAATAAGTATATATTTTTTTTATTATTTAAAATTACACATGAATAAAAAATTGACCCAGCATTTAATTAATAAATAAATTAAACAAGGGACTCCAAGGACTGAAGTAAAATTAAAGTAAAATTGATCGCACAGGCATTTAAATTCGGGCGCACTTGACTGCTGCAGGGAACAAGCCAATCCCATTGAATCGCGAATTCGTTAATAGCGTCGGTGACACTCCAGTGGGGATTTCGGTAGTACGTTCGCCCTCTCGTACGAATAGTGGTTTGCGCAGCGCATTAAGCGACCCTCTAAGTGCCGCAACGCGCATATTTGATTGCACAGAGGATTGAATTAAAGCAGGCTAAAAAGAAAGCGCTTAAACGTGCTGTTCATAGTGTTAATATATTTTTTTTCAATGACAGCACCAATTTTTTTTAAATTCTATATTAACAATAATATATTAAATTTTATATACGTACACTAATTTAGAAAGGTACACTGTAAAAAATTAGGGTCCGATTTTACACAAAATTACACAACAAAATTCTTGTTTTTATCTTACGTTCATCGTAATTCCATTTTGGAAATTACACAAAAATTTGTGTAAAACATTTTTTACACAAAAATTTACACAAAATATTCTACACTAAAATTTTACACAAAAAAAAAATTTATATATACTCACATCAAATGTCCGATTTTACACAAAATTTTTTACAGTTTAGATATCTACGCGCCGTTTATTTTCTATAATAAAAAGTGAGTGCTTTAGAACAATTGATAATACAGAAAAAGTGGATACGAAATGTTTTTATATCCCCACTTTGCTCAAGCATCCCCAGTACTGTTAATGTAACGGCATATCGATAACTAAAAATCCATATATTGCGTACGTAATATAAAACTGAAATACGGGGATGTAAACGTCTAATTAAGCTCAGTCGAAATAATTAATACTATCGAATTCTGTAAATGTTTAATTACGCCTGCGCTGTCCATGCGTGCTTGTATATCCCTCAAGGCGAGGGCTCTTCTTTCCCAATTTACATAGTGCAACTGCGCACTCCGACATTTATCGAGCTTTTCACTCGATAGGTGTACGCGCAGGTTTTTCCCGTCGATGTTTGCTGCTTGATTCCTGCACTAGAGTGATTAATTCGGTCTTTCTTTAATCGAATTAACTTTTATAGTAATTAATCAGTCTTTTCTTTTTTTTAAATCATTTAAAAAAAATTAAGTCAAAAGTTTCAATGTCTTTTTATTAATAAAGGTGCTCGAACTGTTTAACTTAATATAATATATTTCTGTTTTATTTTATATTTTGTTTTGGTTTATTTTTGTTCAAGAGATAAATAGCTCGTATGATTGAATATTTTTTCACTGCCATGATACTTACAAAAGTAAGAAAGGAATCGAATGAAAAGCACGAAATCGTTGAGAGAACAATATTTTTGATTTTAGGTGATCCCACGACCTTTGGGAATCTGAAGCCAGCCAAAGAAATAATCGAAGCTGTACAAGAGAGCGTCGAATCTCAATTGTACAATGGTTACGCGCCGAGCACTGGTAAGTTTATAGTGTGCCTATAAAGGATTCCTCCACTATCTGAGTTTTATAAAATTTATTACTTGCTATTGGGGTGGAACAAGATGTTAATGTAGAACAAAATAAAAAGTACTTCTAAATTCAAATGATTAAATTCCATTTTAATTAAAATTAAACTAACAAACGTAAAAAAAACACACAAAACACACACCTTTCACCTTTGACGGTAATTAAAAACATTCAAGCAGTCACACAGTAACTGTTGCACTTTAAATAATCATTCCAGGATACGAAGAGGCAAGGAAAGCAGTGGCGGAGTACAGTTCGAACGAGTACACGAGGGTAGAGGCCAAAGTAAGTAGATCGCTGTACGATCGTCAATTTAATCAGATTAACGACCGAAATAAAAGTTTAAAGAACAAAAAAAGTCTTGCTCGGTATATTGTTCGCCTGCGCGCGGCTAAACGGGTAATCTACGCGTCACGCAGAGGAGAGAGCGGGGCGATGCAAGCATTGCGAATATTTCGTCCCTTTCGGGGCGCGACCGCTAACGAGGCAGTATACTGCGTATACGCCGACGGAACACTTGAAAGCGCCAACCCTCGAGTCGGCTTTCCTCTTAATAGTTCTCGAGATGGCAGGAGTTAAGACAAAGCGAGAGAGAACTTTTTTTTTTAACAACAAGCCCACCGTCCGACGAGGACTTTCTTGCCCTTCGTGGGCACGCCTGCGTAATTGGTTAAATAATACGCCTCGTTAGGGCAAGGTTTTCTTTTATATTTTATTCAAATTCGCGCACCTGCGTCCAGCGGTGAAACGCTACTGGATCGTTGAGAGGATCGTTACTTTTTTTTAAAGCGATGTACAGTGGAGGCGATTGTTAAAGAAAAAGGGTGCTACTTAGTTTCTGATAAATAAGAATTAATAATTGATTGGACGAAAAAAAAAATAGCGCAAGAGAAATTTACTATTTATTCTTTGAGGTCGGAGGTAATCTGGAAATATAAGAAAACAATTATTGTTAGTTGTGAGAAAATTTGTATCAAAAAGTTTACACGATCTCACTAAAATTGCTATGGGCTACTATACTCTCTGAGAGAATTTTTTTATAAAAATGATGTGAAAAAATCAAATCGAGGGCGGTTTGCAAGCTCTGGAAATTTTTACGGGAAAGTCACCGCTCAATTTTATCTAAATCTTGAACTTTCGGCGAATTAAGCTTTGTAATTTTTACAAAAAAGCTCTGTAAAAATTACGGAGTTTCTTCTGTAAAAATTGTGGAGCTTTTTCCGTAAAAACTACAGAGCTTTTCTAGTAAAACTAAGCTTCGTCAACCATCCACTATTCAGGTAAAATTTACAGAAATTTTGTTTACAAAAAAATTCTGACTATAATAATTATAAAATAATTATTATATCACTTTTCGCGCGCATATTCCTACCTCAATTAATTCATAGTAAATTTTCCAATTTAACTACTTCCTCAGTGCACAAGAGACTTTAGCCTAGACGGTCTGCAGACTATTTCATCGGCGAGTGAATGAATAATCGTTGGTGAAGGAGTTTCGGTCGAAGTTCGTCGGTCGAATGCGGCCGGGGAATCCCCGAGGTGTGCGTTCCTTAAACGAATGTAAATGATTTGCAGGACGTGGTGCTGTGCAGCGGTTGCTCGTGCGCCCTCGACCTCTGCATCACGGCGCTGGCGCGCGAGGGCCAGAACATCCTCATACCACGGCCGGGCTTCTCCATTTACCGTACCCTCGCCGAGGGACTCGGCATAACCGTGCGCTCCTACAATCTTCGCGTGAGTATGAAGCCAATCAACGGGGCGCCATTGTCTTCTCGCGCGGCTGAGGCGAGACCCGCGCTCCACGTCTCGGGAGGAACAAAAAGAGAGAGAGAGAGACATATGAAGAGAGAGAGAGATGAAGCGTGAGAAACAAGAGTAAGAGGAAGAGAGAGAGAGAGAGAGAGAGAGAGAAACAAGAGTAAGAGGAAAAGAGATAGAGAGAGAGAGATGAAGCGTGAGAAACAAGAGTAAGAGGAAAAGAGAGAGAGAGAGAGAGACAAAGAATGAAAGAGAGTGAGAAACAAGAGTAAGAGGAAAAGAGATAGAGAGAGAGAGACGAAGAGTGAGAATGAGAGTGATATGAAGAGAGAGAAAGGGAGGAGGAGGCAAATAGAGGCGCACCAGGAGTTATTAATATTAATTATCACTTTAGCCGGAGCTCGGCTGGGAAATCGATTTGGCCGACTTGGAGGCGCAGATTGACGAGTCTACCGCGGCTATACTCATCAACAATCCCTCGAATCCATGTGGATCCGTCTTCAGCCGCGAGCATCTGCAGGACATTCTCGACATAGCCGCCAAGTATTACGTTCCTATCATCGCCGACGAGATTTACGAGCACATGGTAAATTTTTATTTCTTTTTTTTACGATCGTTTTTAACGGCTTGTCGGAGAATGTCAGCCCTTAATTGCGTTCACTTTGAGAATTTGCTGTTTTCCGGGAGATCAATACATTGATATTGATACGTTTAGTAAAACCTGCCACTCCGCGTTGCGTAAATATTTCTTAGAAAAGTCGTAATTTTTAAAATGTTTGCGGTATTTTTACCTAGTTTTGTGTAATTTTTAGCTCAAAACAGGTTACTTTATCGATCTATCGATTATTGAGAAATTTGTAATGTTTTCAAAGGGTGAGAGACTATTTTTATAAAAAAAAAAAATGCATGGATCTAGATAAAGTAAACATTTTCTTGAAATTATTATTAAACTTTCTAAATGTAAGTAAGTAAAATTAAGTAATAAGAGGAATAAATGATTATTAACTTATTCCACGTTACGTTATAGTCATTTACTTAATCGAAGTATGGATAGCTTACAATATTAAATAAGCGCACGTGAGTTAATATCTCTCATTAACATAATTTATACAGAATAGTAGTATATAACGTTGATATTACGTTTACTTCCGTCTAATTAATTTACAAACCATTTTCCAAATTCATTTTTTAAAATTCCCCTGCAGAATTGATAATAACAGCTCCTCTGCTATTACCGCGAATTCCCGGAGCGCCGTATTTAATTTCGAGGCGGGACGTCGTGTCAATGGTGCGTTAACCTTTTTTTTCCTATTGGCGCAAGCCGTCATCGGACAAAAGCAGCGACGTCTCAGGTCGAGCCCAAACTGCCGAACGGTTAAGCATAATCAGTCACGGGCCAACGATTCGTACTTTTGCAATTTCGTGCCGTCAGTTCGCGCGACGGAAATCAATTGCAGAGTCCACCATCGATTTTCTACAGCCCCGGCTCTCAATACGTATAATACGGGTCTGCGCTTGGTTATCATACCCGAAAATTCTAAATATTGTTTTCCCTTTGAATGTTGAATTCAAATTTTCGAGTCGTGTTTTATTTAGATTTACTTTTTTTAAAAATAAAAAAAAAATGATTAAGGAATGTCTCTAAATTTTGAAGTGTAAAAAGGTATAAAGATAGAATTTTTTGGAAGAATTTAAATTATAGTATAATGTATAATTACGCATAGTTTTTATAGATACGCGCGACTTCTCAAAATTCCACTAATGTAACTGCGTAGTCACACTCACTTTACAACTTTTTTTAAACAGGTATTCCCCAGACGAACGTTTCACTCGCTGGCTTCTTTATCGACCGACGTTCCTATTCTGTCTTGTAGCGGACTAACGAAAAGGTATAATGACAACATTCAAAATTTACATTTAAGTCACGAACGTATTTATGTATTTGTTTTCATGTCGCTGATTTGATGAAAAAGTGACACCATTAAAAGAAAATGATTCATATTTTTCCGCGCAATTCCGATCCTTTGCAGAGATAAATGCATTATCGATTGCAACGTAATGTGACTCACAATATTTGCCAAGGCTCATTGAATAGCCATTATGCGAAATGAATATTCGCTGAAAACTAGTTTACGTTGCGCAAAATATTTTTCATTTTCTCTCCTCATTAAATGGTTCTTTTAAAATTTTGTTACTATTGACGAAAATAATGAGAAACTATTTGCCAGCTGAGAGTCTGGTTTTGTTCTGGGCTCTCCTCGGTGTACTTAGACTTCTGAAAACGTACTGAATTAATGAAATTATTTAAATCGTTTTTGCGCCTATTAATATGTACATCTTAATATTATGAAACAATCAAAAACTTGCTTGCTGCTTTGCACCGAAACGCGCAATACGAATGCATAAACAATTAACTTTTAGTACTTTGAACGAAATAATTAACGACTATAGCTTTTTCCTGTATATTCATGTATTCAATAAACATTTGTTATTTAGTAACAACGGTAATGTTTTATTTTTGATCATAACAATAGCGTATTTGATCATTTATACACTGAAAAAATGATTTAGTATAAGTTCAAATAAATATATTTCTTTAAAGCTCGAACGGTCAACTAAATAATTTCTTTGTATCGGCTAAATATTTTTTTTTAAACTATTGAACTTTAGAAAATTCAAAATATTATTTAGTAGGTTTAACGATTGTTGACTATTTCTCGTAATTTTTTCTTTTGTTTCCATCAAAATGTACGGTATATTCAGAATTAGATATATGCGAGTGAGGAAAAACAATCTGTGGTTGTCATAAAAACAACAGTAATTTTTATTAAAAATTGATTTCCGTGTAGCATTAAGAATATACTAAAATACTATTATTATTGACACGGTTTACTGTTATAATTGTCAAGTATCTGAAGAAGTATCGTTTATTACCTAATTTAAAGAAGCAATCAATATTGTAATATTTTTTGTAGAATAAAGCAATTTAAAATTTCCTTCAAGAATTATTAAACAACAAAGAAATATTTATTAGGAACTATTAGCTCTCAACAATTTCTATAATTTTTTTTTTTTCAATTTTCAGGTTTTTAGTGCCCGGTTGGAGAATGGGCTGGATCATCATTCACGACCGTCACAATATACTAGAAAAGGAAGTAAGTTGAGAAAGCGAATGGGGTTCACGTCGCGGCTAGATGATCTCGCGAAAAGTGAAGGGGACGACTTATGCGTAATGAAATCAGGGGAACAGCTCGACCGCGTAAAGGAAGGGTCTCATGTCTTCTGGGGCGCGTTAAACGAGATGATTAGAGTAAATTTTCTTGGCAAAACTTTAATTCGTCATTAAACTTGCTCGTCATCCTCCCATAACCTTCGTTCCTGACTGCTTCGCCCACAATTTCCTGGGTCCTTCGCGGGGATTAAAAGAGAGGAAGGAAGGTGAGTGCCTCTCCAACCCCCCCACGGCTTCAACTTTCCTCTCTAATTAATTCATTAATTTCCATTCGTTACGCCTGTTAATTATATCAATTATTTATTAACATTTTTTACTACTTTTTTTTATACTTTTCATTCTGAAGTTGCCCAATGAAATTGTTTAAATTACTTTGAAATGTGCCGTTAACGTTTTTATCCGTTGTTGGGGCTGTTTGCTTGTTTTCTTTTTAATTTATTTTTATTTTTATTGACTTTGATTTTTATTGAATTTTTATTGACTTTGTAACTTTTCATTAACTGAAATTACTTTTTTTTTTATTTTCACAGATTAAAAAAGCTTTGCACTGCCTCAGTCAACGAATCATTGGTAGTAACACGCTGATACAAGGAGCCTTGCCCAAAATTCTTCGGAATACACCACAAAGATTTTTCGACAGCGTTATACAAACTTTGGAGGTAAATTTTATTAATGAAAAATTATAATAATTTTAAGCTTATTTTATTTATTTTAAACTTTCGTGTTTTATACAGTTTAATTAAAAATTATTTAATCCATGAAATTCTATATTAAATAAAGTAGTTAATTAATTAATATTAATCTTCTACAATAAATCCTGTAGATTTTTACGAATGAACAGTACAAAAGTAATTTGCATATTACATTATTAAACTTCGATATAAATTCTGCGCTTATTAAGAAATATTTTTGATATTAATTATCGCATACAAATTCACTAAAATAACTTTGCACCCCGAAACTTTCGTAACTACCTCGTCATGTTGATGACTGCATTTGTCTGTTTATACACCACATCTTAAAATTCATTACTGAATGTACACGTAAATACGAGTTTGCCGCAGTGTAACTCAGGAATTATGGTATTGCGTACGTTAATTCACTCTTGCCTCGCCACTCGCACATGCGGATTTCTCCATGTGAGTCACATTGTTTTACAAAATCTCTTTAAATAATCTCGAATTTTACGAATCATGAAAACAGTAAAATCGAATGCATTTGGGCAGGTACAGTAAATTAATTATCGATAAAAGCTTTCAGTCCTCCTTTCAATTTCAATCTGTGCAAAAATTAAATCGCTAAATCGATTATTCCAAGTCGAACGTATTACCTACTTCCAATATTCTAAGAACAAACATGAATTTACTCATTTTACAAGTTGATTGATTGTAATGATCTTGAACAATTATATTTAAAATTGGCAAAATTCATAGCTCGTTGCGGACTTAACTTTTTTCTGTACTCTTTTAATAAAACTTTAAAAAAATATCGATATGATACAAATACTCAGTGACTTTATAGTTAATAAATTAAAATGGCATTTACTGTATTAATGCACAGATTTAAAGCGAACAATCAACCAACTAACAATAAAAAATTTTAAAACTTAATGATTATTTTATTAATCAACTTAAACAATCAGTAACGTATTTAATGAATCAAATTAAAATATTAAATTCACATGAAAATTTCTTTAATTTTACTTCCATTTAATCTACCATCATCATTCGCTGCTCCATAATTTACATCGTTATTGGAATGAACCCCTTAAATATTTTATATTGAAGCAAAGGTCCGAGCAAGGCAAAAAAAAAAAAAGAAAAAAAAACAGCCGGATAAAGAAATCACGTTACAGGCCGGTTCCACCTTTTGTTACGGGCAATTTCGATATTCACCGCTGTCAAACCCGCGCCGTCAGCCTTCCGACAGAATTTCCTTCCGCTCGCCGTGTACTTCCTCCCAAAAGATTACAGGTTCCGCGCGATGTCGAGGGGGGTATATATACCGGGGGCGATCAGCGTGTCGCATGCGCTTCGTTTCCGCACCGCGCCGAAGCTCCCCACCCCTCCTGAAACGAGCTTTGCGCGCGCGCGCGCTTAATTCGCTCGACGTAACATGATAATTGGTCCGATCGTACTGAAATATCAGCTCGTCGGATAACTAAGCTGTCCGGCTTGGGAGGAACTTTCGTCGGACCTATACGTGCTGGCAGCTCGTGACTGCAAAGAGGACGGAGGACGTGTTAATGGGAAAGCGAGTGAGTCGTGAAAATATCGATGTTAATTGGCGGACTCGCGTTTATACGCTCGATTTAATCAGTTTATTTACTTTCTTATTGTATTGATACTTTATTCGTTTTAATGGTTGCAAGCGGGTGTAGGCAGGGGTGTATATGTGCGATTCTACGGACTTAGACAAACAACTGGGGTATTAAAAATAAAAAAAAAAATTTTGAAAGCACACC
>JAWWEN010000009.1:2905529-2916254 GCA_035582955.1 Sycophila texana
AGGCCCCATTGGACAAAATCCTGAGACACGTATTTATTATTTTGGTCCAAAGAATCATTCTGCAAAGTTTGAGCCAATCCATGTCCCGGAGGGTTGACACTTCTACAAATGGATCATAAGCAAGAGTAGATTTACCAGAAGAGTGTCGGATCAACAATTTAAATTAACTTTGGAAGTGATTTATTATAATAATCCGTAACAAAGCAAACTATAAACGGTACATGTAATTCCGTAAGCTTTTGTTCAACAAATACAATTTAAACTAAAATTAGTATAGTCCACTTACGTATATTTAAAAAATTTCTTATATAGGAATACTTTCAATGTTAACAAAATATATACGTTTGTATCTAATAAAGCCTCCTAAATTAAGCCTCATGATATCAATCTAAAAGTAGTGTACTTCATTTTTCATGACTATAGAAAAACTACTGAATTTTCATACAAATCGATAATCCGAAAATAAGACACTCACCTGCTTAGTAAAATTATAATTAATAAATAAACCCGTAGATTATAGAGATGAGTGCACAGTGTGATTGAATGATAAAATACATTTTGCTTAAGACCACGTAACAATAGCGAACCAACAAATATTCATTGTCAACAGTAGCATAGTTACGAAGCTCATCAATTTAGTCGACTCTGCAAATTTAATAAACCACTCGCATAATAAGCCCAAACAAGCTGCATCCCAAAGATCGATCACTCGACCGCCCAAAAAGCTCCGAAGGGTGAAAATAGCCCATACTCGTTCCTTTTTGACGGCTCCTAGGTGTGTCGCAGCCACCGACGTCTTATATAGGTGACCGCGCCGTCGACCCCTTATTAACCCCCTTCAGCGCACCCATCCCACGGTCCCATCAGCCTACTTCCTCCGTCCTGCATCACGCGCACAAAACTCGCATCCACCTCCTCCCCCTCGCTCTCTGCCATCCCCGTCACCGCGGGTATATTCGCGTCTTTTTTCTCGCGTACGAGCCGCCGACGCCTCTGCTCATTGGCTTGATTGCCTTAATAAGCCGGCTTCGTTCCGCTGTCGCGCGTAGACGATGCCGGGGACGAGGGAAAAGGGCGCGGGTGGGGGACCGTCGCGGGCGACTTCGTTAGCAGAGAAACGCGGGGAGGCGGAAAAAATAGCGTAATGTCATAGAGGCGTGACACTGGCTCTCTCCCTCTCTTTGGCCGTTTTGACTGACTGCTTCGGCAAAGTGAGCGCGCGCGCTCGGGCCTAATAGGCGCTCCCGGGAGACGCGACTTTTAATGACGCTTATTAAAACTTTCGCTATTCAGCTTTCTGGGTCTTCCTATCAATGCCCCGACGATTTCGTGCCTTGTGCGTTCGATTCAACGGGATCGGGTGTATATACTTTGAGCGTGCTGCTTCTATATTTAGTCGATAACGTACTAATGCTTTTGTAATTGCTGGCTTGAATGGATCTTCTAGAATTATTTATCTTTTCGGAGAGATAGTTTGTTTATTTAATGATAATTTTTGTTAGTTTTTTTTTTATTACTTTATACACTGAGTGAAATTTCTAGTAGAAATTAAATATTCTGTCTGGGAAATTGGTCTCAGACTGTCAATCTGAATGAAATATTACTATACTTTATGGAAAAATTTATCAAATAATATTGTAAATTTTCATAAACATACAGTAAAGTTTACTATAAAATATAATAGTTTTTTTTTTAAGAATGTCAGTCTTAACTACTTTCCCAGACAATATAGTAAATTTTATGCCAACCTTTCTTTGAGTGTATGAGTTCATAATAAGAATTGTAATAAGTTATGTTCTTTCGAGTATCAACGCGGATACTAAAAAGTAGCCACTTGGAGCTTATCTCTTGTACCTATGCAAGGGTGTTATAATATTATCTGGTAAATTTAACGCGCCGTATATAAGACTTCAAGATATCTCGCCTACCCGAAGTCTCAGTTCTATGTAAGCCACTCAAATTAACATAATTGGATAGCCATTTCACGAAAGACGCGTGCGATTACCTTATTTAGTTTCTTATGTACTATTTAACTTACATTACATCTTATTATACTTCCTGTATATATTACTTATTTAACTCATATACTACTGATTACAAAAAACATGATAATAATGATAACAAAAAGAAGAAAAAAAACACAAAGATTATAATGAAACATCGCTAAAATTAGCAGTTACACTTCAATTTTTCAAAATCACCGCTCTTCTCGCGAAGCCCACGTTTCAAACGGAGCTTCCCCCCATTGCTTAGTTTCCAGAATATCTTTTAACAAGGACAGCGGCGCATCAGCGCGCGCCTCCTTCATTAACGACAATCCCTTCGGCGTAAAGTCGGGATGATTTTTTACGCTCGAGGCCCAAGGCCAGGGAGCGAAAGAGTAGAGAAAGAAAGGGACTCGCATAGGCGGCGAGAGTCGAGCTCACACTTTTGGGCGCCTCGCATTCTCGGAATTTCACGTTCACGCAAGGGCGCACATGCCGAATAGCTCGCGCACATGTCCATTTATAGAAGCCCAGCATCCGGCTCCCCCTCGTCGGGGCCCGCGCTGCGCACGCGCGACGGAAGCGACGAGAACACAAAAGCGCACTGGACGCCTGCGATCCATTTTTCTCGGTGCGTTACTCTTTTTTTTTTTATTATTATTATTTTAAGGATTATGTTTATAAAGACGCCAGTGAGCGAGTTGGTGTATTATTTTTAAGGGGGAGGCGGAATTTATTTGTTTCTTGATATAGTATCGTTGTGAAAAATCAAAAGAGAATGAAAGTGCAGTTTTCGCTTACTCGAACAGTTTGAAGTAATTATAACTTGTACCTTAAAGTGTTTCGTGGATGTTGGAGTACCTATACTTTGTGAACTTTAAAGACTGCTTCAGAATTGCGCGTATATATATACTTGCGGGTATAGAGTAAAATGAAAATTGTACTGCAAAATTTGCATGTATCTGATGAAAGCTGAAATTCAATCAACATTTATTAGTAATTTATGTACATTTGAGCAGGCAGTTTCTAAATATAAATATTGGTACATACACAGTAATTAAAAGTAAATAAAAAAAAATTTTTATCCTTCTTTTTTGTTTGCTTCACTCACTATATTTCACTAATTACAGCGTTGTGCAGCATTTTTTTTTCAAGAGAATAATTATACTCTGACTCTTATACGAATAAATTGGAATGTAAATGATGTCCTATTTTATTTTGTTAATTAAATAAAAACCAGTACTTGTATAATTCTTTTTAATTGCACGAGTCACCCATATAAAAAAAAAACAAATTGTTTAAATGCGCAAATGTATGCAAATTCAACCTTTAAAAAATTTATAATAATATCTACACCTGCAACCATACTACATTGCCGTGCGCACAGTCGGCGAAATTTAGTCGTCCGCAAATCTCCCATAATGCTCATCGAGGCGCGGTATCGATTATTCGCCGTTCCGCGGACAGCGTCCCGACGCTAGAACGAGGCATCGTCCGCTGGAGCCTCGCCTCATCGAGTGCGCGCGCTGCAACACGTGCGCCCAGCGAAATTGACAATGAGGCATAAATGCGCGCACGTCGGCACAATGGGGCGAATTAAAAATTGCCATCGACCGTCGCCCCGAGGGATCAACAAAGCTGCGTCGGCAATTTTTTTTTTTTCGAAAGGGCACCGGGGGTGGCGCCTATACGCATCGCGGAAGGACAGGAGGTAATAGAAGAGAGGAAAGAGGAGGCGGGTGAGGAGGTAATCAATTAACTGGGCGAACACCGGATTGATTAAAGGCCGCGGCGGCGGACGCCCGGAGCAGCCATAAAGTTGTCTCGTAAATTGACGTGGCTCGCGGGGCCAGAACGCGTGCATTTCCCGTTGTTTTTAATAGTTATCGCCTCTACTAATTTGCGGGACGCGGGAATTGGGTTTGACGCATCGCCGTAATCTCGTTTCTTTCTTCTTTTTTTTTTCTTTTCGTTTCGTTTATCCTGCGTTCGTTTCGACGTTATTCGATAAATGTCGATGGGTCGGCGAGCGATGCAAAGTATTTCGCTCTCGAATTCAGTTTTATATCGATCGAGATGTATACCTTCGCAGGAAAGTTTGAGAACTGTTGAGCATCGTTATTATCTAAGTTTTTAAGTATCGCTTTTCTCTTTTAATGATCATTATATAGACACTTATATAAAGTTGTTTCACGGAAAACAATAGTATGCATTTCCTTCACTTTCATTTAAAGATGTATAATTTTTTAATAGTGCCTTTTTCTTATTACTTAATATTAGGGGAACTCGAGGCATAGTGGACCACCCCAATAAATATGTTACATTTGGTGTGAAAAACATACGTTGACTATAGTTTTATTAAAATTAAAACATTTTGAACGATTATCATTATTACATTGCAGTATATTACTGTATATAAAAATTACATATAGTAATACTGCAATGTAATAATACAAATGCTTTTTAATTTAAATGAAACTTGTGTATAAATGTTTAATAGGGAGGCCCATCTCGCCCCAAGGCCCACTATGCCCTGAGTTCCCCTATCATGTAATATACATTGTCAATTTTGTAATCGATTTGAAATAATTCTGTATATAATACACTGTTCCGAGATAATAATAAGAATATAACTTAAGATTCCAAGAATTGCGGTTAGTTCCGTAATAATGGGCTGTTCTGATCAATAGCATGTCGACGTGAACTGTAAAAAAAGAAAAAAAAAATTATGCATACCCTTTAAACGTACGTCAATTTACCGATGTCGGCAATAATCCTTTAAAAACACGTGTTTCAAAGACCGCGGCTCTCGGCGATCATGGCATTTAGCTTTCCACGAAGCGAGTCTCCTCAAATCGCCTCGTTTCTCTCGCATACTTCAGCCTCGTCCGAAAATAAAGACATCCCAGAGCGAACGGCGCCGCACAATGCAGCGCCTCGGCCCGCAGGAAGCATCTCATTATGCTAAACAGCCTTCGGGGAAAAGTATAAGGCGCGAGGAGCGACACTTCCAGCACCCGGGATGTGTGCGCAACCCTCTTCCTTATCCCCTTTCATTTTCAGACACGCGCGTCGGTCGCGGCTCATTATGCCGGACTCGACGGCCGGTCATCCCACTTTTTTTTTCCAACGCGCGTTATACTCACAAAAGGCGGCCGCGTTACGCCTCCCGGACCCGCGCCATTCGCTTGCAAATGCAACCGTCGCGATAGTGCGGCTATCGCGGCTGCAGCGCTTCTCTTTCTCTCTCTTGCGGTGAGAGCATCTACTTTGTTCATAGTTGGCGTGGATATAGTCTATTATTTACTGTGATATTATTTAGGTAGCTATTATTTATATTTTTTTATTTGGGTTGTACTTTTGATACTTAAGGTGGATGATTAATTAATGTCAGTTTGATAGTACCTGATCATTGTTATTGATTCCTTTATTATAAATTTGTTTAAAACTGTTTTTACAAGTATAGTACTAAACGTTTTGTCTGCCGGGTAAATTGAGTATGTATTGATCTTTTTAACAGAGCATATTTTAAACGACGTATTTTGTACTACATTTACTATTAGAGTGGAATAGAATATGAATAGGCCATTTATTGTCATTACAGTATTTAGAAAGATTATTAAGAAAAATATTTTTTCACAAAATTTTATTCACAAACAGTGTTCAGTGTTCAGTGTACAGTATATAAATAAGATATCACGAAAATAAAAACATTGCATTATATTGAGAATGCAGTTTTTTCTTAAAATTAAGTAATATTTGACGAATAAGTAAGATGAATAAGTCATGAATAAAGGCGATGAATGTACCGCATAAAAACGTAGGATTCACATCAATGATTAGATATACGTAAAAACTATTCACATCCAAACAAAGAGAAAAGAATAAATAGAATAAATTTTATTATACCATATATAGGTATTGTAAAATTTCACCTACATCGATAAATAAGGTATAAATTCTATGTATATTCACCACACTTTCTCGTTTGTTCCTCTACGTTCTTTTCGGAAAAACGATGTATAGGCATGAGCGATGTACAGGCATGAACGACTCGGTGCTTCCTGAGGAGGGGATAGCGCGCGGAAATTATGACTGCTGGCCACGTTCGCGCGGCGCGTTAATAATAGCGTGTGCGTGCGTATTTATTGTTCCCCGCGTCCGAGTGACAGGTGTTCGCCCCCCCGATTGAGCCCGACCGGCGACCTCTCGCTCTCGTTTTTTTTTTTTTTTTTTTTTTGCGGCTCCACGTCGCGCGTACAATGACGGCGAATTGAAGTAATTACGGCCTAATTATGGAAGCGTTACACTAACTGCCTATTGGTTTATGAAATAAAATGACAGCGGAGAGAGTGAGGCCTCTAATTGACCTCAAAATGCATACCTTCGGAGTGCGCGATTGCCAGTAGCTGGCGGGGGGTGATCCCATTTCACTTATATTTACATTAACAATAATTTCTGATCCGCGGTTGATTGAATTGTATTTTATTTATTGAGTTTGAAATTCGATCGCACTGGCGCACCCCTGGTTGATTTATAAATTTTCAATTTCACGGATTGAACTGGAGGTGCTACGAAGAATATCGACCGCAGTTAATAGCGCGAATTTTTTTTTTTATTTTAAACAGAATTCGGGTTGTCATGAGTCAGATGAACTAAAATGATAAAAAATATTAATGCAACTAATGTGTTTAATGAAGAAGACTTACATTCATTCATTACGTCAAAGTAATCTTGGAAATGGATAAAATGTAGGTCGCGTGTAGAGTCTGCTTCCGGGAAATGATTTCAAACGGCATACTGGCGTGAAATAAATCGAAAAACGTTTCTCTGTGCAAACTCGTTCGTCGAGTCTCGTTCAGCTCGTGCTTGATAACGAATTGATTGAAAAAGATTTAAATAACGTACAGAACCAAAAAATTGAAAATACACAAAAAAGAGAATTAAAAAAAAAAGTTCAACGATCACCAAAATAAGGCTAAAAAAAATATATTCGTCAACGTCCCGATTAATTTAACAGTTCAGCAACACACGAAACCCAATTTGAAGGAACCAGCAGCAGAGGTAGTGGCACCGCAGTCCATTTAAACCTTCGCGCCTCGCTCCTCTCCTCCTTTTCTACTGCATAATCGATCGAGTCGCAAATCCCAATGCTTAACTGACCCGAGTAAACACTGGATCAGCCCCACTTCGGAGGATAAAAAAAAAGTATAAAAAAAAGAAGAATAGAGAGGATAGAATTCCGAAGCGCGAGCCTCGGGGGCGACTCGAGACCATCGCTGCATTATCAATGAGCGGCTGCGTGGCCCGCGGGACGAGGCAATGCACTCCGCCGGCCTAAATCAAGCGTATCGCGGAGGAAAATTCCGAGGGAGCGATGGCACGTATAACGCGGCGCCCCCGCCCGTTTTATTTATCTGCGCGACACAGACGCGCTCCCTTCTCTCGATAATTTATTTAGCCGCGAGCTTACAGTCCCCCCCCCCCTCCTTCCGTCGCGACGTTCCTTTTTTTATATTCAGGACGGCTGACGAGGAGACGTCGAATCGACTTTCCGCGATCGAGGGGTGAGAATTCGCGTCAAGCCAATTTTGACTCATTTTCAGCTCGACTTCCTTGACGGCGCAAGAAATGCGAGTTTATTGCTTTATATCGGCTTAATTTGGCGAGGGTCTTCTTTTACTTTCTTTTTTCCTATTGGTTCAAAGTGGATTTGCAGAGTAGAAATACGCGTGTGTACATTTTATTTATTTTTTCCATGAAACGTTGCAGGGTGTTCAATTACATTAATTTTAATTTGCGACACGTGCATTTAATAGCCTGACAATGTGCAGTGCGAATTAATTGGGCTACTCTGTTTCTGGTAGTGTTACCATTGACTAGCGAGCAGCGATGCTCTCATTTAATTAGTTCATATCGACGTCATCATCGAAATTACACTGCCGCTGCGCAGCGAACGATCATTTCACCCTTTGAATCGTCGCCCAATCATTTTTCTAATTTATTCATCGATGCTTGAAAAATAAAAAAAAAAAAAATAAAAAGAAATAAATCGAACAACTTCTACTCTTCCAATGCGATCGCTCCACAATGAATTCCAATCAGCCGGCAAATTTACTCCGAATGGACTTGTTTGCGCGATTAAAAAAAACAGCAAGCAGCGAGCCAGTCGCGCCGTTAATCGCGCAATTCAATAGCGCCTACGGCCACACCCCGATCAGCGGCATACCGGACCGACAATACAAATCACGCCTTCGACTCGCGTCGCGAATCCCATTAAAATCATAAAGGGGAATCGGAGCGAGGCGCGCGCGCGCGTGCGCTTCATTCTCATGTGAAATCGGCAATAAAAGCGAGCGAGGGACAGCCCGGTAATTTCTGGCCCCCCGCCGTCGGCGAGATGTGCGTGCCCCGGAGGCTCGGCGTATAAGCCTATTAAGGGGCGCGAGCCCAGACGAGATTTATCATCGTTCGAGCGTCGCGATATCGCCCCCGCACGTCATTCCCGCGGCGATTCGTACCTGCCTCTTCGATTTTGCTCGCCGAGCGGATGATACGCTCGGCCTGGGAGGACTATACTTCGGAGCGAGGGGTACGGCGCCCGATTGCGGATTTAATTGGACACGCGAAGGATCCATTATGGATTCGGCCGATAAGGCGAGCGAACTTGGGACCGAGAACTCCTTTTTTCCGTTTTCTTTTATTTTTAAGCTTTAACGGCTTGCGTTTGTAGGTATTTTCGGGGCTGTTTTGAAGGCAAACTGATTTGCGCTGTTTTTGTGAGTCATGGAAATCGGTGATACATTGAAGAGCTACTGACTTAAATTATTGTACATAGTAAACAATGCGTTTTGTTGTATCGGATATTTCATTTTTTTCAATTTTAGGGAAAATTGTGTATAGTAATGTGAAATAATGGGACCTTGATATTTTTATTTACATTTTTATAAATCACTCTCTTTTCAAATAAAATAGAACAAATAATAAAACAGAGAAAGAACAAAAAGTGAAATACTAAAAAAAAGACTTTAAGTTCTACATGATTTTGAGGGATTTTCGATAGTTATAATTTTTTTTTTCTTCAATACAATAAATCATATAATTTTTGTTGTCAACGTGTTAATAGAAGTATTTTTCTACGTTTGAATTGAGTGTAACACATTGACAAATAATTAATTAATTAATTACATTTTCAACCTTCGCAATCATTCGTTATGATCATAGTCGATAATTAAAAGCGTCTGGATCACTGTTAGCTTCATTCTAAGTGATGTTGTAATTGTTTTTTCACTCGGCATTCGATAAAACAAATTTCCCTTTAGTCAAAGCTCAATTGAACTTCATACAAAAATATGATTTCATTTGACATCGCATTCTTCTTAATACCCTTCCCCGGGAAGAAAATCCCTTTTCAACGCTAATCCCACGGCAGGCTTTGAAATAGTAATAAGTGTCAAAAAAACGTTTCACCAGTCGCCCGTCAGTCGTAATTAGCTCAGCCTTCGACAGACTTCTCAGCATCATACATATATATATACACGCACGATTCGAGTGCTCATCCATTTCTCCCCGGAGTCGTCGTCCCTCACTTTTTCACCGGCCGCTCGACTCGCGCCTCTCCTCGAGAGCACAGTCGACCTCGCCTCTGCCAACGAGGAAGAGGAGAACTCGATGTATCGTTTTCCCGGGGACTCCCCGTCTTCTCACTCCGGCCGTCCGCTCGCGCGCCGAGCCAGTTACTTAATACGTTTCAAGAAGGGATTAAGTCTCGTGTTTCTCTAGACTTAAGCGTAATGCCGCCTCGGGGCCCCCGCGGCATCTGCTCTCGTACACTCGCCCCGTCGGAGCAAACGGCACGGCCCCGCGAGCTATACACTATATAACATCCTTGCCCCGCGCATAAGTCGCTATTCCCCTCCTATCCCCTCGGCCTCACCCCTTGTGCTTCGTGACGCCGGCGGCGGTGCGGACCTCGAGCCTGCGCCATTATTTCCTTCTTTATCTGACACGTCTTATTTGCGTTTCGAGGGCGCGAGCCACTCCCGGGACAAATCCTTTCGGGAGGCATTATTTTTAAAAGCGTATGTAGTCCTCGGAGTGCGCGGGACATTATTTTCACTTGGACGATCGGCGTTAATAGGCGCGCGCGCTCCGTTGATTTACATCTCAATGTGTGCTTGTTTTTCGTCGTTCTTTTTTACTTCCACGGGCGTGTCGTTTGTTAAGGAGTTTTCGTTTGTATGCCCGCGACGCTCTAATTACTGTGTTATTAACGCCGGAGTTTATTCGAGCGAAGAAGCATAGGAATTAAGATGTCTTCTTCTTTTTCTTCTTTTTTTTTTTTATCTTTTATTTTTGAGAAATGGAAAAGGAATTGTTCCGGATGCACATGGTATCTTTGTGCTTCGCTTTAAAGCGATTTTCCTTTGGCGTTTAATCTCTCGAGATGTAAACTCTCTTTTATCCTTAATTAAATGTTCAACCAGTATAGCATCTGGATTTTTCGTAGCTGAAGTAAAAAGTTAATTAGCTTTCTTTTTTGCTGGAATTTCAAATTTATTTAGAAATGTTTTGCGAACTATTTCAATCTCAAAGTGTTTCGCGTTAATTTAAGCTGCCAATTTGCTGTGCGGATTAATTTAATTCGATCGGTATGAAAAGTTTATATATGTACACTCGCCTCGAATTGAAACTCGAAGAACAATTTAAAAATTTGCAACGTCGCATGAAAATTTCTAGG
>JAWWEN010000009.1:2918317-2943520 GCA_035582955.1 Sycophila texana
GTAGTAACCGCGTCAAGAATTGCTTAACTTCCCCGATCGCCCAAGCTGTGGACCTGCCACTCCGCCAAAGCGTCGGTGATATAAACTTTATTAAATAATCGCATTTTTACGTATTTCACAAGATAATTACAATTGTACCTACAGTGCTATTAAAAATTAGTAATTAATTATAAATATTAAAAATTCTTCAAGAAAACCTAAGTTTTCATTTGAAATAAGCTATGAAGCTAATAGAGTGAACTTCATTTGATTACAGGTGGAGCAATCAGCCCTCATGCTCTAATAAAAGCAGTCACAGGAGTCCAGGATGTGGTGTTTACTGATCGGGGCGCTCGCCCTCACGGCCTGCGCCACCGGCGAGTCCTGGCACACCGCGGAATTCAAGGGGATCCTGCAGAGCGACGACGGTAACCGCACGGTGCAGGCGGTCCTGCCGCACGACGTCTACCCGGGCTTCGAGGTCATGCAGTTCGAGAGCGGCCCACGCCAGCCCTCCAACTACCGCCTCCTCGAGACCGGCTTCTCCAAGTTCTTCACCGTCCTGGACAACGGCATCGTGATGACCACCTCGGACCTCACGCCCCTCGTCAACCGGCCGGTCAACCTTGTAGTCCTCGAGGAGCGCGGCAACCAGACCGAGACCCACGAGCTCCACCTCTACGTCATCAACCGGCGCAACATGCTGACCTTCTCCCACGACCGGCTCGGCGAGGCCGAGGTCGAGGAGAACGCCGAGCCCGGCACCCTCCTCGACGGCTTCCCCGTCCTTCACGCCCGGGGCAACTTCCCCGTGCACTACAGCATCCAGCCGGACGAGGACGGCCAGCGGCCCTTCGCCCTCGCCGAGACTCACCTCAAGCAGATCGGCTACAACCTGACCGTCAGGAGCCCCAAGCAGGGCATCAGGGTCGTCACCGCCAGGCCGCTCGACCGCGAGCTCAAGTCCACCTATCGCCTGGTCGTCCACGCATCAGACAGCGACTACATCAGCACCTCGCAGATCGAGGGAGTCATCACGGTCCTCGACGTCAACGATAACAGCCCAGTCTTCGAGCAGGCCGTTTACAGCTTCGAGATCACGCCGACGAATGTCGACGAGCTGCACACCGGAAACGTCGAGCCCCAGTGGAAGCGATTCGCTACGATAGGAACTGTCCTGGCGAAGGACGCCGATGGCGACAGGGTGGCCTACAAGCTGGTCACGCCGACCAATCTGGTGATCATCGTGCCGCAGACGGGGGAGCTGCTGCTGGCGGGAGAGCCTGAGGTGGCTCCGGATGTGGATACCGAGAGCGAGTTCCTGGTGGAGGCTCACGATTTGGGCACCCCGAGCAGAGCGGCCGTGGCTCCGGCCAGGGTGCTGGTGAGGTTCCTGACTTCCGGCCCGGACCAGACGCCCATGGAGTTGGACGAGATCGAGGAGAACAGCCTGGACGAGTCGCAGCTCGACGTGCAGAGGATAAAGAGACGAGTGACCAGGGCCGTCAGGGCTACCAGGAAGATCGAGTTCACGGAGTCCGAGGGCGACCTGGAGGGCAAAATCGCCTTCCATTTGGAGAAAGAGAACGAGAGGGAGACTTACAAGATCAGAGATGAGAACAAGTGGGTCACTGTGCAGCCCAACGGTACGGTCAGGGTCAAACATAAGTGGGACTACGAGGAGCTTGGTCCTGAGAAGACCATCGACTTCTGGGTCACGATTACGAATTCAGGTAAGCATATTGTACTCAGATTTTTTTTCTTTTAGTGCACCGACTGTGCTTGAAGTTTTATAACGTAAATCTTTTAAAATCGATAGTTTATGCTCCTTGAGAAGGTATAAAAAAAGATTTGATACTTATTGGTTTTATGAAAAGTTTCAATTTAGTAGTAAATTTCTTTAAAAAAAAAAAATAGACAGTGTCTCACACATTTTTTTATGATTATTTTCGGACCAACATTGGAAGACCCTCCGCTAATTTTGTGCAGTTATACTGAAATGCTCGGACGATGATGAAGACGGTACAATTTTAATTTACAGCAAAGCACAATATAATTACATTTTTTACTCTTGGGTCTAAAAGGTTCTCTTGTCCTGATTTACATGAAAGAAAATTTTTTCCTTTCCGTTTCGCTTCTTGAGCACGCGTGGCTTCTTCTCTTGAGTCTTCGATCTCACAAAAGTAGCCCTGACACTTAGCACAAATCTGGTGACTTTTCTTATGCAGATGTACCGCGGGTTTATTAAAATGGGTTATTTTGCAAACGTAAATTACACACAGCGAGCATTAAAAGGAAGGTTCAGGAGTTGGGCACAAAAAAAAATAATTTTTTTTTTAAGTTTTTATTATTTATATCTGATAGAATATTGAAAAATCATTTACACTATTTTTCTTGTTTTAATTCAAAGTTTATTTGTAAAGATACAGCACCGTGTGATGTCAATATTACATATGATGTAAATATACTACGCTACCGATGACGTTACGGTAACAAAATATTTTAACCGGCGATATTTTTATTAATAATATATCAACTGAACTGAAAATAAATATCCGACGATTATTTTTCAATATCTGATCATACGAATATAGTTGTTCGCTTATGGCTGTTTAATTAAAACGAGAAAAATATACTCGAAAAAAAATTAAAAAATTTGATAGCACATACAATACATTAAACCGTAGCAATAAGCTTTCCGTAATTCAAGTACCAATGCTATTTTATTAATCTTCAATATTCTCTTTTTTCCATCCTGCGGCTTCGGAAGGTTTCCAATGTAAGTAACAATTTTTACACCCTACTTTAGCTTTCAAAGTGCACACACCACGCGCACATCACCGTTTTCTTCGCCGCCTTCGCGCTTCACCATTCAGTGTACAGAGACTTTCAAGCATGCGCAACTTTTATAAACTTGATTGCGTGACTTTGACATTCAAAGGCACGTGTCACACGGTATCGATTATCCTCCGAGCTTGCGCATGAATGAAGGTGCTCATAAATAAAGGTGCAGGCACATTCGTGCACTCTCTCCCTCCTTATCACTCGACGCAATTTTATTAGCATGTGTGCGCACCGCGAGCGCCGCTGGAAGTCGGCGCTCCAACAATTTACGACCCCCTGCCTAGGCTTTCGGCTCTTTTGTTACTATTTCAAAGGCCGATGTAATTTGTCGGTAGAAACAGATTTTCAATTAATTATTATCTACTCTGTGGATCTGAATTAGTGGAATTTTATGACTGTAGTCCGCATACATTCCGTGTTAAATTAGTGGGATACTTTTGACTTCGAATAATGCTACTAATATCGATGTGAAATTGTTGAAATTTTGCAGAGATAAAATTATAATTAGAATTGTTGATAACGACGCGTGTACTGGATTTTCCCTCTAAACGTGAATAATTGAAATTCACTTCGAATAAGTGATTATTTCGACATAATAAGCCTTTCACTTATTCCATATGGAGAAAGACTTATTAGCCGCTTCCTACGAAGATTAATATATCCTGTTTTAATTTGCCTTTTTTAAGCACTTTTAAACTACAATATAATAAATTCCTCTGGAACCTGATAAACTTACAGGATATCATGCGTACATGATAGTTTATTAGATTCAGAGAGAATTTATTTTAGTCTATTACTTAAAAAACGGCAAATTAAAATAGACCTTTTTTGACAAGTTCTACTCTTCATACGAAGCAACGTCATAACGTAAAATAAGTATAAATAGTTAAATATCAGAAGTGAAATATTACTTATTCACGTTTAAAAAGCTCACAATGAAATTTTTAACGGCGCGTTACTGAAAAAATTGTCTGCCTCCGTGGCACTGATAATATTGCAAGAGGCACAAGAAAAGAATCAATAATCTCAGATATTATAAATAACAATTTGTCTCGCAGCGTTCAATTTCCTCCCGTCAATTTAAAAATAAACTCGTAGAAATCCAGCGTTGAATTCGTCCCTCCAATGAAACGATTCACGTGAGCGCCGGGATCCACAAAGATTGGAGCCCAGATTGAACGGATTAAGTTGGACAAAAGTGAGCCGAACGCCTACGCGGGATCCCGATAAAAAAAAGAAACAAAAAAAAAGAAGAAGAAATAAAGCGAGGAACACTCGCCTACGCCCGCCCTGCTTAAGCCCGATAAATGACCGATTCCCTAAATCCCGCAGATACGGACAATCAGCGAGTCATCATTAACATAAAGGACGTGAACGACGAGCCGCCGTACTTCATCAACAGGCCGCTGCCCATGCAGGCCGTCGTCCAGCTGAACGCCCCGCCCAACACGCACGTATTCACTCTGCAGGCCCGGGACCCGGACACCGACAGCAACATCCACTACTTCATAGTGCGCGATCGAAGTGCGTGACGAGTTTGTATAGTCCTGTAAATGGGCCTCGTATGTGCGTACGCGATCGAGTACATGTAAATATATATGTATATACAGTGCACAATGAGGTGCTACTAGGAGAAAGACGCGATGTCTGAATGGAGGAGCGACTGTTGCGTGTTGCACGATTGATTCTCGTTTTTGAGGTCGAGCAGGGCGTGATTGATGCTCTCGAGGATCTGATATAGTAACGTTTTTTTCTCGGAGACTATGTGTTCTGTGTACCGTCGTCTTGATTTCTTTTTTTTTTTTTTTTTGTCGTCGAGATTTATGAGGGGAATTTATTAATTATTTTTTTTTTTTAGAGGGGATTGTTGATGGGTGGATATTTTTTAAGTTATTTGTTAATATTAAACTTTTTTTTTTTGTTGATCGGTGGATATTTTGAAGTTATCTGCGTTAATATTAAAAATATTTCATTACAAAAGAATTTTTCTTTTTTTTTTTTTTTAACTTTTATTTTTCGCGTTTAAGATAGTTACAGTAAGAGCGTAGAATGTTCTTTGATGCAATATTCTGAAGCGTAAAATGAAAAGCGGTAAAAAAGTTTATAATGAAATTTCTTTTGGATCTCGGAGGAAATTCCTGCGTGGGAAGTTACAGTATTTTATGAAATAGGATAAATTAGCCGTAAAAAGTTTAAATTAAATAATTTAATAGAGATTTTTTTTAACAAACGTGAGAAACAACGGCGCGATTTCATTAAGTCTTTCTCTTTTAATTTCCTTTTTCAAAAGTTTCTACATGAAAATTCGCCTTTTATTCTTATTTCAATTTAAGCTTTCTTAAATACAGCATGTCAAAAATTTACATAATATTACATCCTTGAAAGTTATGCGAACGCGACTTATGAAAAATATAAAAACTTTCGTTCTGCTGCTATGAAAAAGCTCAAAATGTTATATACTTTTATTAAAAAAAATACGATCTAATTTAGCGATCACTTGTAATTAATTTAATTCTCAATCTAATTTAATGTTCACTTACGATTTATTTATAGTTATCGATCTACAATTTAATTATTATTTTTAATTATATTCAACTTAAAATTTACTTAAAAAAAAATTAATAAATAAATAGACGAAATATAATTTAATTGATATTTACGATCGTCGATCGGATTTAACTTAAATTAAAATTGATTTTTAAAAAAATGAACAAAAAACAAATCCAAAATGGAATATCGAATTTCGATAAAAAAGCAAAGCCGAAGGAGAACGCGAGAATACACTTTAGCCGAAACTTTAAGGATGCTACATAAGATAGTCAGTAAAAAAAAATAAAAAATAGTAAGCAGCGAACGAATTTTCAGCTGGCGGAAGGTTCGAGGTCGACGAACGCTCGGGGGTCGTGAGAACCCGCGGCACAGATCCGTTCCAGCTCGACATGGAGTACGTCCTTTACGTGAAGGCGGAGGACCAGAATGGCCGCATCGATGACCGGCGATATCAGTCCACCCAAGAAGAAAGGCTATCGATTGTCGGTGGAAAGCGAGCGCCGCAATTCTATCTCACCGCCTACGAGGCGGAAATACCGGAAAACCAGAAAAAGGATTCAGAGTGAGTCTTTGCGCAGCCGAGCCAATAGAGAGGAAATTTGTCCCTTTTATGCAGCCTCCCCCCCCCCCCCCTCCACTCAATCGAATGTTCCGACCAGGCTATTTGTTTGTAAATTTCCTCCCCTTTGTCTCGGCGAGCCTGCGTTTCTCTTCGGTTTGTCGGAGCTAACGATGTTTTCCCCGCTGCTCTGCGGAAAAAAAAGCCGAGATTTTCATGCTTTTTTTTTTATTTAAAGGTTACTTATTCACGCTCGTTTCTTTTGTTTTTCCAGCATTATCTCGGTGAAAGCCAAGTCGTTCGCCGATCGGGAAATTCGCTACACGCTCAAAGCTCAAGGCACTGGAGCAGCGGGTACGTTCAACATTGGACCCAGTTCGGGTGTGGTGAAGCTTGCCAAAGAACTGGACTTTGAAGATCTGCGACAGCCACACATCTACCAATTAGTCGTCACAGCCACTGAAGACTCTGGAGGTTTTTCCACTTCGGTCGAGGTACTTTATTTCACTTTTTCATCAGTTAATCTATTTAATTAATTAAAACTTAATTTCTTTAAGAAAAATCGCATTTTGATGCCAATTTAACGTTGCTCTATGTTACAGCTGACGATACGCGTGTCGGATGTAAATGACAACGCACCTAAATTCGAACTACCGGATTACCAAGCCCACAATGTCGACGAGGATATTCCATTAGGCACGAGCATACTTAAGGTCAAAGCCACAGATGCGGATTCTGGAGCAAATGCCGAGATTGAATATCTCGTATCGGATGATCATTTTAGCGTCGATGCCAACGGCATTATAGTAAACAATAAACAGCTGGATGCTGATAACAATAATGCATACTACGAGTTTATCGTCACTGCTAAGGATAAAGGTGCGTTACTCGGTAACTTTCAGATACTAAATCTTCTTCAGAAGATCAAGAATATCAAATATTGATTAATTATTAGCAAAGCATTTGCATTTTAAAAGATATAAGACGAGAGATTTACAGTAATGATTGTAATCGATATGCTAAAAACCTTCTAACTATATTCTTTCGAGAAGTGGAAGTAAAATTTAATTTGTATTTGTGTCAGTGAAATATATTATATAGCGTATACCGCAGACCGTGCAGTATCAATTACAATTTGAATCGCCGCATATTTTATGCCTGTAACTGACTATGTCATCTGATGGATCGGTGGTTATAGCAAACTATTTTGTGGTCGATGTAGCCACGCAGACCAACGTTGCGAGGTTGATTAGCTGTAGAATCACCTGACTTATATCCGTGTTAGACATATCTGGTTACCGCACACATTAATTAACGCTGGACATTTTGGTTAAAATTTTCATGTCATCGTAAATTCCGATAACGCAGGATAATATTGTATTACATTTTATTTGCATTACGTAAAAATAGCGACGAATACTAACAAAAAAAATTTTCGTGGCAAGCATTAGATTGTTATTGTAATAATTATTATGATTATTCTCATTGCTTTGAAAATCTGAAATTATATTTTAGAATAATATAGTAAAAAAGTTAATAGTCGCGTTTCTAATAAATCTGTTAATGTTTTTTTTTCTTTACAAAAAAAGTTGAAAAGATAATTCTAATAAAATTGCTATAATATTTTTATTAAATCAATTCAAAGGAAAGAATTGCCTTCACGTACAATTGGTTTTCAAAAGAAAAGTTATAATTAAATAACTTATCGTAATTATATGCGCCTAGAAAAAATTAACATTTTAAAATGTACGAATAATAACGAGTGATAATGAGTATTAATCAAAACGACATGAGAACGATTTGATAGACAATTTAAAAGGCACTCATTTACAGAACTCTTTTAGGCAAGAGTATTTCAGGAGCATTTAATCTTATTTTTGGAAGAGTAACAATCGAAATTGGATCCAAAAGCTTCTTACCCCAAAAAGCAACTCAATTTATAAGACAAAATTCACGATGCAAATATATACACTACTTAAACTTCTGCAAGTAAAAAGTTATTAACAGAAAATACAGCAAATATCAAATAACAAACATAAAATATAAAATATCGAATATCAAATGTCGATATCAAATATCAAGTATCAAATGAAAAATTTTGCAGGTGAACCGTCTAAAAACGGCACGGCGACCGTGCGAATCTATACGAAGAATAAAAACGACGAGGAGCCCAAGTTCTCGCAGCAGGTGTACACGCCGAACGTGGACGAGAACGCCGGTCCGAGCACCCTGGTGACGACGGTGGTGGCCTCGGACAAGGACGGCGATAACGTGCGCTTCGGCTTCGTGGGCGGGAGCACCTCCTCCGGCCAGTTCGTCATCGAGGAGATCACCGGCGTCATCCGACTGCACAGCAAGGAGATAACCCTGGACAGGGACAAGTACGAGCTTAACGTGACGGCGATGGACGACGGGGCCTGCTGTCCCAACGGCGAGAAGACCATCCACACGAGCACCGCCGTCGTCGTCGTCTTTATCACCGACGTCAACGACAACAAGCCCGTCTTCAAGGACTGCGGCACGTACTATCCCAAGGTGGAGGAGGGCGCCACTAATGGCAGCCCCGTTATCAAGGTGCTGGCCACCGACGCTGATAAGGGCGTCAACGGACAGGTCAAGTACTCGATCGTGCAGCAGCCCAATCAGAAGGGCACCAAGTTCACGGTCGACGAGGAGACTGGACAAGTCTCGACCAATAAGGTTTGTTTCTTTTCTTTATTTAGTTATTTATTAGAATTCAAATGCTGAGTCATTATGGTTTCAAAGTTGAGACAAGAAATAAACAGTCAATTGCGTGACTTAAGATTTTCGATCTGACCATGCAAACTTCAGTTTCGTCATATCGCAGTGCCTTATATTAATTAATGCATTGCGATATGATCAAATTGAAGCTTGGAGTTTAGCTCGAAAATCTCGAATTTCGAAGTAAGTTAATACTATACTGTTTATTTCCTTTGTTATTTTTAAACAACAAGAAATCAGCGTGCCTTTGTTTTACCTTAATGTAAGGATTCTAATACTTAATTAGTGATTATTCTCGTTAGTTTGTTGTCGAGTTTTTACTTATCCTTTATCCTGTTAACTAACGTATACTCGAAAGGAATTTTTTAATGAAATAAATACGAGATTTTTTTGGAAAAAATAATAATGTTCTCTATAGAATGTAAAATAACGAACAGATCCCTTCTAAAGCCTTTCATTTAAAAGTCTACAGTTTTAATTATAAAAATATGCATCAGTGAACAAGTTGCAATTATTGATTTCTTTTCACAGTGGCAGTATCGTTTGCTTTACTTTAATAATTGAATTTGGAACCTGTATTTATTTAAAAATAATTACATATTTTATTGTAAATTAATAAATAAAAAGAAAAAAACTTAAAAAATAAATTCACAACATTAATTCTAATTATCATTTCCAGGTATTCGATCGTGAAGGCGACGATGGTAAATTCGTATCAGTGACAGTGAAGGCAACTGATCAGGGTGAACCTTCGTTAGAGGGTGTCTGCTCGTTCACTGTCGAAATCACAGACGTCAACGACAACCCACCCCTCTTCGATCGTCAAGTAAGCGTCGACGCTGCTTAATCTTTAAATAACAATAAATAACTCTGCAATATATTTTATCATCCGTTCGTCTCTTGCAGAAATACGTGGAAAACGTGAAGCAGGATGCGAGCATCGGAACGAACATTTTGCGAGTCTCAGCCTCTGACGAGGACGCCGATAACAATGGAGCGATTGTATACTCGTTGAGTGCTCCCAACGACGAGAAGGGTCTCGAGTACTTCGAGATTCAGCCGGAGTCTGGTTGGATCGTGCTGAAGAAACCGCTGGACGTAAGTATTTCTGATTTGAAGGCATTTTGACGACAAGGATGTGTCTTGAGAAAAATCGCATATTTTTCACGGTCTTTGAAAGACGAACGCTCCTACATTACCTTTTTCATCGTAGTTGTACGCTTGAAAGGCTTCTATGGCTATATACAGATAGATACATTTGAACATTTGCACTTTGCTATGAGAAGCAGTGCGTTTTCTTTTTCATTGAATTTTTATATATTGTCGATGTCTTTTCATTTATAAAGCAGACATTAGATTTTGTATTTTCTTTTTCTTATCGAAATACGCTTATACTTTCATCGCTATACGAATACGTATTGGAAATTTGCATGCGATTAAATTAGTATGTGAATCGCAAATTTTTGAAATTTATTAAAATTACATGATTCGTACGTTCAAGTGTTGTAAATGCTGGATTTAAATAATCTTTTGAATTCATTAATGTAGACTTTCATTAAGATGTAAAATAATCGAGCCGAGTTTAGATAAACAGAAAAGTGGCATAAAATGAATGTTGCGACGAAACTTTTTCAACTTAAAAGAGAAAATTGCGTTTATTTTGTAGACGTATAATAAGTAAAATATTTAAAATTTAGAAATATTAAAACAGTAACCAAAGTAATTTTATCAATGTTTTCTTACTTTTGAAGTATTTAAAAAAGTGCTAAACGCATTTCTTATTTATAAGGGTACTACTGTTTGAGTTTTCTAAATTTTAATTGATATCTAAGTATATTTGTTGATAACTTTAATGGACACAATTTTTTCATAATTTGAAAAAGTGTTATTGTTAAAAGAACAGAAAATGTTGCCAAAATTAAATACAATTGATGCAAATGAAAGGAGGATGGTGTTGAAGTAATGCTGCTTTCTTGTTAATAAAAATACTACGTATTTTAAATGATTTTCTATTAGTAAAAGTTCGTCTTTCAAGACTAAAAAAAAAAAATCATAATCTACTAACAAATTTGAATGTGACCATCTTCCGGTAACAAAAAAATGAGCATAAATTCTGCGTTGACTTGCGTTTTATATGACACAAATTTATTTAGTTGCCTATATAATCGAAAGACTTGTATACTATATTACATCTTACCGATGATTAATTATTTCCTTATATCACTAACATGCAACGAGAATAAGTTTCTTTTTTACGGCACTTGTATAGAGTTTTATTCCCATTGACATGCACAATGTGTTCACTATGGTAAATACTTATTAGCTATGCCTGACTTCCTCAAATGCTTCACGTACCTGAATCGACCGACCATTCGGGCCATTTTGACGCAGCGGATCTGTCTGTCTGTCTGTCTCTTTTTCTCTCTCTTTCTCTCTCGAGTAAAGACCTGTAACGCTGCCAGTCGACTTTTAACGTCCGGACTTTTTAATTAAATTTTTCAACTATTTTTAAACTAATTTAAAAAAAAAAAAAGATAACAACAGACAGCAAAAACGGAAGAAAGCACTTTGCAAAATTACGGTCACGCTACAATAATTTTAGCGAGATTTTTTGTCGCTCGTTAGGAATCGCACACGGACTTTTGCAAAAGATTTCTGATTTTTTTGTGATTAAAGAAAAAAAAAAAAGAAAAGAGAAAAGTTAAACCGGACATTAGTCGGCGGGACGGAACGACGGTTGATTGAGGAGCAAGAAGACGTTTTAACATGCATTTACCTACTAACATTTACCAATTTTTATAACCATGCCTAGAGAAAAGATTTTTTGCGCACCCGCCCTTTTTTGCGTTAAAGGGAGGAGGAGCTTTCGATACTGTGTGCCTTTTAAAACCTTAATGTTTTCTCTCGTAAGCAAAAAGAAAAAAAAACACAGATAAAAAAAAAAAACTAATGTGATTGTTTTTCAAAAGGGAAGTGATGTTTTTTGAACTTCCAGGAGCAGGTGGGAACGACATTTTTTGAGCCCCACGTACGGTGTACACCGACCTCTACGCATTTTGTGGTGCATCAGACATAAACAAATTTTTTGAACATGCTTGCATATTTTATATGAATGTATTTTTTGAATACTTTACAGGAACGGATCTCGCTCTCGCTCCCACTCCAAACCTCCGTTTTACTTTTAACTCACGTTACAATTTCTCCCTACCCATTCACGTATCCTTCTCTCTGCTCACTCACACGTCTACTCTTTTCTGTCTCTCTCCCTCTTATTCTCTCGTCTGTCTCTCATTTTTTTCTCTTCTTTTTTTGACTTTTTGTCAGCTTGGTTTTTCGTTTTTTTCTGTCTCTTTGTCTCTTTTGATTACCTCCTTTCCGAGCCTTTCATTTTTCTTTCTCATTTCGTTCTTCTTCTTATCCATCTGTTTTTTTCTCATTTCTCCCAAATCATCAAGACTGACAGATAAGAACATTTTTTTGAAGAGAGCGTTCTCGTGTATAAAGTAGACCGTAAGAAAAAAAAAAGAGTTTGTCCGTGGTGTGACATTTTTTCTTCTGTGATTGGGGCAGCATACGACTGTCGAGACCAAGATACAGAAACAGATAGGGAACAAAAAAAAAAAAAGAAGGAAACGTAACGTCCATCGGTTTTTGAGTGTCGTTTACGGACGAATAGCAACGAAACAGAAAATATAAAAGAAACAAGCAGTAGGAAATTTACGAACCGGATGAAGGGTCGTCACTTTTTTTATCGATTCTCCTACTAACCGATCCCTCGGCTCCTTCTGAAAATGATCCTTTTTCGGTGCCCGGGAAGCCTCGCCTCCTATCCACTGCCTCTTTTGACGCATATCTTGCTTGCATGGTCAAATGCCTGCCAATTTTTTATTTTCGTAATGACGACTAATTTCGATCTTTTTATTGTTTATGTTTGTGTTTTATTGCACCATTTTCTTTCTTCGGATTTGATTATGATGATGATGATGATGATGATGATGATGATGACAATGAAAAAAGGGCTGTTTTCCAGTAAGTAGGAGAAAACCTTTGAGTTGAAAATTTGCTCGAAAAAACAATTAACAACAAAATTAATCAATGCAGTAAAAAGTATACTATTGGCTAACACCTATTAGATACTTCTTGTAATTTTTCTTATCATTTTTTGTTTTGTTTTGTTTTTATTATTAACAGTTTTCTTTTAACATTTTTTTAGTTCTTAAGCTTCTTTTATCATTAGTCACTTTTAATTTTTAATTTAATTTTACTTTTAATTTTTAGTTTAATGTTACTTTTAATTTTAGTTTATTTAATTTTAGGTTGGGTACAGTTATTATTGTAACAGTAGCCATTGTTTAGTTGTACATGACGAAAACGTCAATTGGTATTTAATCATTCATTTTTTCAAATACATTTACTTCAGTGTTCCAGAATCAAAGTCTCCTCAAACAGAACGGCAAGTATAGTCGCGGCATTTATATATATTTTTTTTAACTCGCTCTTGCAGGTGGTAAGGGGAGCCTATTTAATCCATAAAAATCTATAATTTAAAACTTTTAAAAACTTTTCGAATCATTTACACTGGTAACCATTTTTTCTTTTTATTCACAATAATTACAACGTAGTAATGGTATAGCAGTATGCTTATCTAATATACGGTGGATTAGTTACATCCCGGCGTTTTAATCAAAAAATCTTTTTATCAACTTTCATTAGCATCAAAATGGCCTTCTTTTATTGGCTTTTAATAAGAGTTTAAACAGTCGTCGCATTAAAACGTCGGGCTGGCATAAACAGTGCACTTTAATCCTTACTCCACTCTTTTTTTTACATTCCACTAATTTAAATACTCATCTTTTCATATTAATTAGTATAACTATAAAATGTAGGTTCTGCGTGCTTTTTTTTTTAATTAAAATTTAGTGCGCAAGCACTGCGCAGATGTTTCATGGTACAGCTTTATGCCGCGACTACACTTGGACGCTTAAATACCAGTAGACGTTCTCATCATCTTACTTTCAATATTGTGCAGTCTTTTATTTGAAATTTTCATTTATTTGGGTTGTACTTTATCTTTGTTTCGCCGAATACCGGAGAAGCGTTTCAAAATTAATCCCCGAGTAAAAGTTTTGCTCGAGAATTGAAAATATTAAATTGCAATTATTAAAGAGCAATAAAAAGTAAATGTACATATAACGATCTTGTAAAATACTCGCGTTATTTAAAAAGAAATTCACTTTTGCTTATACAGTTGATCGTTTCTCCATGTTCAATTTATTTTTTTTTTTTTTAATTTAACAAATAAAAAAATTATTTTTTTGTTCACTCTGTCTCTCTTTCTACATTCAATTTCCAAATAATTGACGATCAAGCACAAAAATTCAGAGTAAAATACAAGCAAGCAAAGCTTTTTCATTCAAAGCAATTCATAAGCCAAATGAGAGACGAGAATTTAAAGAATTTGGTAACTATTCAAAAAAGCAAATGAATGAAATTGACCAAACCAATGAAATTAAACAAAAGAATTTAAAAAAACAAAGAAATGCATTAAAATTAATTTGATTCGATAAAAAAAAAAAAACAATTGTACAGTGTGTATTAATCCGAGAGTGTCCTGAGTAACTTGACGGCCCGTATATTTTGCCAATAGCGAGACAGGTATCGGCTGAGAGTAAACGCCTCCGACAGAGGGACGCCGCCCTCGTTTGCCGAAGTGGACGTTGAGTTAGACGTCGTAGACAGAAACAATAAACCTCCTGTGTGGGATAAGAGTGTATACGGCCCCATTCACATCAAAGAAAATGTCACAGTGGGTACTGTAGTGACGTCGGTGAAAGCCAGGTTTGTATGCTACGATAAACCAAAAAAAAAAAAACCATAACCAGAGAGAGAATCAAGACACGCCGCGCCGAGCCATGCGATGCCTGGGCACACGCATACACACGTTCCCGCACCCTCCGACCCTTACGACCCTCTCCTCTCGTCCTCCTCTTTTGGCGCGCGATTTCCCGTTTTACACCGGGCTTACGACCCTCCTCCCCCGGATGATGGCGCGCTCTGCATATTTTTTACGTTTCTAGTCGCATGAGTTTGTTTTCCGGTATACTCATACACACACACCTTCCTACACGTACACACAGACACATACATGTATATACTAATACGTATATACGCCTCATTTAAATCGGGGAAGGGATTGTATACAGGCTAGTGACTGTGATCTGACAAAAAAAGGTCGGATTATAGTGCGATCAAGTGAAACACAAGTCGCGCATCCTCCGGCAGACACCCCCCACACTGGAAACACCCGGGATCTTTGAATTTAGCGAAAGCTCGGGGATGGAAAAAAAAGAGAGAGCAATCGTCGAAGGACGCATGGTTAAGCGCGGCGTGTGTGCGCGACGGTAGTTCGCTCGGCATATATATATTCGATCCTTTAATATCGATCCTTTACGCATAAGTTTTGTGCCATACTTTTTTATCATTATTCTACCTTTTCATTATTATCTTTTTTATCCTTTGGTTATTTATTAATTATTATTATTATTATTATTATTATTATTACCATTATTACCATTATTATTACTATTATTACTATATTTACTTGTAATGTTAATTATTCTTATGTGCGTTCATCTCTTATTTACCTACCTCTCTACATCTGTCTGTCTTCTCTCTTTATACTTACACATCTTTACGCTAAGACCAATTGAGTTCATCACGATGCCAAATGATAAAACGAGCCAGCGTTACGTGCAATATATATATTATATATAAAGCGTCGCACTCTCCGCAAGCTCAACTATATACTAAATATTTTTAAGCTTTAATTAATCAGTAGAAAAAGATAAACATAGCGAGACGTGTGTGGACGAGCGAACAAGTCACACATCAGTTTTCTTTTTTTTTTTTTAAGTTTAACTATGAATATTCAGAATAACCGTAGCATAAGCGATTAGATTCTAAGGCTCTCTAATAGAAAAAGATTAAAAAAAAACTTAGGATATATCACTGGTACCCCTCACATTTCCAACCTCAGCGAGACTATTTTAGACGTAGACGAGTATACAGGTGCCATGGTGAAAGTAGCGTAAGTCATGTAAATGTATATATAGGTGCAACGGAGAAGGGGGAGAGATCTGCGAGCCACCATTTTTTCAAGGCCTCGTCACCTCCAGCCTCTTTCTGCAGCTCCGCCATTGACGATCCAGCGCATAAATAATTTTTTTTTCATGCACACACACCTCTCTTTTCAAGAGAGAAAAAAAGACAAATTTTTCTTTTTTTGCTCGTCTCAGACGACAGCAAGAAACAAAGGCAAAACTTACGAGAAAAAACGTTTTTTAAAAACGCGGCAGTGGAACATTTTTTCGTTGTTCTTGTTCTGTTTTTTGTTTGCACAAATGAGAAATAAAAACGCAAGCGACATTTTTGCTCATCGCCGTTTTTCAACGCAGATGAACGGTGTATTTTGTTTTTAAGAGAGAAAAAAGAATTTTTCCCTTTTTTTTTTTTTTGATAAAAATGATGATAAAAAAAAACCACGAACGATGGTTAGAAGAAGGAAGGTGCCTCGAACTAATTTTGGCTGTTTTTTCTTTTTCTTTTTCATTTGTCTTGTGATGATATCACACGTGTGTCGCGCGCCGCGTGATGGGTAGCGCGAGACATACAAGCTGGAGGCGATGGCCCAAGACAAGGGCTTCCCGCCCTTGTCGAGAACGGTGGAGGTACAGATTGACGTTGTGGACCGTGCTAATAATCCGCCCGTATGGGACCATAATGTGTACGGCCCGATCTTCTGTAAAGAAAACATGGCCGTCGGGGCCAAAGTTGTGTCTATTAAAGCCAGGTCTGTCACACTGTTAATGCCTACGTGCGAATGCACGTTTCGTTCCTTTTAATATTATCTCTCTCTTTTTTTTTCTTTTTTTTTTTGAATATCGATAACCCGATTTTTTTTCTTTCCTCGATTTTTTTTTCTTTTTTTTTTGGAAACGAACGTTGCAATTGTTTTTGATAAAAACATAAGTCGTATATTATAATATGAGAATAACTCAAGAGTACCCGCCCTGCACGCAAAACTCGTGGCAGTATATTGTTCTTGTGCACGTTAATTGATATTGTGTACGATGCCAAATGGTTATGAACGTGTAGGGGAGACTGGTCGTCTATCTGTCACATGCATTTGCTTTTTGGACAGTTTTAGCGCGTATCTTTTTGTGCGTTTTTTTTTTTTCATTTTGCCTCCGCAGCATTGCATAATATCCTCATCCCCTATTGTTTTTTTCTATAAACCCCGATATCTGTTTTTTTTTGTACTTCTCCTTAAAAAAAAAATGCTGCATTTTTTCGTTCGATTTTTTTATTTATCTCTACGAGTTACATTGCCATGGCAGTATATAGTAGTTCATTTAAACGTTTGGAGAATGACTCTGGTTTTAGAGCTGGCAGTAGATATTCTGCGTAGCTTAAATTTTTATATCCAATCAGTAGGAACTGTTAGAACACTGCGATTTTGTATTTATTTACGTTTGTTATAGCTAGAAGTTGTACTTGGAAGATATTTAAACGTTTTTTTACAATAAGAGCCTTTTTTTACACAGATGTGATGTCTCGATATTTTCGTTTATTTGTTTTTTTTTTTTCTTTGAGAAGAAACTTTGCAGCGATTGTTTTTTCCAGATGAATTTTTCAAATTTGAATTTTGCGTGACATTTTGCCCCAGTCTCCTCTATATGATACCGATCTCTCGTCTTTTTTTTTGTTCAAAACACCAGACACTCACATTAACACAGAGAAAAATTCACGCACACACTTTTTTCCTTTGTACCGCAATATCTTATATGCGTGGTTAAAACACTCACCCAAATTGATATAAATCTGCAATTCACAAGCGGATTTGTGTCTTAATCATAATATACATACCTTACCAAGCTGAACTCACTGGCGTGTAAATTCTCTTTTTCACACACGGAATAGCGCGTAATGTCTTCCTTAAAATTCCACTCCTTACTTTTAGAAGCTGCTGTTTATTAAAAAAAAAAAAAAAGTATATCTCGAAAAATGTCAAAAAATTATTCTCGCTGATTAAAAAGAAAAAGAAAAAAATATCCACGGCAAAGGCCTCTATTAAAAAAAATTCGATCCGTTTGAATTTAGATGGGGGGCAAGAATTCGTTACTCAAATGTTTGCCGCGCGGAAAATTGAAACCAGAGTTTATATAACAGTGAGCATACACGCGTTTTTGACATATGAGCTGTACAACCCACGTGTACTCTTTTACTTTTTTTTTTGTTCGCAAACGATTGAACGAGCTTTGAGCGCGAATTGTTTTTAACAGATTTATCACGGTTCCCGGAATACACAAACCGTCTGGATGCGTGCATTTTTCGAACCGAAAAAAGGAGTGTATTTTTTTTCGAAATCGAGTTCGTAATTTTTCGATACTTTTTTGCTAAACTGCGGTTGCGCGCCGGTCAAGCGAACGTAAGGTATATATATATGCAAAGTCGTGTGTATAGTTGTGCCGTAAAGATATTTTTGGGCATGCTTCGTTAACTTAGATGCTTTGATCTTTTTTTTTTGAAACGAAGTCGTATATTTTTTGTGCAATGGACTTTTTTGATATATCCAGACGTTTTTTGCTGTTGTAATACCTCATTGGCATTTTTCAAAATTCACCAGATTTTTTCTCCTCTTTTGTTTTTGAAACAATCACATGCGTGTTATCTTTTTTTTTGACATTGTAGAATTTTTTTCGATCACACATGAATCACTGTATTATTCAGTTAGCTCGTGTGATTACGTAATTTGCGTGCGGAGAACACACGATAGTTTTTTCAATTAAAAATCAGTTTTTTCTTTATTTTTGAACATTTTTTCTCGCGATGCCACAACATGAACAAGCAGAGTCGAGCGCTCTTACGAATTTTTTGTCAATTTTTTTCGATGATAAATCAATCCAATCGCCACATTAATTTTTGGGCATGTATCGCGCCAGTTGCTTTATTGCGTACATTATACTGTTTTCCCAACAAACTTCATAAATTCACTATAGAATTTAAATTTTTCTAAACTGCAATAACACCAGGTGCTCCGGCGCCAAAGTAAATAAAAACGGCGCAAGGCGAAAAAAAAATAGTGCAGGGGTCGAAAGTAAACGGAAAAAGAAAAAAAAGAGAAAAAACTGAGGTAGATTTTGCGTAGAACGACAAAAAGGATGCACATATATATAGAGAGGATTTTTTTCACAAACGTGCTGGGATAACAATAACAAAAATGCATACGCCACGTAAAATACATCGTCTGCACTGCAACAAACACAAAAGTCGCGCAAGAGAGTTTCCTTCGGGGTGCGCTGCAAGCACTTGCGCCTCTTTTTTTTTCCTGGTGGCGGATGCAAATATACGCACATCTGCAGCATAAACACATCAAGCACCGTCGTCGCACTTTCGGGTCCAGTGGCGCAGCGGAAAGTTCGCGCGGAACCCCGAACCGAGCAGCTCGCGTCCCTTTTTCTCGCGAAACTTTTCCTCGAGCAATTTCCCCGGCGCGTTAATGGTATGTACATAAAATGCGACGCGGAGCGGCAGCCGCCGTCCGGCGGTCCCGTTAATGATTAATAGGGAAACTTGGCGGGGGCCGAAGTTTTAAAATTGAGAAATCGTCTCTCGAAACGACAATCCCGAGGAGCGCACTCGTCCGCCGGGACTTTGTCACTTGCAAATGCAATTTTCACGTATCGCCGTGTCCGCTGTGAATTTCGCGCGCCTTCGAGTTGACTCTTCCTTCGCTTCCTCTTTTTATCCTCCTTTCCGTCGTCGTCTGAAAAAAGAACTGAGCAGATGACTCGCTAAAGCGCCGTTCCTTCTGACTTTTTATCGTCGAACTTTCGACGAGTCGAGGTACAGTCATTTCGAGGGGATTTAAAATGTATGTATATATGTCCGTTACTACGTGGGGATTTTGTCGCGATCAGAGTTGATATGCTGTGCAGTATTGAAATACGTGATTTAGCCGTGATTTAATTTTCATTGAATTTGAAATTCTCCGACTTACTGCTGCGCGGGAGTAATTAATAAAGTTCAATAATAAATTTAACGCTTAACGAGGCGCGGCGGCTTGACGCGGTTGTAATTATTATTTAAAAACTTAGCCATTATAAAATTAAATGAAAATTTAATTAATTTATTTTTAGTGCATATTGCACTTTAATTGTAGTTTTTCCTCACCTGGCTCTTATCTACCCGTGTAATTGCATAAATTATACGGACGCTTCATGCTGATCGTATGTTAATTTTGTCCTATTTTTTTACACTTATGTAAATTGCCCGGCTCTTATCTTTCAAAATTAAATTTTATTCAAATGATACAATATTTTATAAATATTATAATTAAACCGAAATTAATGCATCAATTCATTTAATGGAATTTCGTAAAGTATCATAAATATATCAACGACGAGCGGGCAGTAAAAAGGATTTAACAAAATTTAATTAACGCCACGTTATGAATTTTACGCTATAATGACGTCGTGCGTATTATTATTATTATTAAGCAAAATATACAAAAGTTTCATGTTCATTTCGCGTGTAATCGGTAAAATATTCGAAAAATTTTTAAAAGTACGCTTGTTAATAAGGTAAACGTAATGACGGTTTGAAAGATAATTTAATTAATGCAGTTTAAATTGGTTACAATTCATTTTTCGAAATTCATTTATGAAGCAGTGGTGCGCGTAAACAATTTTACGAAACGAATCGTACGATTTTACGATCGAATTATCAATTTTAATATCGGTCCGTCCAAATTGTTCATTTAATATATCCATAAACCAAAGACAAACATTTTTTCACTTTAAGAACACCAATTATTGATAGAATAAAACAAGTAAATATTATTATAATAAACAAATAAAGTGAATTCGACGTTTCAAAAACTACAGCATTTTTCGCGAGTCGACGCCGTTCCGTTCTATTAAAATTTATTCTTATGTTAAGTATACGCATTAAAAATAAATAATAATAAAATAAAGAAACATTAATATAACAAATAAAATAAAATAAAATCGACGTTTTTCGGGTAAAAAATACAAACGCAAGTATTTTTCTTCTTACATAAAAACGATTTTAAATGCGAGTCGAAGTCGTTCCGCTCTATCAAAACTTCTTAGCGAAATTCCCGTAAGTCGATGTTGCTTTTTGAAATAAAAACGGTATTTTTCCGCGCGAGTTCAGAGGCGAAGGACGAAAAAAAGATTAGAGCAAACTTTCGGCACTCGCAATAAAAAAATAATTGTTGCTACTACTCCGAAGTATTTAAACTCGCGCAGAAATTTCTTAAAGTGGGACGCAGAGCTGTGAAAATTTTTAAAGATAATTAAAAATTCTGCACGAAAGTTGCATATTGAATACTAAAGGTACGTTTTATAATTAAAATTCCTGGCCTTTCCCTCTTCCTGCCCTCTCGACTCCTCCCGCGGACGAAGAAGGGTGTCGGAGATGCTTCAAAGTTTTGAGAAGGTACGAGCACCGCGACTTTGCGCGATCCAAATTCGCCTTGCTTAATAAAACAGGAAGATATGCGCGATTCTTTCAAATTTTTCTTTCTCTCGAAAATCACGCGAGTACTTACGTAATCCACGTTGAAAAAAATTGCGTCCGTGCCAAACTGTTTCTTCAACTTCATATCGCGGGGGAGATGTTTGCATTAAAAATTACCGTTGTCTTGAGCACCAACTTTTTGACCTACTCAGAAGTTTGTTGTTGCAGATACTGTTGTAAACTTTAATGTTGGCGAAAGAAAAATTACGCGTGTCGAAGTATAAGATTTACTGAAAGGAAAAAAATTACTTTAATCCTGATAATAAATTCTTTTTACAGCGTACTTTTCAAGTAAATAAAAAAACTGAAAAATAAATGAGTAAGTGAAGGACAGCTACCACTTAATCAAGTAAAAGTGCAAAAAATACTATCAATAAAAAAGTGGCCCTGACTGTAAAAGAAAAAACTATAATTACTTTTAAAAATATTGGTAATTTTTAATACACTGATATAATTTTCTCGAAATATTTTACGGTTAAGCTCTTCGAAAAAAATTACGTAAAAAAACCTAATTGTGAGGCAGCTTGCAAGCATTGGAAATGTTTACAAAAAAATCACTGTAATTTTTATCTGAAACTTGGACTGTTGAAGCTTTGTAGTATTTACAAGAAAAGCTCTGCAAAAGCACGTGGATTTTCCCCTAAAAATTACGGTCAAGTTACTCGTAAAAATGATAGAGCTTTTCTTGAAAAAATTACGAAGTTTCAAAAAAAGTTAAAGTTTCAGGTAAAAATTACACTGAGAAAAAATTCTAATAAACATTACTATCCTGTCTAGAAAACTCGCCACAGACTGTTATAGTGGAGAAATTACCATCCTGTATTGGAAAAATTACCATCTTCTATTGTGAAGTTTCCTAGAATTATTGGAAACTTGACCATAATTCTAGTAAAATTTATAATATTTTCTAGTAAAATTTGTAATACAGGGTGGTAATTTTTCCACTACACGACAGTCTGCGGCCTCTTTTCTAGACAGGATAGTAATTTTTGCTAGAACTTTTTCTCAGTGTACAGTCATTATCTCGTAAAAATATGTGTGCTTGTAAGCTCTACCTCGCTTACGTAATTTTTAACGCGGAACTTTATCACGATATATACAAGAAAAGTTCCACAATTTTTACGACCAGCTTCGCCGTAATTTTTGCAAGAAAAGCTTCATAATTTCTTACAAGAAAAGCTTCATAATTTTTTACACGAAAAGCTTCATCATTGTTACAAGAAAGCTCCATAATAATTATGACGGCAAACGTGAACGCAATTTTAAGGGGAAAATTCCGTCAACGTGCAAACTTCTCTCCGGCGAGCAGCATTCCACCAATCGGCGAAAAGAAATTAGCGGCGGGATTCGGGCTGAGGTCGCGACAAGCGAGCCGCGTGTACTACACGCTGATACGCGCGCGAGCTATGAAGCCGTCAAGTGCAGACCGAGTTCCGGGGGCGCGGCTCGAGAACCGCGGGCGCGTTTGAACACAGCGGCGCTCGTCAAACGAGACGCGGGGGCGCCGGATATACGAGCGCGGCCCGGGCTCGTCTAAATAATTTGCGAATCGCTCGCTCATAGCCGCCGAGTGGGTCTTTCTCAATTAAGCACGCACTTTGCCTCCGGAGGCGCGCGCTTGCGCAACAAGCACACATAACACCCAAACAGAAGCGGAGGCCCGCCGGCCGAGCCTCGGGGACGCGGAGTCGCTCGAGGGATCAAACGCTGCGACCGAAAGAAAAACATTACGCTATTTCCTCCCACCCCCTTATATATATATCTCTGTCTCTGTCTATCTCTATTTCTATCTCTGGCTGTGTAGCTATCCTTACCTGTTATTTCATGCGTTGCCACGCGCACCAGCACACGCTGCGCCGAAAACTAACTTCCGACTCTCTGCGAACTTTGCGCTGGTGAATGTGTACTGTATATACTTATCTTGCGAGAACGGAAAGCAACAAGTTGATATATAGATGGGAAAAGAATAAATAATAATATACAGTTGTGGTTAGAGTCGATTGTTATTATACTACTGTGTAAAGATTGACTTTTGTATTACGGAAGAATTCTGTAAACTTGTGATCGCTTATAGTTTCTTTAACAATTTTCTATCTCCGTTTTCTTTTAAATAAAAAAGAATAGAATAAATAAATAAATAAAAGTTGTGGCGCGTTAGGTAAATTTCGTATGTTGGTATATTGATTAGATGTCTTTTATTATACATACGTCCATATTAGATCGTTTATTACTTTTATTTTGAAAAAAAAAAAACGATTTGAAAAGGAAACATCATATATTGTTATGAACACTACTTTATTCCATCTTTTATTTTCATTTTTATTTTACCACGTAACTAGCATGTGACATTTCGTTCAGAACCGTCATTACGACGTCTATGGGCTACCTTCTGCCTCGCCTTTATCATAATGCGTAAAAAGGAACTTTGTGCTTGCTTCAATTTTTTTAAACGCGATTGCGATATCATTTCACAGAGTTCTTATAGCTGTAAATATTATTAGAGTATTTATTATTCATTCAGCATGACAAGCTAAAATATTAAAAAAAAAACAATCAATTGGAAATATAAAGGATGAAGGATTTCATTGCATGCGTTTGATGAAACATTGAAATATAAACTATAAATTTTTTTATTCTTTATTTAATTTATTGTCTTTGTCAACATAAATATCGCCAATTAAAATGTTCGCTGTAGAGTAGTGTACCTATATATGGTGTAACTTCATGCGATAGCTCTGTTAATAAAGATTTAAATTGAAAGAAAATACTTGTCAGTTATTTTTCAATTTTCCTTTGAATGCATGCAATGGAATCTGAAAAAAAAAATATTTTCTTTGTATTTCCAATGTTGTCAAATATTTTGTCGAACATTCTGTATTTAGCTTACACGGTTGAAAGAAAAGCAGTAGTATAAAGTTGATTGACGTGTTGTGAAAAATTCCGCGAGGCAGCAGTTGTACAAATTTGGAAATTTTATAGCTAGGTAAACAAAAGTAATGCAAATAAAAGAAAAAAAAAGATATATCATATTTTCCGTTCTTGTTTTTTCTGTTTTCCGTCTATACTCTATATTCTCTTTTTTTTTGTAATTAATTGTGAATCTCGCTTGCACGTTGCGAAAGTTTGCGGACAGCACTTGACCTAAAACTTCTTCTCCGTGTGTCGACAGCTCTGGCATCGAAAATAATCCGGTCGTATTTTACCACTTAATGCCGGGTTCAACGGCTCAGACCAACAAGTTGCACACGTTTTACCTGCAACAGCGCCCCGAAAATTCCGTCACTTGGGCGGACATTAAGGTGAACCATCCTTTAGACTTCGAGAGCATAAAGGAGTACAATCTCACGGTGCGAGTAGAGGTACGATGACAATTTTTTTTTTACTCAGAATTTTACATATTATTTTCCACAGCGGAGCTCAAATTTATCGCGTTTTTATGCTGCAGTTTTATTTTACCCACAGTCTTCCTTCACGTGAGTTTTTATTTTTTCCAAAATTTTATATATAATACCATTTTCGTAATTTTTTCACACGAATAATAAATAAATACACCCTCTAAACGGACATAAAGTTGTTAATTTCAAAATTAACTAACTAATTAGCTAACATGTTTTCAATCCTTCAATTAGAGTTAATCGAAGCTAATTTCTCTTTTTCATATTTAGTAAAAATTCATGATGTTTTTGTAAAGGGTAATATCGTGCGGTGATGCTTCGCTGGATCAGTTTGTAAAATTGAAACTGAAATGCGTGGGAGTTTAGATTACGTTCGGTTTTTGAATGATTCAGAGAACCGAAGCAGAGTAAAGAGGCTTGCGAAGTTTCTGTTAATTTAAGGGGGGTTTATACATAAAAATTTTTTTTTGAAAAAAAATTTGAAAATTAAAAATTATAATAAAATTTATATTTTCTATTAAATATTCTAGA
>JAWWEN010000009.1:2943620-2960792 GCA_035582955.1 Sycophila texana
AAATATAAATTTTATTATAATTTTTAATTTTCAAATTTTTTTTCAAAAAAAAATTTTTATGTATAAACCCCCCTTAATTAGTCTTGTGCAGGTATCAATTAATTAATCTTCCAACAACTTCATCTGACTCTCTCGCTTAGAAATGTTTATTTGAACAAAACAAACACATTCATTGAACGGCCAAAGTAGACGAAAAAAAAAAATAAAAAACATAAAATAAAAATAACGAGCGACGCTCTAGTTATGCAATCAGAATTATAAACATCCACTTTATCGACGCGCTGAAATCGGCCTTTTTCGACGCTATTCAATTAAAAACAAAAAAAAAAAACTAACGCGTTCAATATTCCAATAAAAAGTACAAACCGAATCGACGCGATATTCCAGCAATTTAAAAGAACTACAATAAAAACAAAATACACGCAAAATTCATCCGGATAAACAACACGGGAAAGCCGATTTCCAGCTGGCAATTTACTAACTGAACTCGAACCTTTAATCGGAATCAGAAGCGCGACATCAGCCGACGATCTCATTCCTTAAGTAAGCAAAAAAAAAAGGGACTCTCCGCTCCGTCCCTCGGAAACAATCACGATATTGCCCTTCGGATTAAACAAAGCGTGGCTCTCTCCAACTAGAAAACGAAACAAACAGAAAAAAACAGCGAAAAGAAATGAAAGGAGGGACAAGAAAAAAAGTGAAAGGAGAAAAAAAAAACTGCAGCAAGAGGGAAAACGCGATAAAGGTAGCCGCGATTCATAAACATTTGGAGTAAACGAGCGCTCTTGTGCCCCCAACGCGACATTCGCCGGCCGATCATCAGAACAATGGGGCGCAGCAGCTCGCCTCCGAGACGACGGTCTACATCATGCTGGAGGACGTGAACGACGAGATCCCGCTGTTCACCGAGCGCGAGCAGGAGACCGTGCTCGAGGGCGAGCCGGCAGGCAGCAAAGTCACTCAGGTCAACGCCATCGACAAGGACGGCACCTTCCCCAATAACCAGGTCAGTATGTGCTCCCGCGAGTGCTCGATATGTGTGCCCAGCCCTTGCGACGTGTACCGGTTAGATGTTCGGGGTATTGTATTCTCCCTCTACTCTCCTTCTGAAGTTTGGAGCAGTGAAAGTTCATTGTTTTACGTGTACACACTTTTTTTTTTCAACAGCTGTTACTGAGAAGATTGAAAGAGGAAATTCAGATGATTTAACGGATAGTAGGATTTAAAAATTTATTTGAAATAATTATATAGTTTTAAATAGTTGTTTTTAATAATTATCATTAAATAATATTATAGTTTAGGTAAATTGGAATATCTTAAATTCACTTATCGTTGGAATAAAAAAAATAGTGATGATGTATGTGAAAAGTCGTTCACTCGTAATATGTGCACGGTTTTTTTAGACAAAACGTATAACTATAACATTGAGAAAATTTTCTCGTAAAAATTACGGTGAAGAGTCCCATAAAAAGTACGTGAAAAACGTACTCGCGGAATGGTTTACAAGCACTTGGAATTTTTACGAGAAAATCACAGTAATTTTTACCTTAAATCTTGCCTTTGTATAATTTTTTTACAAGAAAAGCTACGTGATTTTTACAAGAAAAGTTCTACAACTTTAAAAATTACAATGTTTCACTATCTGTCAAAAATTCAAATAAAAATTATAGTAATCGACTCGCGATTACGTTTTTTTTTTATGTAAGTTTTTACGGGGAACATCATCGTGAATTTTACAAGAAGATTTTCTCAGTGAATTCATATTTTCTAAAAGAATTTTACATTTTCTGATTTAGAGAGGTTGTCAGTGTGCAGCCGAAAAAAAAAACTGAATATTATTGAATATTTCAATAAGTGAATTTGCAAATTCACTGCAGAATAGTAATAAATAAAGTAAAACTCACGTACTCACATTATCATATTTTAAGCAGTTAAAAATTAGTAATTACTGTCTAAAACATTTCAAATGAGATGTTCACTGTTTAAAGAGTTAATATTGACTTCTTCAACAACGAAAATGAGTTTTTTTTATAAACGAAAGAAATAAAAATTTCACTGTTCTGACTTTAGAGGAAAATTTGAGTGACGGCCAGTATGCTGATATGACTTTGACATGGAAATTTTGGTATTCAAATCTGACATTAAGAATACATATTTCGAAAATATTTCATAATACAAATAGAAGTGTATATATTTTATTTGTCTAAATGTCATCCAGTTATCAGTGTAAAATACAAAAAATTGACACTTACTTACAGTGACAAGTGCACAACTATTTTGACATTAGTGAAATTTTCACTGGACGACATTTGGAGAGTTACTTTTGATAGCGACGTACCCAAAGGCAAGAAGCACGTTTCGTTTTTTTCCCCCCGATGATCAAAAGCACATTTCAGTTTTTCGCAACGAAGAGCGCGGCGCGATACAAATCTGTCACGAAAGAAAAATACATACATTTAGGAGTTTTGCCGCCGATAGAAAGCATGGTTAAAATGTACGTTTTTTTCCGAAGGGAAACCCGCAGAAGCAGTGCTTTTCATAGCTGTTTTCTTGCTTCGAAGTGTTTTCTCGGCGAGAATCAGGGGAAATGTGCCTTCCCTCGTTACCGCCCCTCGAAATGTGCTGCTTGCCTTCTGGACTCTTAGTTTCCTCTTTAAGTTGAAACGCGCCTTTTTGTATTACGTATATATGCGTTGAAGACTTAGAAAATCGATATAATCGCATTTTTGTAATTTTACTTTTGCATAATCAAGATTATTCATAATTAAATAATAAAGCGCGCCTTATTGTCCCTAATAATTAGTCGTAAGAGCGCGAAGTTCCTGCACAAATAATATAATGAAAATTTCAAAGTTGCAAAATTAAATCATTCCCGCTGAGTTGCAAAGGCAGAAGCCAGTTACTAACGAAATTTCAAGAAGAAACTCACCTCGGTATAGCGAGTAACATCAAAAGACAGACCTGCTAATGTAATGAAATACAACATTTTCTTCGACAAAGCCTGTTCTCACTTTTCGAACCAAACTTTGCCTTGCACTCCTATTAAATTACGGTTTAAACTCCGTCACTGTGCGCAGTGAAAAAGAACGCGGCCGAGGCCTGTCAAAACAATGAAAAATAAACTCACCCCCTTTCTTTCCCCTCGAAAGATATAAACTCTACTCTGGAGTTTAATAAACTGAGGCGGCCAGTGTATGTGTGTGTGTGTGTGTGTGTGTGTGTGTGTGTGTGTGTGTGTGTGTGTGTGTGTGTGTACGTGAGAGTCCATATGGATACCACGCGTTGGTTTTTCAAGGCAGCGCAGTTAGCGCTTTATAAAAATAAACCCGGCCGAAAATAAACAGTGGACAGTCCGCTTGTTTGCACTGTATAAAAGAGCGGCGCTAAAGCGAGCGATTAATTTTCTATGTGCAGGTCACGTACTACGTGGTGGAGAGCGACCGGAACGAAGGTAAGGACTATTTCGAGATCAACAAGGATACCGGTGAGATTTTCACAAAGACCGTCTTCGATCGAGAGAAACAAGGGGCTTACGCCCTGGAGGTGGAGGCGAGGGACGGTGCGCCCTCAGCTCGGCCAAACAGCAACGGACAACCCAATTCCGGTATGTATCCTTTTCGTTTCGCCCGATCAATCTTAGCGTACCTCCTCCTCTATTATCGCTATCAAAGGATCCCTTTTTACGCGTCGACGTACTTTTCCTTTTGCCTCTCGCTCTATTTCGGCAACAAAGGTGAGTATATCAATATCTCACGCTGCGAGGAAGTAAAGCTGCCTCGAGCTGACAAGGGGACGTCGTTTATTCGCCGATATTAGATAGATTCCTATCTTAATATACAGAGCCACATTAGTCGGGGAATAATGGTAAATTGAGTTTTGCTAGATCGAGCTCATTAATTGTTACGACTTTTCCCGCTGCTGCGATCCTCAACCCCTTTGATATTGTCCTTGTACAATGAGAACTCGTTACGTTAACAGTGCCACTAGATATTTCACTCCATTCAGTGAAACGACCTGGCAATTTATTTAATCAATCTACTCGAAGAAAATATGGAATAAAATAATCACATTGAACATTTTTCTTTCTTAAAATTTTATTAATGTGTTGAAATTTTATTAATGTTACCTGTACTTTGGTTGACATGTAAATAAAGCTTATAATTATAACTTACAGCTAAATTAAAATTTAAATAATAGAGTTATAAAATGTTCAAGAAAATATTCGATTATAAAGTCGACAGGTAATAATTTGTATTATACTAGATTAACTTTTAAACAACAATAATTAATTTTGTTAATAATAAAGTTCTTTATTGCACTCTTAACACTCACTTTATTTATAATTGAACATTTTAATTCTTTTGGTAATTTATTCAATAAATTTATTCAATAAATAGCTAGTCGAGCTTTTCGAAGCGAAATATTAACTGATAGCTTAACTTTAACTATTTATATTAACAAATGCATTATAACAACTACTTACAGCTTTGGAAAATTAAAATTTAATTTAATTCTGAATTTTTTTAAGGCGCGTTCCCAGCCATAAGCTTATTAGGCTGTATAATGCGAATGCTCAACGAACTGTCTTCTTTCTTATTAATTTACTTTCAAAGTACGTAAAATTAAGAGCGAAAAAAATTTAATTTACGCTTTCGTCAAATGCGCAAAAAGCGAGAATGCAGCAGCGACTCGGCAAATAATTAAAATTTTAAATATTAAAAAAAGCGGCTTAATAAAGAAGAACATCACAGCTTGGTATTTACATATACATACGCACGCGAAGCTGTAAAAGCAAACACTACCTCTTTCCACGCGATTAAAAAAAAAAATAATAATAAAACTATACACGTTTAGAAAAAGTCAACAAGGTTTAAAACTCATATAAACTCGCGGTAACGTCGAAAAATCGGAAATATTTTTACCAAAAAAAAAAAAGAGAAGAAAGCAATCCAAAGCTGTCGCGACAGCATATATTTGGCGGAATCCCCTCTTCTCCTCTTACCGTTCGTTCCCTCGTTCTACACGACAGATATATAATATTGAAAGCTCGGCATCGGGGTTTCCTCCTCGGCGGCGAAACTTTTTTGCGCCTCGAAACGGTCAAACTCGCGTCGTAGAGAAAAAGCGTTCGATTCCACCGGCCCCTGACGGATAATCTCAAGCCGGCGCCCGGGAGAGAAAACCGCGCGGAAGAACTTCTCATTAGCGTCCCGCGGCGAACAAAAGCCAAAAGCCCGCAACGGCTAAAACAAACGCAAAGCCGAACCCGAACGAACAGAACGGCTGCACACCCTCACGGACGAACGCATCCACACCCACTTACACTCAGACGCACGTACACCAAGTCACATGAACGCAAACACACGTATACACAGACATACTCACATACACATAGCATACGTACACCCACTCACATACACACAGCCGCACAAATGTAGAAAGAGAAAAGAGAGAGAGAGAGAGAGAGTCGAGGCGCGCGTAAACTTCGGGGCGGGCAAAACTTCGGGAAACGGCGCGGAAAAGGAAACAGCGGGAGTTTATATACCCGCGGCCTGGCGTAACAAGTGATGGCAAACTTTTGCCGGCGGTCGTTTAATAGCATCGGCGGGGCCGGCGTAAACCACCGCGACGGGCTTTGAGGAGCGTTCGCTCGCGCGCTTTTCGAGAGAGAGAGAGAGAGAGAGAGAGAGAGAGAGAGGGCGAACTGCGATCGACACAAAAAAAAAAGATCGCAGCGACGAAAACTCCGCGAAGCGCGAGCTAAGGAGCTTTGGGGAATAATGAGCGCGTCGGGCTGTTTGCCGGGCGATTTCTCCCGCGTTTTTATCCGACTTTGTCTCCGTCGAGTAGACGCGGGGGCGATGTGCTGGAGGAAGGGGGCGAGGGAGGTCGTCTGTCGGCGATGCGCTGTCCCGTCCGATAAGGCAGAAATTATAAATCGTCCCGCGGAGGATGAGGAGTCGGAGGAAAGAGACAGAGAGGGGGGGGGGGACTCTCGGCGCTTTATGGCACATACTTTATACGCGGCCCGGAGCTTCGATCGCCGTCGCTCCATCTTTTTCCGTCATTTCTAGCCCCGGAGTCCTTTCCCGGACGCTGGCGCGACTACCGTGGGCCGCTGCCTCCAGTTCACTTGAAATACTTTCGAAATTGTTGGCCGGAGAAGGAGAGAGAGAGGAGCGAGCGAGGCGATCGATAGCGCGAGCTTCGCGGAGGTCCCTGCGTATATATATGCGATATACATGTATATATATGTGCGGAGACGATGGAGAAGCCACGGTGCGAGCTTTTATTTCGCGAGGAAAGACGATCGCTGCGGCAAGATGCGGATATCGCGCAAAGCAACGCGAATGCAAATAGCCGATGTATATATGCATGCGAACGGAGGGGGGGGGGGGCGAGGGGGCTGGAGGCATGTATAAAAGGGAAACGTGAGCGAGGAGAGCTTTCGCGGGGTACAAATACGGCCGGGAAGAGAAATAATTGTTCCGAGAGGACAAACAGTGCTCCGCTTGCCATTATTAAGGATCAAATAGAGAGGAATATTGTACACGACGGTACAAAGGGGAGCCACCGTGGAAAATCCGCTCACTTGTTTGCTTAACGTGTCGGGAATCGCCATTAAATTTACGTACGTGCCGAGTATCCGGGGGGGCTGGGGTACATCCGCTCAACCCGTTTTGATATTTCAATATTGTTTTTATAATATAAAAATTATGTATTCGTGCGGGCGTATACTTCGCTTTGAATCGAGTGTGTAAATCTAAAATTTACGCGCGCGATATGTACGATATTTCTTTTAACGAATTCCGAAATTATTTCCACAGAATTTTTAATGAAATACGATTTTATTGGGAATTTTTATATTTTTATATATTGTATTGTCGTGTTTTAATTTTTAAAGTGAAAATTTTAGCGACAATTTATAAACGATTTAACAAAAGCGCTTTGTAAATGATATACTTGGTATATTAGTTTAAATTTGTTTAAAATATGCTGCTGCAGGTAGTATCACGAAAAAGGTGTTTAAATTACTGTAACCGACTATATATAACATTTTACTTTTAAATTCATTTTCATTTATTATATAAATTTAAATCCAAAGTATAATTCAGAATTTTGGAAATAATCGTAATATTAAATTGTTATTATTACTATAATCTTGTACAAACATATGTAATCTTGTTCAATTATTCAAACCATAATATTGAATTCGCATCCAATACATTTTTAATTTTTGGGCGAATTAATTGGAAATATATCCTGCAATCAATTGAATACGTCTTGTTAAGGCTTTCCAACACCATATATGTTAACATTTATTATAGATTCTGCTATAAATTCTGTAAAAATGTATTTTTTATCAAAATATGTGCTCTCCTCCGTTAGAAGCGACGACATATTCATTACGCCATTTCCCAGAAAATTGAACCACACATCCCACCGCAATATTAAGACAAATAACGAGATAACCAAATCTCTCCTCCAATAAAGCGACGCCGTAATCTCGTCAGTTCCCGAACATTCAACAATTACCACCTCGCCATTAAATTTTCACCCTAAATTGTCCCCTACCGGCGGACAATCGCAATAATCCACCCCCAGCAAAAGTTCGATCGTCCGATAGTCAGAATATTTGACGATCCTTGCGCTATCGCGTGCCCTTCGCGCCGCAAGCACCTAACGAAGTCCGAAATTGGAAACGCGCCGCATGCCGGGATAATTTGAGCGTTTATAAAATATGCGAGATCCCGCGTCGCGCAATCGAGCCTGCGGTTTTACGCGCAGCGCCGGCTCCCCTAATCAAGTCCGGGGGATTCGTGGAGTTCCGCGGCAAGACAGCGGCGTGCATCGATGCTCCGCGGAACGGATTGTGCTCTCGGCAGGGTAAAAGGTGCACGCCGCGCCATGTAAATTAGCCTGGGAATTATTTCATCTTTCGCGTCGAGTCTGTCGAGCTCATCTCCTCTCGAAATTCTCCTCGGTGAAATTTCCTCGACGCGGGGGAGAGATGTTTAGGTGCATGCGCCAATTAGCCGGGCTGTCGAATAAATTTTCGAAGCCGCCTTGTTAAATATTTTTGAACGTTTGAGCAGCAGCTTCAAGGAATTGCGGTAGAGTAGTTTTACGTAGTCAGCCTGGGATTAAACAGGAATTTTGTACGAACAAATTAATTGAATTTTACACTGAGAAAAAAAATTTAGTTGGATCAACAATTCTCGCTGTTAAATACTTCCAACAGAAAAAATTGTTATTTTAGCAGCGTCAATTTTGATTGAACAGAATACTATCGTTAATATAACAAAAAAAAAAAAAAACTGTCAAAATAAGCTCTACGCTGTTAAATTAACAGTGGAAATTTTGAAATAACAGCTTTTTTCGTTTGGAAGTATTTAACAGCGTGAATCATCAATCCAACTAAATTTTTTTTCTCAGTGTATAAAAGCATTATATAACAAAAGGAGAAAAACAAAAAAAAAAAGAAAGAGAGAAAATCGTAAATTAATTGTTATAAATATTGAGCGAAGCGTATACGTTGCAGAAAATTAGCGATGAGATTGTTTTTTTATATAGAGCGAGATTAAAGTTTCTATGTATCTGGAGACTTTTTAGATATTAGCAGTTTTAATCTCGTGCCGCGCGATTATTGCCTTTCCTCCCGGCGCTAGGTTTCTTATTTAATTACTTTTTCCTTTATATCTTTTAATATCAAAAATTGTTTATCGCACGTTTTTATTGAATCGTCGTACTCGAATTACCCCGGAGGCAGGGCCCCCTTAATTGCCCTCCGTAGCATTAAAAATTTATCGACCCAACGGGATCAAGTGGGTAGCTTGCAAGCTCCATCAACTCGATAATGAACTAATCCCCCCTTAAGCAAGCCAACATGCCCGAATCAACAAGGCCGTTAAGTACATCGTGCACTCCGGAAATGCAGTACACGCCGCGACGATAAGCCGAGACAAAGAAACTTCGGGAGCGAGAAAATCCGAGCAGCAGCGCCGAAAAAGTATACGGATATGGAGTTGCGGAGACGCATTTTTTTGCATTAAATAACGCCGAACGACGCGGCGCGATGAATAAGGAGAAAAGTTTCGAAAGAGACGCGGCGGTAAAGCCAGTAGCGCGAGCGCGCCACGCGGGTAAGAGCATTCCGCCCGAGCGAAGCGAAAAATACAGGCTAAAATTGCGGGCCCGGCGTTTTGCGCGCCCAAGTCGAAAATAATAAAGCTTTCCCCCTGAAAGGGGGGACACCAGAGAGGCATGATGCGCGAGAGGAATCCCTTAATATCAGTTTCGCGACTACCAGCCGAGAGTCGAGGAGATAAAAGGGGGTAGGGGGCGTCGAAGAGCCACGTCATTTTGCATTAGAGCGGCGAAGACCGACTGATCTACTCCACTTCGTCGGCACTCCCTCGGCGATGAGATTTTGGCGCGAACGTGACGAGATTGTCAACGGCGAGGCTAACGTGATACTGCAAACGGGCGCCTGGGTGCGCGCTTTAAAGAGGGAAACCGATGCCTCGCCGACTTAAAGGCGCCGACTGCGAGGGAAACGCTATCCGAGGGTATAATAAGTCGCTGCGGCGAGCGAGGAGCCGATGAAACGGTTTCCCGCGCGCGGCTCCGGGGAAAATGAGGAAACTTCATTTTCGTTTCGATGTCTGCTCGGGGCTTTCGGCGCGTTGCTCTGCTCTGTTCTCTCTCTGACTCGTGAAAACTTCGAAGTTTTCATTAAATTTTCCCCTGATTTTCCCGCCTTTTTTTTATGATAAAAGTAAAAACTTATATATTTTTAGTGATAAACCTAAGTGGAAGCAGAAGTTTCTATCTTTTCGGGTGAGATTATTTTTGCGGATTTTATATATATATTTGCGAGGATTTATATTCGGGGGAGAAAAGTCAGAGAAGCAATTGCGCCCCCTTTGTTCGCGTTATTTTAAAATTTATCAGAAAATTGGAGTGCGACGTGAACGTGGCTTTTTAGCAATATTTATAGAGGAAAAACATATTTTATATGTGAAGTTTACATTTGAAATTCGTACGACTCTCTACATCTATCAAGCGTTGGGACAGGTACTCCATCTTGAGCTGAAACTCAAACGTTAAGGTCGATGACAGTCCTGTAACTACAGCGTGTGATAAGACGATGCCTGCTGTAAAGCTCATCTCTTTACTGAAAAAATATTTTCTTCGCCTAGTCTCATATAATAATCGTTCAAATAAACTTAAAAATAAATTGTATTTAAAAATCATTACCAATAGATAAAGACATTTAGCTTCAGGACAAAAAACTTCTTTTTATTAAAATATACAATAAGCGTTTTTCATAATTTTTCTATCGTATACACGTTTTAAAAAATAATGTAAAAACATTGTATAGAGTCATGAATTTTATAGATAATTCAAAGTTTCCGAGTTTTAATGAAAACTGTGAATAAAGCTTTACCTGTAAAGTAAGCTTTGATCCTTCGCTTTACTTCTGAAAACAATAGTGGAGAATTTAATTGACATGGCCCGCGTATTCTTACAAACTTTAGTTTGAAAATTTTGAAATTTACGAAGAAGAAGTTCTTTTACATGATTATTAAATTCTTGCTTCTAACTAAAAAGTGATCTATCTTACCTGAAGCATTATATAAGAATGCAATAAAACTCCAACTTATACGCAAAAAAAAAGAAAAGTCCCTTTGAAATGCCATTAAGGAAAATGGAAAAGTTATGAGATTGATGTACCCTCCGGGGGTGTATATACACTCTTACACAATTATACCCTATACTTTTGTTTTTGTCGTCCCTTACTAATACACGAGTTAGTATCGACTTCTCGATATATCAATCCTGTAAATAAAATATTTCCAATTTTTTTTTTTACATTCTCATCGTTATCCTTCGACATTGCAGAATGTACAAATTTTTTACCGCTATACACCCTATAATTCCGTTACAATTCAAAGAGCAGGAAACTTTAATGATCCGTCCCAACTCTTGACTGTTCGATACTTCGGTGGGCGTATATAAAAAAAGGCAATAAAAAACTTAATAAAATTAATGATATTATTCGCAGCGATTGTTTGTCCGCTGAAATATCGAGCCCCACTCGTTCTTTTCCCCACCGCAATCCGGCCATCATCGCACTCACCCCGCGCGAGATTTTCAGCGCTAAAAAAGAAATATACAGGCGTTCGATACTTATGCAGGCGCGCGGAAGAGGCGGCGAGAGGGAGGACCGCGCCGTCGTCGCAATTACGCGGGGACGGGTCTTTGTTCGATGAAATATCGGAAAGCCATAAACCCAAAAACATAACATTATTCTTGACCCGAGCGCCGGCGGGACTGGTGCTGCAGACTCCGCGAGTTATCGGACTGGCTGATATCATCCGGCGAGCACTTGTAACATCCCTGCGAATTGGAAGTGGCGCATAATCCTTAACTCGCTCGATTTACATCGAAATGAAAGCGTTATTGAATGAATCTGTCGGATTAATCAACAGATTGATCCGCGCGTCCCTCCCCCTTAGGTGAGAATTTCCATCGGGTAGGTGTACCAATCGTATAACCGCTTCGAATATTCATTATACAACTTCGGGGTCGTACGATAAAAAAAAAGGGTGTCGATATTTTTTTATTTTTAACAGGCCTCTGTACCCTCCCCCTTTGTTTGTGCGCTTGAGCGCGGGGTATAATTAGGTTCGGTCCAATTAATGATTTTTAATAGAATATATATACTACGCGTATCCCTCTCGAGGAGTGAATTTTTCGGAAACTCCGATATAAATAAGCTCTGCTTTTTTTTTATCGCAATAAAAATAGTTTGATAACATTTTTAGTATGCATTTTACGGTCTTATTTGGTGCGAGCATAAAATTTTTCAACCGAAGTCTGTGGCGGAAAAAAAAACAGGGGAGAACGAATTTTTTTTTGTAAAGCAGGTTGACCAAAAGCGCCTTTACGACGGTGCGGATTATTGTGGGCGATGAGATTCAATTTCCGCCTGCCTATAACCGCGGAAAAAAGAGCCGAGGGGTCGAAGGCCACCGAACGTCTTATCGGCTGGAGATTAGACGGCTCTCGCGGCTCGCCAGTCGCTTATTTAAGGCTTTATGCGATCGACGCGACGGACGACCCTAAAAGATTATTCATAAATACCCGCGTCCCTCATCCGAGCGTCGCGATAACGAATAAGCGAATTTGGAAAACTTACGGCGTACGGTGGATGTGCGCCTCGCGAGCTTTACGACGACTTCGTGCCCGTATGGGCTGGGATTAAAAAAAAAAAATTTTTTTTTACACCCACGCCCGTACGTCTGCTCGATAATTCGAATTTAATGCACGCAGCAGCTTCGAACCCCCCCTTTTTTTATATTTTCGAGGAAAATAAATTTGTTATCCTCATAAAAATTTTTAAACGAAAATGTTTGCTTTTTTTTTGGATTTCAATATCAACTGTGTATGTAAAAAGAAATCGCAATAAATTTTCGCCTCGGTGATATATGAAAAACGATAGCAGAAATTTAGTTTTCGACTGCGATTCGATATTCGCTTTACGTAAAAAGCTTTAATAATGAAATTATATATATCGTTCGAAGCGTCGGTGTCCGGGCAGAAATAAAAAAAAATTGAAATGTCAAAGTTTCCCGATAAAAAAAAAAAGTGTTTATTCCGCCGGATGATCGCGGCGCTTCCTGCTCGGCCCGTCGGAAGCATCCAAAGTTCCCCTGCAGCCTTAATAAACTACTTTATCAAACGGTGTAACGTTAATAGAGCCAGTAAAAAAGAATTTGCTAGTTAACCGTATTAAAAGTGCAGCTCGAACAAAGGAAAAAGGAAGATCTCCAACGACCCAGAGCAAATGAAATCCTGGAAAAATTGTGATCCGCGCCGGAGCTCGCGTCGTCGTATAAAAAGGGGGTCAAATCTATCGTTTTATACTTTACACATTCCCGAATCGCGGAGTGAATTTTAAGAGAAAACTCCTCGTTCTCCATCACCGACTGTGCGAAATAGAAAGAGAGAGGAAGAGAGAAAGAAAAAAAAGAAGATATTTCATCCCCACCAGCGACGTTAAAAACGAGGCACTATACCGCCGGGTGGTTGGTAGCGGCTGAGGGGAGGGGGCAAGGGGGTAATAAAAAATAGGTGACGGAAATTCTCCTTCCGCTACGGACTATTACCGATAAATTGGAAATAACGGTAGATTTGTTCCGGTCGATATCCCGCGGAACGAGAGCGCGGCGCCGGGCGCGCGGGGGTGGAATTAACCCGCGGGGGGTGTCGGCCGCGGGATGAGTCGCGCCAATCCCTGACGGCTGTCTCGGACGCGGCGAACTTCCGGCCGGCAGCTTGCACCACTTGGCGCGCTCCGTTGCCCGGAGCACATAAATTCGTCGCTGCCGAGGGCTTCGAGCCGCGCCCTTGATCTTTTCTTACGTTGCACATGACGCCGGACGGCGATATTTTATGGGCAGCGGCAATACGTCATTCGGCCAAAACAACTTCGTTTTATTTCCTGTCAGTGATAAGGGGTCGGAAATTAAAGTTTCAGTAGCTACGAACGAACGACGGGGGATGTGAGGGGGTGAGGGTACTTTTTTACGACTCAAATCTGAAAGGCTCGGACTCGTCTTCTCATCGACTGGCGCCTGGGTGTGTCTTTTTTTTTGTTGGGGATAAAGGTGTACATATATATTTCTACGAGAACTGGCCAAATAAACTGGAACTTTATTTTTCGAGGGTGCCGAAGAACTTACGAGTGTGGCAGGAACACTCGGGAAAAGCTCGGATTTTTAAATGCACGCGTGCAATTTATATTTCCTCATAAATCTTACTTTGGCGATCTTTTCACGATTGATTTATGTAGGGAATAATATAAAATAATGGAATATTTTCAAGGATATAACGGGCGGTTTTAATTTCTGAGGTAATTTTAAGGAAATATATACTTTATATATTTTTTTATAAAAAATCACGTCGATGAATTCTGTAAAATATATTTTTTGTACTTTTTAAAAATTTACGGTTTATTGATTTTAAAGGTTGGGTTGCAGCGGTTCTCCCTTTTATTCTCTCTTCAATATTATACTACACTTTATTAAAAACTTGGTGCATCAGATTTTTGCATGAATTTTAAAATGATAATAAAAGTAAAATTGAATATTTATATCCAATATTTAAGTACACAAACGCACGAAATAAAGTTTAAAAAATAAAATTCAGCGAATCATTTATTAATGCGACGTTTATTTCAAGAGATTTCAACTTTTTTCAAATGCGTGGATTTAACGCAAACGTCGTGTAAAGTTTTTATTTTAATTCCTTTCGTACGAAGTATTTATTAGAAATTTTTAATCTTTATTTAAATTACGTATCCACTTCTAGAGCAATAAACTTCATTTCCGCTCTTAGCGGAAGTAATCCCAGCAAAGTTGGTCTCAGGTTACCGGTTGGATTTCGAGTTTAATCGAACTTTCAGATATCTTCCTTTTATTTATTTTCAAGATGGCAATAAACAAATAATGAATCATGTTTACCCTCCACATTTTCTATTATCTTTTCCATAATATTCTCTACAAAAATTTTTAAATATTAAATCTATATATCTTGATCGAAACTGTAATTTCCTCATATTTGCATCGCCAGAAATTCATTCGCCAAACGGCGAGTCCTGAGTTATTATCATTTTTTGTCTTCTTTTTTTTAGATAAGGAAATATTAACGAAAAGATTTATCCGCCGAGCGAAATATCGTCGAGCCCTCGAGGCAGGAAATCCTCCGTGTTCTTAATGCTTAATCAATGCAGCCGTTAAATTTCCGCGCTCATATCGGCGGGCAAAAGTTGAAATCAATACGGAGTTAAAAAAAAGGGATCACATATAAAATAAATCATTCGTGAAGTTCATGTTTCATTGAGTAAACTTAATGCACATCCATTAGCAAGATTTATTTCTGGGTTAGACTGGGAATCCTTTTTACTTAATCTTTATAAGAGAAAAGTATCGGAATCGAATTAGAGCGTCTCGCAGATAAGAAATCCAACTCAAGTAAATAACAGCGTATTTATACGAGGCCAATTTGGCGCTCAATAATTCGCGACTCGTAATTTGAACCTTTCTTCAGAAAACTTTAAGACGTGACAAATGGTTGGAATTGGAAAATCTAAGTATTGCTTTATCTAAGCGAAAAATTATCGCACTTTAGAGGAAAAAAAAGAAGGACCACTATAAGCTCGCTTAGCTAAATGTTCAGGTTATTTTTTGACTCAGGTTAATCAATTAAATATTCAAGTTAAGTATATATTATTTAACAGTTTATTTACACGAAGCCAATTAAGTAACTCCTAATTTGAATTTTTTTGAAAAAAACTTTAAAACGTGACAATTGATCAAGTCGATTGGAATTGGAAAATCCAAGTATTATAAAATTATTGTATTTTAAAAAAAAAAATAAGAAACTCGATTGGCTAATCTTCACTCGTACTGTATATAGTATTTTACATAGTAAGAGATTACGTCGCATATTGAATTTTCCGTAATATTACGTATATTACGTGCCATATTTATCGCCAGGTGTGCTTTGAGACATTTTCAGAATTATGCCGGTTATTTTACTTTTACACATAAGCCGTAAAAGCTGGTCGGCAAGACGTGGGTAGAAAACTAAGTGCAAGACGTTATTGATGAGTCCAAAGGGAATAGTCACGGACGGAAGAGACTTTAATTTTTATTAAAGAGAATTTCCAATATTCTCCGCGACGCTTTTAAATAAAAATCTTAGATTCCTTAATTTATTCAGCTTCAAATAATGCGATCTCTTATAAACTTACAAAAAAAAAAAAAAGAAAATAATTCCCTTCTTTATTTGCCAGATCACTTCTCGGAAAACTTCTTCACCCTACACTCATCACGTTCCAATTTATATTAAAATTACCTTTCAAGCTTTTGCACTTCAAACTGCAGCAATTCAGCACTATTAAAAAGAATGTTTTCCAAATTAAAAATGTATATTACCACCATCTCTTCGTTCCGACAGGCCATTTCAATAGCCTCTCCGTTCATAACGAAAGAGAATAAAAAAATATTTTTTTACACTAGAAATACATTTTCAAATCGCAGCATCGTTACGTACGCACAGTGCAAGCTCCCCACCTACAACAATCAAACGCAGCCACTTATTTGTATGCGTCCGTATAACATTATTTCCAAGTTAAAACTTCCAGCCGACGTGCCACGAGAGATTCAATCACAAGAAAAAAAATCTCGAGAGCGACGAAATTCCCAAGGATTAATAAAGCTCGAACGGTTATTGCGAGCAATTCGTTAAAAGCCGCCAGGCGCCCGCGCCATTTGAATGCCGTCCCCACGGCACCGGCGTGAGCGATAAAAATGAATCCGCCCGAGGCGATTACGTTTATCGAGAGCCCGGCATAATGCGCGCCGGAGTTTGCTGCCGCTCGTCGCGAACGACAAAGCAAGGCGTCTGCAGGTGGTTTGTTCGCTCTGGGGAGGGTGCGGGGGAGTTGGAGTCGGCGGCGTTTATCAGCGCGGACAACGGAGGACGTACGTACACGACGGGTTCATCGGCCCTCCGTCTACGGGCTGCCAATGCCACTGCTCCGGGCCGAAAACTTATATCAGTACGTGGTACCCGGCGCGTCTCTATCTCTCTCGCGCTCGTTCGCTCTGCCGTCGACCCAAGTCGCAAATGGAATAATTCGATCGATGGAAACCACCCCCTGGAGGAGCGGGAGGCCAGTCGGCTCAAGACGCTTCATCGCTTCTCCCTCCGTTCGTCCCCAAGGCTCCTATTGTGTGTACCCGTCTTCGGAGCTTTGCGAATTAATAACGTTGGGGATGCCGAGCGAGTTTAAAAATCGGTTGTATATACATTGACTGGGAGAGCAGCTGAACATCCGGATCACGGATTTTATTGAAATTGGTTATATACGAGGATGTGTTGTTTGTAAAAATGAAGGAAGTCGAAGTTATACGTCCTATTGATTAGTTATAGTTTTAACGAGTATGATGGTATATTCATTTTGCTTGATAAGCTATTAAAAAATTTCACATCTCCGTGATTTATGTAATCTTAAGACGTGCTTAAGGTGGTTGTCGTGTTACAATCACTTTCAAAAGAATATATTTATTCTTAATTACCGCTATAACACTTTTATAA